>JACEGR010000957.1:0-201040 GCA_014170235.1 Listronotus bonariensis | reverse complement strand
GACAGAAGAATTAGAAAAATATCCCTTTTATGTAGTCATAGCTAGGGGTGATTAGAGTGGCTTTTTAGTGACGCATATAGAGCGCAGAGTAACTCAGGAGCATTTCGTTCTACTTTATGGCGTTCCAGTGACGGAAAGTGTTATGCACCTGAACTACTCCGTTTTTCTTTCCCCTTGCCCCTCATGCATCAGCCTCTCTTTTGGTTTTTGTGCTTCAAACGTGTTTTTTATGGTTAAGGATGGATTTTTAAAAATTATTTGTTTAAAATGGAATTACATATTAAAAAGAGATAATTATTATAAAGCCAAGAAAAGTTAAAAAAAAACAAAATTTTAAAATTTCTTATAGTCATCTCTCTTTCCTAGTCTAAGGATGCATTCCAGTGACTAACTTTTTATAGCAGATCAAGAGCTTCAAACCCTGGAGCGTGACGCACAAAAATTTTCACTGGAAGGCTACTCAGGACAAGAAATCTGGACTTAAGGAACAATTTCTTACCCTATCTTAAAAACATTTTTCTTTGGTCATTTCAAGAGTTTTCAAATTCTTGATGTGTAATTAGGAGTAACTGAATCTTAAATACTTTACTTATTTTTATTTTTTTTTCAGGAATTTCCTTGCAACAAAAAACCTTACTTAAGAGCCTTAAATATCTAGTAATATTGACAATTTGTACATCTTTTTGCATGACCCAAGAGGCAGGCCATTCTGTGTAGTTAGAAAAAACAAGGCTGTTTATGTCATTCTAAGAAATATTAAAACAAAAAATAATATGTTTGTAGCAACTTATAATATTTTTAATAGTAACATTTTGGTTCATCTTTTGAAAGCACTCTAAGTGACTGGAAAAAGATTGGCTTTTTGTGCCAAAAGCTATAACTAATTTTAAAAACATTTTTTTTAAATGTTTTATGACAATATTTTCTGTAATTTTGGAAAATCAAAAACACATTTTAAAGCACGTTTATATGACCAATGACCTTCATACAACTCTCCTCTTACATAGACCAGGGTCGATATTTTTTAAATGAAAAAAAAAAGTAAAATAAAACCCCTTGCAAAAATAGAAAATATAACACAAATTAAAGAAAAAACTAAATTACAGCGATCTGTGGTCGGAAAGGGGAAAGGAGGGGGATTAAAAAGTAAAAAACGTTTTTCTAGATTTTCGGCCAAACTACAAGTCTTATGGAAAAAAAGTTAAATGGTAAAGTTTTAGGTAATAAAAAGATCTACAACTTTTGTATTTTGACTTTCTTTACATGACCTCAAAATTTATGGAAAATATTGAAATAACCAAGTTTTCGGTTTTTTATTTTCATCTTTACAAAAAAAATATTTTCATAAAATTTTGGGCAAACTTACCTTCCTTTGTCCTTGATATTTAGTAATTTTTTAGATTTAAAATATTTATTTATTTTTCAAATTATTTTACTTAATATTGAAAAAATATCCTTAATTTCAATATATAATATAATATAATATAATTGACGTGTCAAAATATCGGCATTTTCAAAAAAGTCGGCAAACTTTTTGTTTGTTGAAATTTCTACTGTCTCATTGTGTAAAAACATATACATTACCGCGGTAAATTTTCTATAGGACTACTATGTTCGTTGAAATCTCTACTTTCTGATGGTGTAAAAAACATTTATCCCGCGGTAAATTTTCCATAGGACTACTAATTTTGCCGAAATCGACAAAATCCGTTTTTTACCCTTAAAATCTCACCCTTTCCACTTCCCGACGTCAGATCGCCTGTAATTTAGTTTTTCTTTTATTTTTGTTATTTTCTCTACATTTTTGGGTTTCACCCTTCTATATGATTTTCTTTGTTTTAAAAATTATCAACTCTGGTCTAATAATGATTAAAAAAAATTGATTTTTTTTGCATTTTCTGAGAACATTTACGATTGTAATGGTTATTTTTTTATATATCATTAGAAAATAAAAACTAACGAACTAAACGACCACCGACTTTGTGGAAAATGCCGATATTCTGACACGTGAATTTTCGATAAAAAATATGGGTACTTTTTTGATATTAAGTCTAAATAATGTGAAAATTAATATTTTTAACCAAAAAATTACAGTATATTTGGGACATGCAAAGGTGCGTTTTTATCAAATTTTGTAAGAATACTTTATTTTTTTAAAAGATAAAAATAAAAAACCAAAAAGTTGGTTATTTAAATTTTTCACATAAATTGTAAGGTTATGTAAAAAAGCGTAAATACAAAAGTTGTAGATCTTTACATTGCCTTCAACTTTGCCATTTACCTTTTTTCCATAGAGACTTGTAGTGTAGCCGAACATCTAGAAACACCGTACTTTACACCTAACACCCTCTCCTTCTTCCCGACCTTAAATCGCCTGTAATTTATATTTCCCTTAATTTTTGTTATATTCTCTACTTTTTTAATGGGTTTTATCATACTATAATTTTTTTCGCGTTTTACCTTTTTTAAAGGCTTCGGTACTGGTCTAATACTATTTACCCATACCAAGTCTCGTTTTAATATCTCTAATACTCCAGGACAAGAATGGCGAACCGATGGCACGCGACACAATATTTTGGACACGTCAGTGACCACAAAAGTCATTATGCACTATGAAAAAATGTGTGAAGCAGATATTTATTATTATTATTATTTTCTCATTTATCACAAAGTCAAAAATAGGTGATGGGTCCTCAATATTTCGCTCATTAAACATTTCTTAAAGAAAAATGGCACATTGATATGTAATGGTTCGCCAACCCTGCACTAGGAGTTAAGGCTTGTCTACTAAATTCCTTGACACCCAGTATTAAGGATACTCTTACCTCTGCTACAATTTCATCCATGGTCCATCCATAAAGATCCTTATATGACATTATCTTCAAGGGCATTTCATAATCATCTCGATTTTGTTTTACAGTATCTAAACTATCATCCCTATAGCCAGTAATACCCTCATCTATAGACAATAATACTAGCTTTAAGTTATACTTGTACTTCTCATTAAGTAACTTTAGTACATAGGCAAGCACCGTTGAATCTTTACCACCAGAGGCTGCAATTGCCACAGTTGAACCAGGTCGAAAAAGCTTTGCCCTTTCAATTGTAAAATGAATTTCATTTTCAAATGCTTCAAAAAGCATTCTTTGCATAAAGCATCTCCCGTTTTAGGTCTCTAAAATACACAACATTTTCAAGCATGGTCTTTTCACGTCTTTTTGTTGGGTACACGCCTGGAAAGAATGGGACCGCTTATATAGGTGAAACTTGTAGACTATTAGCTAAACGCATAAAAGAACACAGATCATACATTAAAAACACAGAATTTCATAAATCAAAAATCTGCTAACACGCATTTGATAACAATCCACAGAATAAACTGGGATGCTTCTGATTATTTTAGCAAAAAAACCTGTTCTAAAAAATGCAAAATCAAATAAAGTGCGTATATATTATTAAATAAAGAAGCATCAATTTCAGTTAATTTAAATATCACTTGGTTGCCTTTGCTCGATACTGAAGTATCTTCAGGAAAACTAAAAATCAATTACCTCATCACCTTTTTTTGTCTTACAAATAATAAATACACCAGTTACTTATGTCACTCATGACACATATGTCAAACTATTTTCAGTTTGAGATATAAAAATAATCTAAATTTTAATCATTTCTAATTTAAATATTAGTTAATTTTATTTTTATTTTTTACTTTATTTTAACTTGACAACGGTGGCAGACTTGCCACCGAAACGTCGTTTTTAATTAGAATTTTTGGTTTTTGGGGGTTTTCTTTTATTTTGTTTTAGGCGACCGGCCAGTTCATAGAGGTCAATAGGGCTGAACAGGGTCAGCTCGTATACCCCGGGACCAGGACCGAAGCGGTCCCATTCTTTCCAGGCGTGTACCCAACAAAAGACCATCCAATAAATGAATCCGCCTAACCAATATAGAGCATATCTTCAATATTTTTAAGTTCTTTTTACATTCTGAAGTATTCAAGGAAAAGTTATTATAGGGTACTCACTATGTTTTATACTGCATGATATTTTAGGATACAAGTTTTTAAAAACTTTTTTACATAAGTGTACCAGAGAAGTTTACAGACGCAAAATATGCAGTATGGTTCATTAAGTGTGCAACAAATGAAATTGTTTTTTTGTTTATAATTTGTTAAAAAATTGTATTCATCATAAAAATTAGTACATAGTCTGAAACTGTTTTAGAAGTAGTTAGTTTTATTAAAAGTTAAAGAAAATTTATGATTTAAATACCCTTGTTTCTAGAGATGCAACAAAATGTTAAAAATAAAACTTATTGAGAATCAAAAGTTATGCCTAAATACCACGTCATTGCCTACTATCCAGATTTTCTTTTTTTCTTTAATTTTTCATCAACCCTCTATGATACAAATTTTTATTATTCTGATTTAACGCTGTTACAACCTACTTATTTTTAAATACATTTTATTAACTAGAAGCGAATTTATAAAATTGAACTGGAATTATTATTTAATTTTTTAAAATAAAACCGCCCACTTTAAGTTTGTTGCAATGATATTTAATAGGACTCTAGAAGTCATAAATATAAAGGAAAGTGACCCAATATGGAATAGTATCCCTAATATGGAATACCGGATTTCTCCTAAACGGAAACTTACACACGAAGTTAGAGGGGTTTGTCTCTTTTTTTTAATGCCCTTTTGCGAGTAGAAGTGGTAACATGCCAGTAGAGCAAGTCCTTTCGTCACTTTAGCAACATTTTGTTTTATCGCTTTCCCATAATTTTTTAAAGTTTTAAAAAAATACTACTATGCAAAATTGAAGAAGAGGGAAGTAAAGAAATTTAGGACATAGGTTCACATAAAAATTGTTTTCTAAAATGAATCAAGACTTGACTCCTTAAGTTCTTTACTTTTCCCATGGAAACACCTCGGAAAATATCTGTCGCAAATTTGTAGGCATTTTAAGGTTTGCAAAGGTTCTGTAGGAATAGGGATATCAATAAATTCCTATACCAAGCCAACTTTCTTTAAATACTGGACTTAAGATATTTATATATTACAAAATTAACTATTAACAAGGAAATAACATAAAATACGCCATTTTCGCAGTTATCATATCTCTTCTAAACACAAGGAATATCGTAAATTTTGGTAGTAAAAATTGTGAAGTATCAAATGTTTAATAATTTTTATTGCCAGACTTCCATATGTTTCTCTAAAAATTTATTTTGACATTTAAAGAATAACAAATAACTGGTGCCTGCAGTTTTTATTCTCCTACTACAAATTTGTATTTATATTTTTAACCTTCTTGTAAATAGAAAACATGGTTTAAAAAATACATTTTTTTAACCAATTATACAGGGTGGCTCACCATATTCGACATGGTCTGTAGCTGGATAACCATGGGGTTTTTAAAAAAGTAAATATTGAAACATATACAGGTCGGATAAGACCACAGTATAAAATTATTTTAGTCTATATAGGGTGTCTCAAAAAGTGTGACGTATCAAAGTTATATTTTTTAAATGGAACACCCTATATTTTATGACGGTTTTAGATTTTACTTTTAAAAATAACTCAAGTTTGTTTATAGTACTAAGTGTCTAATTTTATTCATTTTTGTTCTATTTGATTTTTTTTCAAAATGCAAAGGTAAAATTAAATTGATTTTACTTTAACACTTTTAATACTTTAAACTTAAAAAGTGTAACAGGATTAGAAAAAGTCTGCCATATCATATGTAGGTCAAATAAAGATCAAATATTGTACAGAGTGATCAAAAAATAATTTCAATTTTTCAGAAAATCAAAAGCCATATCTCTCCTTATTTTAAATGGAACACCCTGTATTTTTTACGTCACATGATGACAAATAAAATACTCTTTTCAAATGGTGTATAGGTTGTCTATACCTATCTTTTTTATTTTTTAGTAAAATCTGTTTTTACAAGATTTTGATCCAAAAATTGAATTTGTTTTTCGACCAACCCTGTACAATATTTGATCTTGATTTGACCTACGTATGATATGGCAGACTTTTTCTAATCTTGTTACACATTTTAAAGTTTAAAGTGTTAAAAGTGTTAAAAGTAAAATCAATTTAATTTTACCTCTGCATTTTCAAAAAAATCAAATATCACAAAAACGAATAAAATTAGACACTCAGTACTATAAACAAACTTGAGTTATTTTTTAAAGTAAAATCTAAAACCGTCATGAAATATAGTGGTTTTCCATTTAAAAAAATATAACTTTGATACGTCACACTTTTTTGAGACACCCTGTATAGACTAAAATAATTTTATACTGTGGCCTTATCTGACCTGTATATGTTTCAGTATTTACTTTTTTAAAAACCCCATGGTTTTCCAGCTACAGACCGTAGTCGAGAATATGGTGGGCCACCCTGTATAAATAAACAAATAATAAAACTTTATTATATAAAATAAAAATACCGTACACAGTATTACAATAAAAAATAAAATGTTACAGTTTTCATATTAAGGTTTTTACCTACGTTTGGCGACCTAAATTTGATTCAGCTACTAAAGTTAAACCTGAACTGAATTAATTCAGCAATGGACATGGTAAAAATGGTTGTGTACCAAGAAAAATAGGTATTTGATCGGTAGGGTAGCTAGGTCGCAGGGGCCCTGGGGCAATAAACTTAAGTAGGGCACCCAAACAATAGCATATGTCGAGGAGCAAGAAAAAATATATAAAGAGCAAAACAGACCAACCCAAAATATTATAAGAGCAAATAAAACCTGAGGTCCCTCTCAACTTCTCAACTCCAAGGCCCCCCCTAAGCTTGAGGGCCCCGGGGCACTGCTCCGCCTAGCCCCCAAAAGTAGCTACGCCACTGTCCTTGATTTGAGTCCATGGACCCAATTGATCCATGCAATGTAAACTAAGTTAGTTTTAGCGAGGATTACTTTTATTTTGTCTATGAAGTACTGATGTATGTCTAAAGTATACAGCCAAAATATCAAACTTATATAGTAACTTTAAAAAAAATATGAAAACCTAGAAGCCCAAATCTTACTGAAATGATGAAATTGGAAATTATTGTTTTTTATTTAATGTACCTAATCTTCAAAGGGAATTTTATTGTATTGATTTTATATTTTTTCTTTATTGCGTATTGTTATTAATTTATGTATTTTACCATTTAACTTAAAAAAATGTGTATTTAAAATAAAATAAACATTATTAAGAAAAAGTAAATACCTTCAATATTGCATTTTTTCCACATTGAGTTGAACACTGAGGCATAATATCAATAAAGTATCGCTTATAGAGCTTTAATAAATAAATGTAAAGTTCAGAAAGCTAATGCTAGTAAATTATAGCAATTACAAAGAAAAAGTTTAAATTAAAAATTAAAGATTTGTTCACGATTTTTTAAGGTTAAACAATGTTGCCACATCGCTTTGCTCAATCGAGTGGAGGTTGAGGTTATTTAATTAACCCCAGCTAACATTACCACGTGGCAATCTGCCAGCACGTTCCGCCAGTCAGGCTTAGCAAAAGTTCGTGCGACTCTTCGACATTGCTTACACCTTTATGAAACGGCTTAATATATTTGGTGGAGACTCCAGTGATATCTCATACTGAACACTATCAAAGTGTCCGACTTATTTAAAAAAATTTGCCTATTGCAACGTAAATTTAAGAACAACTAACAAGTAGAAATTAGAGAAATACCGCCGGCATGTAAACGGGTTGGCGCATCGCTCTTGGTTTGTTGTTGCTTCACTTGTCTATAAACCTTGTGATTTGGCTGAACTTGTATACATAATAACCACACGATAGTATATTATTTTATCTATACATTTTAATTAATTCATAATCAACTCAAAGCCACAATAAAATATTTCAGGCATCAACAAAAGTGTATATGTCTAATATTGCGGTAATGAAGAATATAAGCACAGACCTATTAACTATAATGGATAATACATCAATGATTATAGGTTACTGTCACGAATAGACGGGTTTATTGGGTTATGTATTATATATTTTTTTTATTCAAAAGCTTTAATCTTCGTTTTAATGCTATAAGTTAAAATCCATTATTCTTAAAGAGAAGAGGATTCAGTCTCAGAGCCATCTATCAGAAAGTGGTGTTATCAAATACTCTCAAACGTCATTTTTTCAGTTTAGCCGCCATATTGGCGTTTGTTGATGTTTGATGTTTTGTATTCATTGTTCAACGTTGAATTAATTTGCCGGTTTTTTCGTTCAGAAAGAAATAGTTAATTTGTTGAGGTAAGCGAAGTCTAATTTATGTTAATACAGTTGCATTATTTTAAATTGTAGGTTTCTCTTAACGTATGGTATGAATATATCTTTTGGTCATGGCCTTTAATTTTAACCGTTTTTTTAATGCTATGTAGAAAATTGCAACAAAGAATGGTAATTAATTTCAAAACGAGTAAATTTTTTTATTTTGCTTGTCATTTATAAAGTATTTTCTTTAAGAAATATTTAACTCCTTTATGTAACAATTATTTAAATAAACCAATTTTTATTTCATTTTTTTGATATATTATGTCTTCAGTTTTTTTAAAATTATAAATTAAATTCTAAATTGAAATTGAAACGTTAAACACTGTCTGGGCACTGCTAATTTATGAGTTTTGCCTTTGTTATCATTGTTAGTCAATGGAAATTTTCTCGAAAGTAGGAGCAACTTCGATTTTGACCAAATTTTGAATATGGGGTTTTTGGAGGTGGTGATCACTAATATTTGTCCATTTAATATTCCAATATTAACACAAATTAAACAGTATTGTTTGGCTCTAAAATAAAACTTGATCAAATATAATTAAATATTAATATTTTGTTGTGTCACCTTTAGCTGCTATTAGAGCTTCAATGCTTAATATTTAATAATTAATAAAAGACTGTACTGTCTCCTGCATTTGAGGATGATGATTCTACATGTGAATTATTCTTTCTAAGAGCTGCGTTTTATTGGTTATCACATCTTTAGCCACTTTTCTTTTTATTAACTTCCACTTCAATTGACTTTATATCAGGGCTATTACCTGGCCATGCCAAGAAAGGGATATTTTGTTCTGCTAAAAAAGCTTTGACAGACTGAGTTGTATAGCAGGGAGCTCCATCTTGCATAAAAATGTATGGTTTTCCATGTGCATATATACTATTAAATATTAAAATAAAGGAGTGTGTAATAATATGGCCAGGGACTGTAAGTGTATGCAAGGTTGCGGCGTTAAGGAGTAAAATATTTTTAATTTAATGGTAAATAAGAATTTAAAAGGGTGTTTATAAAATACCTGTTATGTCCCAATTTAATGTTATATTAAGAATTTTGTGTAATTGTCTAGAAAGTGGAAACAACTCAGATTTTGACGAAATTTACCATAAGGGGTTTTTTGGGGCGCTGATCACGAACCTGAGGTACAAAGAATTTTTTCAGGAACTTTTTGTTCCCGAGATATCCATCATAAAAGTTGAAAATCAAAATAACTTCATTTTCACTTTATTTTTCTTCTTTTTGCACACAATTTTTGATTTTAAGCTAAAGTGGAACATAATATTTGATTTTCACCTTTTAAAACCCCATATTCTACATATTTTAACACTTTTTTAAATTGCATAGCTTCACTTTCAATAGATGCAAGTTATGGCGGATGCGTCTGGGAAGCGTTTTATGGCTTGTTGCGTTTTTAAAGGAAATCTTCGCAATTTATTCGACAAAAGGTGTAAAAACATAGAAAATGGGGTTTTTAAAAGTAAAAATCAAATATTGTGGGCCACTTTAGCTTTAAATCAAGAAGTGTGTGCAGAAGAAGAATATATAGTAAAAATAAGATTAGTTTGATTTTCCACTTTGATGATGGATATCCAGGAACAGAAACGTTTCGGAAAAAATTATTTTGAAATTCGTTATCAGCGCCCACAAAAACCCCAGTATTCCAAATTTGGTCAAAATCAGAGGTGCTCCCACTTTTGAGACAATGGGCTTTTAATTAATTAAGTAAGTATCGTATATCTAATAGGCATGGAAGAACAGGAAATGGTATATTCCTAGTTCTAGTATAAATATGCTTAAAAAATTCCATTGTAAATAATAAGTACAAACTAGAGTATAAAATTAAGACATTTACTGTTTTTGAAAAATATCAATATTTCACTAAATAAAGTATATTTTAGTTTGTCTTCTGGGAAAAACAGTTAGCATTTATTTGTTGCTAAGAAGACAATTTGAGCAATATCAAATTTCAATACAAATTATTAATACAAAAGTTGAACACCGATTTTATAGAAATTTGGTACAAAGGTTTTTTTTAAGTGCACAAAAATAAATTCAAACACTCCTATTTTAATTATAATGCCCCATTTAAAAATTTAAAATTGAATCTATTTCTGGTTAACCCGGAAGTAACTGTAAAGTGATAAATAGGTGAAAGTTCTCCTCTTTCCATACCATTTACCTATACCAAGTCTCATTTTGATCTGCTCAATACTTTGGGGTTATGGCTTTTCTAATTGTGTTAGAAATATCTATGGAATGAAACAAACAGAGAGCTGTCGAGAAGTATTTGTTGACAAAAATCTTAACTGTTATAAATCTTTACATTTTGGATTCTGTCATGTTTGTGAGGGGTAACTTGGATTTGTTTGCCGAGTGTCACCTTAGTCATGATCATGACACTCGAGATAAGGGCGGCAAGCTCTACTGTGATAAATGCAATTTTTCATACATTCAGAAAAATGTCAAATTTTCAGTAATAAAATTTCTTAATTCATTTCCTGAATCAGTTAGGCTACTCTCAGAGAGTGAACTAAAAAGTGTATTAAGAAATATCTGTTAACAAAATCATTTTACACACTAAGTGAATTTTTTGATGATGAGGATAAAAAGTTACTAGGTAGGTGTAGTAATTAAGATAATATATTATCACATTATTGTATGACATGGTTCCACACCCTTTTGGGTTTTATATGTAACTATTTGTTATTTGGAATTAATAAATGCTTATCTATCTATCTAATAAATTCGTTGACACCCGGTATTTATTTGTATTTTTTTTCACTTTAATTAACTAAATGAATCGATAACTGCAACAGTTAAAATTAGTTAAGAATCTAAGTAATTTGCAGTGTTTATTATAGATAATACCTCAATTACTTTATACAACTTAACACACAAGTTAACCAAGAAAAGGACTGTTTTTCATAATAAATTTTGCATAAAATCTGTTTTGTCCTAGACCAAGGAACACCAAATGGCGAACCGTGGTACGGATCCGGACCTCCAACCTATTTTGCGCGGACCTTGTTGATTACGCAATTTAATTTTTTCCGCGCAATCAATATCATTTTTCTTATTAAATTGTTAAAACTCTTGGCACTTCCTTCTGTTCAGATTGTTATTTATTCATTAATATTGTATCTACACATATTTAAATAATACAGTTTATTATTTTAATTAGTGGTAAGCCAATCTATATGATAGCTTTTTTCTTTCTGGACCGCGACGGTTATGGCATTATATAAGAGCACCCCTAATGAAAGTACTTGGTGATCCCTGTCCTAAACCATTTATTACTGACTGATTTTTACCTTTAAACCGACAATATTTAAGACAACAGGCCAAATTTTGTAGCAAATTTGTGAGTGAGTTGTACTCCACTAGTTTACACGATCTTCTGATTACTGAAACTTCCCAATACTATTTTTTTATTATTGTAATGCCTATGTTTTCTATAAAAACAAAGTAATTTGTTAATAATTTATTTTTCACGTTCTAGCATAAACTTTATAGCCAATGTTAACCATAACCTCCTAAATGGATCACGTAATTTTATTTTAAATAACTTGCCATTTATCTCCTTTTTTGTATGGCATTTTTAAAATTTTTATTTTTACTTTAACCTAAAATACAACCATATATCAATAAAATATACTACGAGTACGTAATTACAAAAAGAAACAACAGTTACTACACAAATTTTTAAATAAACAAACGGATTAAAAAGCGATTAAGAAATTTATTATTATTGTGCCTATCTTAAAATTTTTATTTTTGTGTTTATAAGCAATAGAATGACTTTTCGACTGAGATTTTATATATTAAATAGATATTTAATACTTTTTTAATTTTTTTTTCTATATTCCAATTTTTCAAAAGAGCCATATGATATTTGTTCCTTATTTTTTTTAATGGGTTTTAGTGGTTTAGTTTTGTTGTAATATTAAAATGATATACACGTCGTGAGGGTTTGAAATTATCATGCATGCAAAAATGACGGTCTAACGCAAGGGACGATCGTTATCCTATCGTGAAAGGTTATGATCAGGGGCGCAATAGGAGGGCTGGGGGCGCGTTATCTCGTTTTCGGCACATACAGGGTGTTCATTTGAAAACTTTCCACTCAAGTTATCTTCGAAACGAGACAGATTTGAGAAAATCGCCGAAACACGTCAAGATATTTATTGAGGGGGAACGTTTTTTACAAAAAATTGGACGGCGCCCCTTTAACCCCTTAACCACCAGGGCCACCACCCCAAAATTTTAAATGAGAAGGCGGGTCGAGTGATACATCATTTTAAAGCTCCTGACGAGTACTTTATAACCCTAGAATATGAAGTCAATATCTTCACCTATTACAAAATGGCGGTACTTTAAAAATTACCTAAATACCTGATTTGGATGGTCATATTTCCGAAACTAATAAAGTTAGATGTACTTAATGTGGTATTTTCTTAAAGCTCATTTAAAGATCTTTTAATGGTAAAATAATATACAGGGTTCTTAAATAAAAAAATATGTACTTTTTCTTCTACCCTGTATATTACTACCAGTATCACCATTAAAAAGACCTTTAAAAGAGCTTTTAAGAAAACACCACATTAGGTACATCTAACTTTATTAGTTTCGGAAATATGGCCATCCAAATCAGGTATTTAGGTAATTTTAAAGTACCGCCATTTTGTAATAGGTGAAGATATTGACTTCATATTCTAGGGTTATAAAGTACTCGTCAGGAGCTTTAAAATGATGTATCACTTGACCCGCCTTCTCATTTAAGAATTTTGGGTGGTGGCCCTGGTGGTTAAGGGGTTAAAGGGGCGCCGTCCAATTTTTTGTAAAAACGTTCCCCTCAATAAATATCTTGACGTGTTTCGGCGATTTTCTCAAATCTGTCTCGTTTCGAAGATAACTTGAGTGGAAAGTTTTTAAATGAACACCCTGTACGTGTATCCCAGGATAGTTGTTACAAGAGGACAAATGGACCCATTTTTAATTTTAAAACGTCATTTTGGGAAACCTTGTCGCATGGTCTAAAACTAAGAAATACACAATTTTACTCCGATTGGTAATGTACAGGGCGAGTTGTAACTAAAAATACGAAAAACTGCTCAGGAGTAGAGTTCTTTTATTTTAAAATAGAACAAAATTTTATAAGTAAATATTGTAGAAAATTAAATTTAATGTCAAAATTTCAAGTTCAAACATTAAATAGAAAATAAGGTTTTTACATTTTTTTAATTATATGCATTACCACTTAAATAATGGACACGACGGAGCAAATCTTACAAAAAATCTTACAAAATATTTTAATATACTTCACATCTTTGCTTTTGCCCAGTAAGTTGTTTTAAAGAGATATGCCTAAAAATAATGACCAAGCTATCTTCCCAACTTTAACGATTCCTAACTTTTAATGCTGACATAATTCTATTCCCTACAACATTTACTGCATACAATTTTGTCCTATATTCTAAAAAATAAAGGTCTTTTACTCTTGGTAATGTTTCATATTATTACGTTATAGCTTTCCGGACCCTGTATAATACCAATCTGAGTAAACTTTTGTATTTTTAGTTCTAGACTAGACGACCAGTTGTCCAAAAATGTCGATTTAAAATTTAAAAATTTTTGGTCTATTTGTCCTCTTGTAACACCTATCCTGGGACACACTGTATACAGTGTAAACTGGGCTAAAAACGGCTGGCTTGTTACATCACCAGTTATCCATGCGTTCCTGTCTAATTCGTACCTGCTAGTGTTCAACGCATTATAAGGAAGCATTAAGTTGACACAACGTGTATACTATTTAAATAAAGTTAAGGATATGTTCTGGTTAGCATTAAATTTGTGTAAATGTGGCTTAAGTTTCAAATGCCAGTTGTCATTTATGGTGTAGTTTTTTTACCCTTTCTATTTATTTTAATATAAACTTTTCTATTTAACTAGATGTCCTTCATTTTATTAAACTTCCATCATTTGGTAAAATTGAGTATCTAACATACATGTTAATAGTGAATTTAATCTATTTGCAAAATACAGATTACCAAATTTTCTAGAAGTGCACTTTGATTTCATGTAGTGTAGTAACCGTTTCTTTTTTTGTTAGCACTATACTCATTCTAAGCTTGTGTGGACATAGGAAAGACATATTTTCCTCGCCCTACTCAGAAAAGACATATTGTTCTTGGGCTTGTGGGAAGTAAACAATTATTTGTGTGGAGGAAAATTTTATTTTGGTACATTTATATAGGATGGTCCATCGAAAACGGTCCTGCCGTTTAGGTACTGGTTTTTTTAATGTGATTTCTGGGCTTACAAGCTGTAAGTGTTTTACATAAAGGTACGGCTTTGTCGGTAAAAATAATAATAAAAAAACCTCGGACCCATGTACTTTTGTTTTTATCACTCGTAACTTTAACTTCCAAAGTGGAGGCAGCATTCACCTTTAGTTTTTCAAATGGAAAGGGGTAGGTTGCGATACATCTTTAACAAGAGCATATCATTTTCTTTAATGTGGCGATTTGTTTTTATAAATTTGAGCTACGACCATGAGTTTCAAACTCAACATCTTCTCAAACTAAACTTTCTGCTGGTATTTTCGGTAAAAACATGTACTTGGACCACTTTTTATTACCACAGAGTACCAATAAAAACACTCTATTTAAACTTCTTGGGGAATGCCGAATCAACCCCAGCGCTAGTCTGAAAACGCGTGCGCTTCCGCGCCTCGCATATGGAGAAGATTAAGGTGTGCGCAAACCACCAAGCGACGGGCGGGCGGACGGGCTGACTGCTGGCGCGTTGCCTGCCTGTAAATAAATCAGAGTGCGTCCATTACAAGCGCGTCGCATTGGAGCATCCGGCAGGATTTACGCATGATACAAAGATTACAAGAAGGTAGGATCAACAGCGATTCTAAACTGGTTCGCTTTGCGCATGACGCAGCAATGTGACTTTTTTTGGACATTTTTAAATATGAGGACGATTAAACGAAAATATGTTTTTGGAATAATATTACTGTTAATCTAAGAATATAATATTTGATGTTAACTAGCTTAAAATTTTTAATATGAGCATAAACGGAACAGTGCTTAAAACGCTGTTTAAAGCAATTATCTTATGCTTAACTTGTTTTTAAAGTCACAAAACTGCCAAAAACCAAAGTAAAACGGCCAACAAACTGTTAAAAACACGAAAACAGACGTAGGGTTTCAACTTTGTTTACAAATTTAGTCACATTATTACGCCAGAGACGGTGGTCACGTGTTAAAAAAATGTTTAGTCCGAGAAAGCGATTTTTCCGGCAAGGCAGGGAATTCTCCCTATTTATGCATTGCCTGTTTGCCTGGTTTGATAGGAAAACATCGCTTCTTCTGGACACGTATTTGTAAAATATACAGAGTGCGGTAAACAACAAATGCTAGCAGTACATCTTCAGTAGAACAACAATTTTGGAGAGCTGCATTTATGTATAAACTCTCAGTCTGTTGTAGCTTTGTCATTTTCGTAGCTTTTATCGCGATTTGTTTTTGAAACACCCTGTATAGAAACTAGGTGAGGCTATAATGTATCCGTCCATGTACCAACATACTTATTAGTATAACTTATCTATTTGTTTGTTTATAGTTATTCAACAGGTTTTTTTTCTCTTTAATCGATTCAGTTAGGGCATTCTAATGGGTGCTACAATAAAGGTGGTAATGAACTTGATCATGTTGTTTTTTAAACACAATAATATATTGATTTACTTATTTTCTATATAGATAGCATTTGATTCTTGTTGTAGAAATAGTCCTTTTAAAAGCTGTATTCCTAACATAAAATCAATTTTTCGGTTTTGCTATTAAAAACTATTAAAACCGCCGAATAATAGTTATAGTTAATCTTACCTAATAATTATTTATTTTATTGTGCTGTAAGTATTTAGTTTTTGTGGATTCTTGTTTAATATTGTGTTTAGTTTAACCAAACCAAATTGAAGTACCTAGTATAGCGGGATGGGGACAGACAAAAAAACACTATTGTATTTATCCCAACGTTTCTTGGCTTAAGCTCACTTTATCAAGGGCCAATAAATAAAAAGACACATTACAAAACTGTTTTGTCACATGGACCCAATAGTTTACAACACCAAAAACAATTTAAAAAAATTGTCAGGCAGCGTAGGCGAAGGAATAACTTTCGTCAGCATAAAAGTTATAGCAACTAGATATAACTTAAAATTCTTAAAAAGTGGAAAGTTATTTGTCTGAAAATTAAATTGTAAACAATAAAAAATAATAATAAGAAAAAAAATATTAAAAAATTATCAAGAAAAAAATATAAAAAAAGTTAGTTACCTATCCTGAATTCGAACTCGAGACCTGTGGCTTACGTGTTAAAACTCCTATAATAACCCTGTAGCTATTGGGCCAACTTAAAATATGTTTTTTAAATCTTAATAATATGATTGAAGAAATAGGCCGTGTTTATAAATTATAAATTATCTTGTACTAATTTCCTTTTCCTGATAATTTTCCAGTTTGTTCCACCCTCAATAAATACATACTTTTGGTAATACTTTAGTTGTTCTGTGATACGATCAGTTTTTTTTCTTGCCGCCAAAATACTCCATGCTTTTCTATTCCAAAAGATGTACATTTTTAAAAGATTTTTGACGTACATGTTATCTATTAGTTGTCCTTAATAATAATATGAAGGCGCAGTTATGATTTTTTTATATTTTTTTATAATAAAAAAATTTTTTTTGGCATTTGTCCACTTTTATTATGGACAATTGGCAACGTTGTATAAATGTTTAATAATAAAAGAGGGATTATAAAGGGTGGTCAGGTTAGTTCTGGTTAGTCAACGTTTTTTTAATCCTTTAATTACACCAGAGACACTTTATGAATCCAGTTTGTGTGAATTCTTTCTTTTATTCACTCATAAATAGAATCAGACCCTTCCGATGTTGCCAAATGCTTTCCATATTTAGCATGGTATAACTGATGTTTTTAGTCGTTTTTCTTCCCACTTTTAGGTTATGAATTAACAATTTTATATTTATCATATTTTTTATCTTTATTCTCAAAAATATGTGGAAAAAATGTAATTTTTACTTAATTTTACATGTGATGTTCAGTTTCATTAACTCGTTTTACCAATTTTACCCCGCCCAGCACCCCTTTTCACTCCCCGGTCCCTTAAGTTTGTTTACTGATATATTTTTTTAAACGGAATATTTTGGATGTGCGCCACTTACGTTTTATTTAGAAGAGTGTCTAAAATATGTAAGTATCAATAATTTTTAAAAAAACCCTTAAAATAGCAGAAAACCGTTTATTAAACTGTTACCAACAAAACAAATCATTATTAAAGTTAGGTTAACCTTAACTATTATTCGGTGGTTTTCAATAGTTTATACAAAACCGCCAGACGGCGGTTTTCTTCTTATAATTAAGCAAAACCGCCGGCGTTCGTTTAGCCAGTGCCTTTAAAGTATTAGCTATTTATTTTGGCTGATTCTAAGTTTAATAACTCGCTGTACATATTAACAGATGACTGAATATTTAAATTATTTAATGGATGCTCAACCTTAATACAGCTAATTTTCAGAGACCCTTCAGCAGTGTGTTATTTGCGGCGGGGAGTATCTAAACATAGTGACACGGATCCCAGTGATCAGTAGTTAGAGGCCGAAGACCTCGCGACATCGCGTTTGTAATGGGAAAAGCGACGCGTTGTATCTCTAAAAAGTTTGCTTGCGATAGAAATGTTATAGGTGCGTTTTGTAGGTTTGTGGTTTAATGTGTAAAATATATTACTAAACAATAATTTTTGGGTTGTTTTTAATTGCTTAATATTAGAATAGTAAGTCTTTTTGCTGCTTAACTTAACTGAGGTTTAAACACGTGACTCGGCGAGTCTGGCCTGCGGCTTATTTATCTTTGTACCGCTGCATGATTTTATTTCCAATATTTCTGAAAGTTATAGGGTTTTTATCGCCGTAATAATTGAAGATGCGGCTGTAAAAACGTTATAGCTAAATTGTTTCAATTGTGCTATCGTCAGAGTTACAATGTTCTCTTACAGGCATAACCTTACACGGTTTGCATCGTAAATTGTAAAAGCAATAAATAACAACTTTTTACACGAACCGGATTCGTTTCCTGCCTTAAGCAAATTGATATCTACTTGTTCTTATATGAAAGCTTGTGGTTTTAATTACATTACATTACTTGGCAGTGTCGGTTTCATTCTGATTTTATCGACGCGACGGTCAAAGCTAAGGACACAATTAAACCGATTACATTAACTAAATGTGATTTTAATATTTTAGCACTTTATAATTACTTGAAACAAAGATAATATTCTTAATGTACCTACTCTATGCCCTGAAAGATATTTTAAAAAACACAAAACACATATACAGGGTGTCCCACGAGGAACTGCTGCGAATCGATTTCTGAAGTAGGCTTTGGAAATTTTCGAAAATTTGGTAACATAAAGACAGTGGGGGCATACGACTAAAATATTTTGACAGTTTTGGCACTTTCGGTTATACGGAAATAGGATGTCAACTTACTTATTAAAAAACCTAAGACCAACTTTTTTCACTTGTTCTAAATTTTGTCAAAAATGACGTTTCCAAGCCATTACATAACCTTCAGTTTTGTTCTTTATTGAAAATCCTTTAAAGGAGATTGGGGTTATTAGTTGATATTTGGACAAAAATAATCGTTGAAAAATATATCGATAAAAGCCTTAAAAGTTAATTTTTGCCAAATGAAAACGTCTGCCTTTAATAACTTTATCCCATTAAGCATTAGAAATAGGAGTAACTTTGTATAAGAATTTCTAATTCAAAACATTGTATTTTGAAGTATTGGCAATTTAATAGCTTTGTTCGCGGGTTTGATTCTGAACCGGTTTTGGGACTATTCGCATGCGCATTGAAAAAAGCAGCGTTCGCGGTTAGTAAAATCCTGAATTTTTAGTAACAGTTCTGTGTTCGCGGGTTACAATGGAATCAGTTCGTTACCGGTTCGTAACCTGATTAGCAGTCCTGGGATTTTTGTTGGAACTAAAAGTTCAGTTCGGAATTTCATGCGCATTGTCGACATGGTCAGCTGTTTTCTGTTTTTGTGGTACAGAAATAAACCGTTGTATTACAGTTTATTTGTTTCTGCCACTTTTTATGCGGGTTAATATACCTGTTGAATATTTTTTATATTCTGTGATTCTGAGCGTATATAAACAAAGGATTTTTAATTGTATTCCATATGAATGTATGTATGCAATAAAATAAATAAGGATTTAATTAAAAAATATAGACAATATTAGAAGATTTTACCATTTCGTGTTGTTTGAATTTTATCTTTAGTTAAATACACATACTTATGTTAAAAACGAGAGGAGGCAGGGAATCCCTCGTCTTCCGCCGAGAGACCTCGAGTGGCTTTCGACAGTATAACAATTTACCTTTTTGTTTGAATTAAATTTTTTTGTGTAGTATCCAATTTAACCATAAAAAATCCTAACCAAAAGGCTAGGTTAGAATACATCCTCAGCTGAATAGAAAATCGTTCGCGGTAAATAAAAATTCCGAACTAATAAATAACTAGACATGCGCTTTAAAACAATTCTAAACCAGTTCGGTTCTGGTTCAGAATCGGTTCATTACTAGACCCGCGAACAAAGCTAATATTTATTTATTCTAACAATACTGTTAAGTAGGGGTAAGTACGGCGTAGTTGGCCATGACGCCGCATTTCGCCGTCAAGGCCAATTAGAAGCTAAACTAAAAGCCGTACTTAATAGCATTGTTTGAATAGATGAACAATAAATTGGTAATATTTCGATAACTATAAATTTTTGAAATAAACATTTTTATACAAACCTACCCTCAATTTTAATGCTTATTAGGATAAAGTTAAAAATATAGGTGTAAAAGTTCACTTTTAAGGTTTTTGTCGATACAATTTTTAAGGATTATTTTTGACCATCCTGTATTTATTAATTGTAGAAATATCAATACAGTCTACTAAAGAAGTTCTTACTCTACGAGAAACCCAACTTAAATTTCTATTAAGGACTTTTGTTTAGATAAAATTAATGGTAATGAAATAGCTTGCAAACGTTAATTTTTGACATAAAATTTAAAATAAGTCAAAAACAGTTGGACTTAGTAGTAGAAGAGCTAGTGAACCCTTCGAGTAACGTTAGACTTGTAAGGCTGGAAATTTGTATAGTGATGAGTCATAGCATGCTAAGCACGAAAATCATCACCTGGCAGGAATCAGCCATGCACATCATCACCCTGTATAATAAAAATAATAAAAACAGACAAACTTGGAGCTGTAAGCTTAAAATTTTTTAGAACTTGGTTTATTCATAGTAAGGTTTGGAAAAAATTAACAGCCGTTTTTGATAAGCACAAGTAACTGCCGGGCGAACTGAAAGGTGTGTCTGATTTGGATGGCCATGTTTCCAAAACTATAAGAGATAAACATATCAAATGTGATGGAAAAGATGGTAGTGGGTATGAGGACGGCAAAATAAAAGACGCTTTATTTGTTCTGCGACGTTTCGGTCCTGATTTTGGACCTTTTTCAAGCATAAAGCATTTTAATGGTGTTAAAAATCCCCCTGGGTATTGTACATCCATGATAGTTATCGTCCTTGGCCGAAATGTAATGGAAAAGATGGTAGTGGGTATGAGGACGGCAAAATAAAAGACGCTTTATTTGTTCTGCGACGTTTCGGTCCTGATTTTGGACCTTTTTCAAGCATAAAGCATTTTAATGGTGTTAAAAATCCCCCTGGGTATTGTACATCCATGATAGTTATCGTCCTTGGCCGAAATGTAATGGAAAAGATGGTAGTGGGTATGAGGACGGCAAAATAAAAGACGCTTTATTTGTTCTGCGACGTTTCGGTCCTGATTTTGGACCTTTTTCAAGCATAAAGCATTTTAATGGTGTTAAAAATCCCCCTGGGTATTGTACATCCATGATAGTTATCGTCCTTGGCCGAAATGTAATGGAAAAGATGGTAGTGGGTATGAGGACGGCAAAATAAAAGACGCTTTATTTGTTCTGCGACGTTTCGGTCCTGATTTTGGACCTTTTTCAAGCATAAAGCATTTTAATTTTTAATAAAATTAACACCACGTAAATATTTTCTCGAGTATTTTCTGGTGGTCTCCCGAGTGACTTTATAATGTTAACAAATTTTTAAAATTTTCTAAAACCTACTTTTAAAAAATTCATTGCAGCAGTTTCTTGGGGGACCCCCTGTTTTATACACAGTGTGGTTCATTAAGTGTGCCACAAATGGAAAACTTTATTTCAATTTGTCAGAGAATTGTTTTCTTTATAGAAGTTAGTTCATAACCCAAACAGAAAAAAAATTCTTAGGGCTAAAGTACAATAATTTCAAAAATAAAATTTAAAATATTGCATTTAACATTGTACAAAATTTTTAAAATGTAGCTCAGAATCAAAATTGTTAAATATACAATGTCCCATATAGCAACAGATACATTAAGAAAGAAAATAATCTAAAGCGCCCAGGTCATGAGATATGTTACTTTCTTAAAGCACTGTATGTATAATTTTATAATTATACCTAAAAATCAAACGCCAATAACTAACCAACTAGTATATTTGGATCTAATGAACTTTGCATTTTCACTATAGTTTGTATTGATTACCTGCTACGTGACTGTTGTAAAATTATGAATGTTTCTATTGTCTTTTATCCCAACCCTTTCCTGTCTATTGTTAGGTTTTATCTTATTTGGGTGTAGGCTCATATAAAAGGTCTAAATTTTCACAGTGTTATATGAATATGCTTATGATTTTTACATTTAAGCATTAAAATATTCAACATTAAGAATTCTAAACTAAAAAATAATAGTTTAAAAAAACTAAAAAACACGCTTTTATATGCAACCAAACTAAAAATTTGAAAATAATTTTTCATTACAAAGAGTTTGTATTACAGTAATAAAAGGTCAAACAATGAATCATAATTATATACCTCAAAATAGAATTATAATAAAATTTAAGATAATAACAGAATAATTCACTTCAGAGTAAAAAGCGTGGGGTGCATTTTACTATTTTTTCATAACTTTTCCCTCATAGGTATTTACGAATGAAATAATTATAACATTTAATATATTAAGCACCCCACGCTTTTATTCTGAAGTGAATTATTCTGTTATTATCTTAAATTTTATTATAATTCTATTTTGAGGTATATAATTATGATTCATTGTTTGACCTTTTATTACTGTAATACAAACTCTTTGTAATGAAAAATTATTTTCTAATTTTAGTTCGGTTGCATATAAAAGCGTGTTTTTAGTTTTTTAAACTATTATTTATTTTTTATTTTTTAGTTCGATATATCAATTAGTTTTCTGCGGACATGTGATATTGAAATGTTTCACGAACTATTTCGTAATCTAATCATTTCATTTAAAGCTTCACTGTTGCATGGGGTTTTTCCCGTTAACTTAGAGCAGTCAAGTTCTTCAATCCGCATACCGTCTAATGATCTCACACGACTAAGTGCAACATAAGCTTGGCCAGCCGCAAACAGTCGCGAGCCCAGATAAATGACTGCATGATCGACTGTACACCCTTGCATCTGGTGAACCGTCGAAGCCCAACTCAAGAAAATCTATAAAGGAATTTATTTATCCTGGCGATCCTAATCAGGATAACGGGATACTGTTTGCAGATTATTGCATTGTCATGGGTCCTGGATACGTGTGCAAAGTTTCAAAGAAATCTAATCGCTGGAAGTTTGTGAAAATTAAGCTTAAATATTCCGTTACATACATACATACATGCGTGTTAAAAAAGGTTTGAAAGAATGTTAGAGACATTGGTTATGTTTTAACACTGTTAAAACATGCTGACATAAAGTAAGCAGCAAAAATAATATTTAATTTACATCATGAACGAAAAATAAATGTAAAAAAAAATTAAGGGTGATCGATATATGGTTAGATAATATAAAATAACGTTTCTTATACAGTAATACAGTGTTGAGCTAATTTATAGTTTATGAACGTGATGATATATTTATTTTTTTAACTGTATATGCAGTTTTAGTCAAAGTAGGTGGGAAAATATCAGCTATTTTTCGCCTATCATAGTTATGAAAATTAAAAGTTCTTATCAAAATTAATTTATTATATCTATAAGAAGTTTAGGTCTTGGTCTTTACATTTTTTCAGATGTAGTAATAAAAGATAAATAGCACATAGTCACATAAAACGGCCATCAAACTTGGTATGTATGTTGAAATTTTGTTATTTTAAATGATTTTTATAATTTTCTACTAAAAAATATGTCAAGCACCCGACGCACCAAAACAGATAAATGCTGCTTGGAAGCCTATTCCCTGTAGTGTTCGAAACACTAAAGAAAATCTTGGTGCGTTGAGTGCTTGACAGATTTTTTAGTAGAAAATTAGAAAAATCACTCAAAATATTAAAATTTCAACAAATATACCAAGTTTGATGGCCCTTTTATGTGACTTGCTATTTATTTTTTAAAACTACTTCTAAAAAATCTGGACCAATACCTAAACTTCTGATAGATATAATTAATTATTAAAAAAAAAATAATTTTCCCGAGTTTGATAGGCAAAAAAGGCCGATTTTTACCCACCTCCTTTAGACAAACTTTTTTTAATAACACATGCAGACATTACTTATATTTTGTAACTTTTATTTTACCCACCTTATATTATTTTCAGTATGTTCTGTTTGACACTGTGCATAAAAAGTAAATTATCTTTAAATTTAACGTTCACGTTGTGCCACTTGAAAACCTTTTTTATATTTGTTTCAGCAAGCAGAGATATGGATACTGAAGCCCAACCCACCCCCACCAATGAAAATGGTACCAAAATAGAAGAGAGCTCATCAGATCCCCCAGGAGAAAACGGAAATGTTAAGGAAGATTTACCAAAGATTGTCAGGATTACACGACAAACCCGAAGTCGTTCTCGGACGCCTCAAAAGCAAAAGCCGAAAGACAAAACTAACGAAGAAAATAAGTCCAAAGAGAGGTAGCCAAAGTTTTATCTTTAAGTCCAAAAAATGGCAACGAAAGTACGAACGGTGATACGGAAAAAATATCTGAAAAATCCAAAATTAAAGAAGACAAAAAAGTTGAAGAAAAACCCAAATCCCAAGAAAAATTAAAGACTTCCAAAAATTCCGAAACTGAAAACGGAAATAAAGAAGAAACTCCAAAAAACCCAAGGACGCTGTAAATAATGAAGTTTCCAATAAAGAAACTGTAGAATCTGAAGAAAATCATACCGAAAAATCTCCCAAAAAGCTCAGTAAAAAAGCGTCAAAGTCAGAAGGAGAGGCGGTGGAAATGGACCCGTTAATCCTTGCAACTGACGAACCAGATCCAGAACTTCAATTTGACGAAAATTCCGATTTGGAGTCAGGAAAAGGTTCTCCCGTCCAATTAAGATGTAAAACTCGTAGATCTCATACACGTTATATACCTACTCCAAAAACACCAAAATCTACAGATTCTGATTCAGAAAAGAATTCTTCTGTTGCACCTACGCCAACTCCTGAAAATTTAAATGATACAAATGATTCCATGAATATTGGAGATATTTCTACAAAAGCAGAAGTAGGAAGCGATGCCACTAGATTAGATTATATGGCTCATAACTCTACTATTATATCAGAAGACAATAGTTACTTGAACTATAGTCGCGATAGATCTCTTGGCGAAACTCTTCGAACTTTATCCCCCAGGAAGACGTTCCGTCCAATAAATGATGCTTATAGACAGCGAGCTTTTAAAAATAACCAGAATAAATCAGATTTAAATTTACCTTATTTTGAACACGACTCAATTAATCGAATAACTGGAATTAAAAGGAAGAGAAGCAGTACCCCTGAGGAGAGAAAGAAATTTAAAGGTGATTCGACTGGTTTTGTGTCATATTTGGTAAGCCCACTGACTAACTTAAAAAATAGATTTATGACTGATGTAAGTTCCAGTACACCTAAACTTACAGGGTATAAGGATAGTAAGAAGGATATTCACGAAGATATAAGTTATACAGAGATCGTTTCCGAGACACCAGAGAAAAAGAACTGGTGCGCCATAATGTAAAAGTATTGACTTTTTATTTTCTTTCTTATTTTGACTGCTAAAATGAACTCCAGAACTTAGATAAAACAATTGTTTCTTGATTTAGTTGAGAGCTGGATTGCATAAAATATTATATTACATTTTTACAGCCCAGCTGACGATAAATCAGGAAAAATAAAAGGTACAGGATTATTGGTCATAACTGCTATAACTAGGTCAATGTGCTTTGATAGACCTTTTATGAGTTTTATTAAAATCTAACAACATGATGCGCTGGAAAAGGATATATTTGCATACATACATTTGCATTATTTGTTTCACGGTTAAGGGTCTTACATTGGACCGCTAACATTTTTTTTCGCATCTAGCTTCGTTTTTAAGAAAAAGATGCCAAACCACTATAACACATTCTAATACACTAAATAAAATAAAAACCAAAATTCAACAGGCAAAACTACTTTTTAGAATGAGTTAAAGTGGATTTTTTTGTTAAAAATACAGCCGGATATGAAAAGAAAACAGGAAAAATAAAAGATGTATTTGTACTTGCCTAGTCGGAAAGAAATATAAAAGGTACAATGTACAGGGTGTTTTTTTTTGGTTGGTATTATAGGGTACAGGCTAAACGATAAGAGTTACAAAAAAAAATTAAGATACTAGTCCCGTCCTCTTTCACAGGGTGATTCTCAAAATTCGTCGATTTTTATTATGTCTTATTACTCGGACATTTATGGAGATAGAAAGAAACTTTAAATACAAAATTTATACGTAGAATCCAGTGGCGTACCTAAAATAAATATGAATTACATTTTTTAAATGATACACCCTGTATCTGAGTATCTCAAAAAATTGCATTTTTCTTGTGATGATAACAATATATATCACTAATTATAAATAAATCTATTTTTTGTGGTTGTTATTACTCTGGTTAATAAATGTTTTAGTTTCCTTGTTAAATTGGATTTTTATATACATATCCTTTAAAAAATAAATGAATATTAATTCAATCCATGGATAACTATGTTTTTTAAATTTTCTTGTTAGATTTGCTGTTTAGAACAATGCAAAATATTAAGTGATATATATTGTTGTAATCGTAAGGAAAAATGCATTTTTTTAGATACTCAGATACAGGGTGTCCCATTTAAAAAATTGCAAGTTTGGGTTATATCTCAAAAATTAAAACATTTATATTAATTTTAGGCACGCCACTAGATTCTACATAAAAAGTTATAAAACTTTTGCATTTGAAGTTTCTTTCTATCTCCATAAATGTCCGAGTAATAAGACATAATAAAAATAGATGAATTTTGAGAATCACCATGTATCTTCTAAACCAATCGAGTGAGCGTGGATCTAATTGATCCATTAAACTAAATAAACACTAAAAAAGAGGACGAGACACGTATCTTCTTTTTTTTTTTTTTGTATCTCTTACCTTTTAGCCTGTACCCTATAATACCACCAAAAAAAAAAACCACCCTGTACAATGTTATAATTAGTTTCACGGGGATGATTTTAATATTTGTTATTTGTAGTAATTGTATTGCTGGCATAAATAGATAAAAAATACATGAAATCAGAATACAGTAAAAATCATATAATTTTGAATTATTTTGGTTTAAAATACTATTTAATTCGTTTTGTGAGTAAATTTTGTAAAAGTGTTAGATGTACCAAAGTAAGATATACCTAATAAAGGTTTGGCATTTTCTTTGGGCAAGCAATAGTAAAGCCAGCCATTTTTTTTATTAATAAATAGTAAAATTTAAAAAAACCTTTATTACTAATTGTAATGTCCTTAACTAGTGCTAGGGTGTTTTTTTAACAATCTGTAAAATCCTATACTTTTATTGCTTATTTGTTTTAGAACGTAAATACATATCTAAACTTAAGTTGAAATTTTTGTAAATTTTTCACTTAAAACTCTTAGCTTTAGTTTAGGGAAACTGCTTTTTAAATATGTGGTCCATAATAACAGTTTTGGGAATCTTTTACCATTTTTTTTGTCAGATTTTCAATTTTACAAAATTGTAAGCTAGGGATCTGGTATAAATTTATAGTAATTGTTTTTTTTCTTAGAATAATTGTTATCTAATAAACCTGTATATTGTTGTATAAAATATCATTGTTTGTTCTATATGTTCTGGTTAGTTTCAGACTGTATCATTTACTAATAAAACTTGATACCAAAAATTGACTGTATGCGTAATACTGTTTTTTTACGAAAATATGAAAGACTTATTTTTAGATTTAAGATTTTTACATTAAAGCATATGGGTACTTTATATCGATTATTATATCAACAATGGCCTATAATAGCCAAATCATAACTCAGTAAAATACCTACTGAATTTTATATTAGACTTATTGTTAGTGTTTAAAGGACTTCGTTGGTGTTTATGACATAGATATTTTATTTAACGTAATAGTAAGCTTCTTTATATATTAGTATATATTATCATGTTTAGTTTTTTTTTATGTTTTAAATGCTACCGATATTAAACTTTTCATTAACATAACTGTTTTTAATTAGTCATATAGTGATCCTAAAAAGAAAACTTTGTTTCAGTTGTAATAAACGCAGAAAAATGACTTAAAAATTTTGTCATAAATAAGTTTTATTATTTAAATTTTCTACGCTAAAGATACAAATAAGGTACTATTTAGCAGAACTCTATATTTCACCTTCAGAAAAACCTTTATACACTAGTGGAAAAAAATAAAGGATACAAAAAAACTCCAAATTCTTTAACGTTTTTCAAGTGGCTCTATTTGGCTTAAAAATGGTCTTACCTAATTTTTCAAAAAAGCAATTAAAAGCTTGAAGTTTCTACTTTTTAAGATCATACAGTGAATTTTTTTTGAAACTACGTGTACCGCGCAATCCTAATGAATACCGAAAAAAAAAATTTTTGAAATTTTTTCGGTTTTTTTTTTTTGGTCTGAAAACTTGAAAAAAAATGTTTCAACTTAACCACTATATGGATCGGTTTACTTGTCTATTCAGCTTATATTTTCTTTTTTTTTTAAGTTCGATACGACAACTTTTCGCTCAGATATTAAACTTTGAATGAAAAAGCACCTTTTGTCTTTAATCATCAATATCTTAGCAATCGTTGATTGAACAAAAAAAAATAAGGAGGGTTTTAAAATCTTGTATAAACACCCTATAAAAATAGGCTATGGTTTTAAAAAAAAAATATGTTAATTTAATAAGTCAAGAAAAAAAGGGCTTTTTGTGGCTTTTGGGATAATCAGGCGATGAATTGAAAGTATCAACAAAATCAGTAATGTTAAGTATGCCTTTTACAGTTTAATATGCCCACAAAAATCCGACAAAGTTTCGATATTCATTAGAATTGCGCGGTAGATGTTGCTTGATTTTTTTTTACCCAAGGATCTTAAAACTCGAAACGTTAAGCTTTGAAATCATTTTTAAAATACAGTCACTTGAAAAACGTCAACAAATTTAGAGTTTTTGTATCCTTCATTTTTTTCCACTAGTTTATTTCCGTTATATCGTCTGTCTCTGTCAGTCTACGTACAAAATTTGGGAGAAAAGGTTTTTTGTTGATCCAAAAACCGGGCGAAGCCCATTCTAAAACCAAACAGGTAGTGACTACGTCAATATGGCCCATAACCAGAACTAACCAGGCCGGCGATTCTCCAATCTCGTGTTCGACATCCATATAATTTTGCACAACAAACCGGATTTTTAGGTGACATTACGTTGATCACGTATTCGACATTGTAAAATGAGATTGGAGAATAGACATTTAGTCACAAAGTCCGTTATTCTACACCTAAATTTGACACCAAAAATAGAGTGTTTTTGGAAACTGTTACCAAATGGGAAACTTTAAATATTAACCTTACAAAAAAAAGTTTAGCTGCCTAAAAATTTAGTCTGGCTACAAAATTTAACAGCTCTCATTCCGTATCCATCTTTTAGAGTGCAGATATAAAAAAAAATTATTGGGCCTGTTTGTAATGCGTCACTGGGGATTACCTTGAATATACCGAGCGCGTCATAAATAGGTTGTGGATTTTTTGACTCTAAATTTTTATAAAAATCATAGAACACATGTTCTTTAGCTGTCATATATGCAGAATTCAGCGAATGATATATAAATTTCGAGAAAAAATGTGAAGCCGGATGAAGAATCAAAAAATAGAATCATTTTTGCTTTTTCAAATAAAAATAATTTTTAACCAAAATTTTTAAATCCAATAACATACTAATGTTCTTGTTGAAAGTATTTTTTTATCAGAAAAGAGCACTTTTTTCGTGGAGCTTTTACTTATTTAAAAATAAACAGAATTCAGAAAGCTTAAAAAAATTAAAAAGTCGACGAAACACTAAACTTGTTTTCCTTGCAATAGTAAATTATTTAACTAACCCAAACACCTTCTATACTTTTAAGGGCTTAAAAGATATTATCTTAAAAAATATATTTGTGATAAAATAAAGATTTAACTAATCGAAACTAACCCAAACACCCTTTTTACTTTTTTTATCTTTATGACATCTCACGAAGGCTTATGATTAAATACCAGTGTACCGTGAGTGTCGAGTTATTGGATGTTTAACCCATTTTTGAGTTCCGTCAACGTTATCCATGCACTGAAACATGCAGTTGCATTTCACAGCACCTTTTAGACAACGCGGTAGTGCCACCACGGACGTTATTTTTTAATAACTACTACCTATAGGAGTGGCAGAATACTACACAGTGGTTTGCCATTACCAACTGTGAGGTGACGAGCAATTAAAAATCCGATTCCGAGATTCGAACCCGGATCTTTGCAGTGAGAGGCTGGCACGTTAGCCCCTGCACCACTGCTCGCCACACTTAACACTTTTAGGGTTAAAAACAATATTAAGTTAAAATGGTAATGATGTGTGACCAAGTAAATGAACTATTTAATAAAATATAATATAATTTTATCCTCGATTGGTCCATTATCCAATCTGGGATACACAATGTCGTATTTGACATTGAAGTAACCTCGCTTCCATAAAAAAATCCGTCACCATTTAGTCAACACACATGTCTGTGGTTATCTCTTTTCCTTTTTCTGCATCATTAAATGTAATGAGGAATGACGGGTTTATGGAAAACCTGCCTTATCACTTATCTTGTAAAAGGTGTTTTTATTTCTTTACCAAAACTGAACAATTAATTCATTCGAAAACTATATAAATTTCTTTGTTATAATGTAAACAGTATAAATGTAACATGTAGCACATGAAATAAATTTTTGGTAAACAGTTATTATAAGTTTTTGAATATTGAATAATAAATTATGATCGTTTTACTTAGTGACTCAACGAACGCTGTTTATTTTTGGAGCTTAAGGTCCGGTTTATTCAGTATACCAATTTGCCAAAAAACAATAATACATTTTAAATTCTCAATAATCTTGTGGTTCTAACTAGGGCTGGCAACTGAAACCAGTTTTCGGTTAACCGGTTTTTGGTTAACCGCGGTTTTGGCCAAAACCGAAAACCGGTATTTGAAAACCGGTTTTCGAATACCTGTTAACCGGTTTTGAAAAACCGGTTTTCGAATATCGGTTAACCGGTTTTAAAAAGCGATTTTCAAATACCGGTTTTTCGGATAATCGGTTTTCGAATAGCGGTTTTTGGATAATCGGACCAAAATCGAAAAACGGTTCTTCGAATATCAATTAATAGGTTTTTGGTTGATTGCGGTTTACATTTAAAAAAGAAAAACCGTTCATTTTGTAAAATCGGATATTGGTTGACAGATTATATAGGGTGGTTCATTTAACCTTAGACAGGCAAATAACCAGAAAACGGTGCAGTTTAGAAGAAAATGTTTCTAGTAAGAATTGTTTGAAATAAAGGGGTAAATTTAATGGCATTAGTTTGTGACCTTGACTAAAATTTTAAGGTCATATTTATATCAACTTTGTTTTTTCAAAAGGAAACTCCAATTTTTTTATTTAGAATCTTAATCTACATACAAAAATGAGCAAGTTTCATATAAAACTTTTTAAATTCGATTTTAATTTTAAAAGATATATAACAAAACAAATTTTAAGAACCCATTTTTAATATAGTACAAAAATATTTGTTTTTATTAAAATGTATTTTTAACATTATTAAACGTTTTTATCCTTTTTCCTCCACTCACGGTTCCCAACAGAGAAACTCGTGGTTCCGCGCGTATGCATCCCTATACGGTCCAACTGGACAGGTACCGAACTTCTTACTTTGTTCGTTCTTTTATCCCTAGAGTTTCTAGAATGTGGAATCTGCTGCCCGAGGGGGTCTTTCCTTCCCCCAAATCTTCAAATATTTAAGTCCCGTGTCAATAAACTCCCTCTTACCTCGCTTAAGACTCCCACGGTACGTTAGTATTTAGGCTTTAAGCCTTCGTGGTTTGTCCAAAAAAATATTCTGTTTGAAAATAGTCGTATATAAACCAATCGTTAAAACAAGTAAAAAATAAATAAAAACTTTTTAAGATGCATTTTGAAAGAAAATGTATTTAAAGACCGTTTTCGGTTTTCGGTTTTAAAAACCGATTTCGGTGTATCGGTTTTGAAAACAGTTTTCGGTTTTAAAAACTGGATTTTAATACCCGGTTTTAAAACCGGTTTTTAATACCAGTTTTTAATACCGGTTTTTAAAACCGGCTTTTAAATATTCCGGTTAACCGGTTTTAACCAAAACCGGTTTTTTAAAAACCGGTTTTGTTCTTTTCCGGCTTTTGCCAGCCCTATAGTTCTAACCTTCCCCCTCCTAAATTAAGCCCCTTAATTAATGGTCTGGGAAAAAAATATTAAAATCTGGACACTCTGTCCTTGTCCTTGTTATTTTAGCTTAATAAATCTTAAATCGAGTAACAAGTTCAGTCTTTAGACATGGGCGTATACAAGGAGGGTGGGTGGTGTTGAACCCATGAGGAAGAAGCGAAATTTGTATGAAAAAATCTTTAGTTTGTTGAGTTTTTAATGCGTACAATTATGTGGACCCCCTTTACTCCCTTTAGGATACGGAAAGAACAGAAATAGAACATGTTGTAGCAGGAAAATGGGGAAAATGTATGTTTTTCGAAAGTGATGGCTTTTTTTAAAAAACTTTTACTACCCCAAATGAAATAAGTAATTAGAATAGAAGAAAGAAAAGCAATGGTATGCATTTTTTTTTGCTCTTCAAAAACATTGATACCAAAATTTTTTTTCAACCAGACTTCCTCCCCTCCCACATAAAAAAGCTATATATACGTCATGGCAGAGGCCTATATAAGGGGAGGGTTTTAGGGGTTTGAACCCCCTCCCCCTCTTTAGCATGACTAAGAAGAAAAATGTGCATGTGAAAGTCTTTTGTTATCTTTTTAATGCATATGGTCATGCAGACGAAGAACAATAGGAGTGGGCACCTTTTTTTTATTTTTTTGTCTCTTTATCAAAGATATTTATAGGCTTATAATTAAACAAAATTGTAAAGGTAACATTTATAGTATCAAAAAATTCCCATATAACATTTTTGCCGGCGGCAAAAGGTATCAAAGACACGAAAGTGGGGCAACTGGCCGTTATTAGGCCACGTGTTGCAGATAAAGTGATGGCATCCGTCATTAATAAGTTATTGGCAAAAATATGCGTTTAAGAGGATGGCATCCATCATTAATAAGTTATTGGCAAAAAGATAACAAAAAGACACGAAAGTGGAGTAAATGCACATACTCCCAAGCAGCAAGCTGACGTCTTATTGACGAAAATTGTCGCGTATACTTTTTTAAAAGCTAAAATGATGCGATATTTTATTTGAAAATTAAAATAGGAAAAAACTCCTTACTGCATGCAATTTCCTTGCAATGCAAAGTACCATCTCTCGGAACACTGTCCAACTTGGAGATGCAGATTTTTCACTAGCCGAAGATATTTCTTTCAAAGCTAAGTGAGATCAGCTACCGCCAGACCGCTCTCGAATTATTTTTGTCTAATGGGTACGGTTTAGACGATAAAAAGCGAAGATATTGCAGAAACGTAGTAGTTTATTGTCTATTACGCCATCTATCGGTATGTCGAAAAACTATTAAATATATATAATATTTTTATTAACACGTCTTTAAAACTTTTAATAAAGTTTTAAACAAAATGTTTACAGCTCCTAACAGTCTACTTTAATATCTTGCCTTCTCGACTAGCCATCACCAATTAATCACACAACACACACTTATTAGGTAATGAATACATTTAATTATGTCTATTAAAAACTCTTTTCTTTAAAAAATAAACTAAAAAGCTAGAAAACCACGTAGAAAACAAATGCACAAAGCGGTCACCTTCGGTCGAAATTAACGTAGCTAATTTTACCATCATTTTATTTTTATTCGCTCCAAAATACATAATAAACATTTTGTTTGACCTAATTTTTATTTGCATGATTTTTAACAATAAAATGTTATGAAAATGCCATTTCCTTTAAATTATGTAAAAAAACATAAAATAATGTTGTTTAGCTGCCATTATAAATAAAACAGATCAAAAAAATTGCTTTAATGTTAGTTAAATACCAATATTAATAATATGGTTTAAAAAGTATGAATATGCGTTGAAGGTTTGCCTTCAAAATCCAATATTTATTTGCCTGCAACAAAAACGCGTGCTTTATTTAATTAGGATTGGTATGCCGCCATTTTTGTATGCTGCCGGCAATTCGCCTGCATGTAAAATTTATTGGCAATTAAGTGTTTATTTAGGGTTGACTTTTTAATGCGTATAAGATATTGGCATAATATTGCCATCAATTGCCAATGCTTTACCATCAATGCCAATATGAAAAATGTACATTGCCGGCAAATAGTGTTTGCTGGGTTATAGTATCAAAAATAATAATAATAATAATAACGCGGGGTTTTGACCAGATTTACAGATTTTGTCCGATATTTCAAGTTTTTTCTGGTTACATTATCTCATCATAAATATATTCTCTATACATTTTAGGTCTTCTGAAAATAAAAGTTAATTTAAATAACTAATTTACCTTCAAGTCCACAATAATATGCCTCAATCAGCCGATAACCCCATTTAAAGTTATTTAGAATCTAAACAATTTTCTCCTGCTAAGTTAAGATTTTAAGCAAAAAATAGGTCAGTAATGGCAAATTATGTCCCGATAAACTCTTTATTCCAACCACTGTTTAACGGTCCGAATCGAAACAGTTTCTCTGCATTCGCATGCGCCAGTTTTCCAGCCAGCAGGAGCCCGCACTACGCGTTTCTAGTTTTCCCAGTTCGTTTTCACGAAGAAAACCTTTAGTTTTCTTCTTGTATTTGTGGTATCATTGCGGTTTGGGTAAGTATCCGGTCGTATGTAATTGTATTTTTAAGCAAACGAAGTGTGCGGTAAGAGTTTTTAAGAAGACTCCTTTTTTAATTTCTTGTGTTAATAAAGTACGATATTGGTAAGTAAGTTTCTGATTTATTATGGCTACATTACGCTAAAAATGCTTATATTTTTAAGATTAAATGTTTCACATGGGTTTTCTCCTGAAAAATAAGTTCGCATCATTTTGATTTGGTTTTTAATTACTATCCAGAAAAAGGTTTTTTAAGGTACACATCAATTTTTTTGTTTTTTAAAAATAAAATAAAAATTTTAATTTTTAAATTTTTGGTACCGAAGTATGATGAGCACGGTATTTTTTGTCGATTATTTCATTCAAGATGGTAAAAAATATACCTACGCCAATAATCTACGCCAATAATCTAAGCTTAAAATAAAAAAAATGTAATGGAATTGTAAAAAACACTTTTCAAAGAGAGAAAATGAACCATAATGTTATAATGTAGGTATCTCAGTTACATTCTGGTTTTTAATAGTTAATTTCGTCATGATACCCTTGTATGAACTACCAATAGTGCTTCTGTCCATACCAGATTTGTTTTAAGAAAATATATGAACGTCTAAAAATTATTCATTTAAAACTTAAAATCTCTTTTACCATTAAATATACAGGGTGTTTTCTAATTGAATATCAATATTGAAGGAGGTGATTTTTGGGTTTATTTTAAGAAAAAACTTTATATAAAGGTATGTCCTAAACGTCTTATCTTTTGAGATACAGGGTGTTAAAGTTTTCAAAAAAACAAAAAATTTCGAAAACACTTATTTTAGTAAAAACTGGTATACTGGATATAAACCTTATTTAAATTATTTATTATTTATTATTTTTGTTACATAATTGCTAATTAAAAATTATAAAACCTAATTTTTAAAAGAAACAGATCCCGCAATACTTCTTTTATGCTCTAAAAATATGCAATAATTAAGTGAATTTTTCTCCTTAAACTAAACAAAATACGAAAAAATTAGGAGACATAATAGCAGTATTTTTTTTTGTTTAATCTAAGGAAAGCACACAAATGTTATACACATTTACACAGTCAGTGGCGTACCGTTTGTTTGTTGGAAATATTCCTTCAGTTTCCTCTTGAGACGCCACTGGACTTACTAAATGTAATTAAATTAGTGACAAATTACCCCTTTAATGTCAATAATAATATTGCCAAATTAAAACAAAATTGGGTAAAGAATAGTTAGGATATTTGAAGAAAAATATATTTTTTTGGAAATTTTAACACTCTGTATCTCAAAAGTTAAGACGTTTAGGACATAGGTTTTTTTAAATCACACTTCCTTAGCAACTTATTCTGAAACCTTCTATAGCTTGGACCTCCCAATACAGAATGGGTTTTTTAATCCAGATATTTTAAAAACGACTTTCTAAATTAACTTTTGCCAAGAATACCTTTTTATGTTAAATAGGTTAGAAGAACTTTTATCTAAAAGTTAAGTACAGGGTGACTCAAAACCCGAATATTGTAACAATAGACTTTTTATTAACAAAACTATTTATACAGGGTGTCCAGGGAAAATGTGGGAATTCTCTCGCACACGCATGGAACAGATGAAAATAACACGACAAGTTCCTATAAAATTTTTCCGTTTAAGCCCCCCTACGGAGATTTGATCCCATAAAGGGGCAGCTAGAAATCGATTTTTCGTGAATAACTTTTAAAGCGCTCTGTATAATTTGATAATATTTTAGTACGATGCATACTAGTAAAGACCTCTTAAAATAGTGCCCTTGAAACTTATGTCGCTTCTTTAGTTTGCCAGGGACGGACTAGTTTTCGCACATTATTGATGATTATGAAAAATTAAATTAGTGAAGTGCCAAATACTACATAATTAAATAAAATTTCATTTTGAAGAAGTTATACAGTGTGTCTCTGAAAGGTGCGGAAAAATGATACCATAAATTCCGGGGGCTAAAATATGACGATTTAACCCAACTTACCTTTGTTCAATAGTGGATGGTTTCGTAGATACAGGATGTCCGAAATTTATTCTGGAATTAGTTTTTTATAAATAGTTTTGTTAATAAAAGTCTATTTTCACAATATTTGGCTTTTGAGTTACCCTGTATTTAACTTTAAAATAAAAGTTCTTATAAGCTATTATTTAACTTAAAAAGGTATTCTTTGCAAAAGATAATTTAATAAATAAGAAAGTGGTTTTAAAATACCTGGATTAAAAAACAAACCATTCTGTATGACAAGGTCCAAGCTATACAGGGTGTTTCAGAAAAGTTGCTTTGGAGGTGTGATTTAAAAAAAAAAATTCAAAAACCTATGTCTCAAATGTTTTACTTTGAAAACACAGAACAGTAAAAAGCTTATTTTTAAAAAACTTTTCTTCTTAAAATCACCTAAGGATTCACACATACCCTGTATAGTTTAGACCTGACCATATTGGTATACATTTAAATCATTTTTCCCAAGGGTACTTTTTTTGTGTAAAATTTTTTTAAAAATAGGAATTATTATCTAAAAGTTACGTACAGGTTCGGCGTTTTTGGGTAAGCCCTGAGAAAATTGCTCTGGCCAAGGTGGCACCCAACCATATCATGGGTGCTTCGGAAGTTCTTACCAAATGGGAAACTTTTAATTAATAACTTAACGAAAAAAGTCCTGCTTGGTGAGAAAATAAATTTCCACAAAAATATTTGAAGGTTGAATGTACCCTGTACCCTGGCTAAAAAATGACTTGCTTCCAAATTAAAATAAAGTGTGTTTTTTAACTACGGTACCAAACTTTAGGGTGATTTCTTATGTCATTTTATAAAAAGTTGCTTTGTTTTTGAGATACAGAGCGTTAATTATTTTTATAAAAGCCTGTTCTTTTGTAAATATCTTAAATACGAAGCCAGATACAAAAAATGTACTCCACTAAAAACTTATATTTTTAAATGCTTAATAGGAAAAAATATATAAACTACATAAAAAGCCCGTGGCGCACAGTGGGCACAACAGCCAATATTATTGAGAGAAAAATGTACGCCACTGGCTTTTAGGTAGTTTTTATATTTGTTCTATAAAGGAACTAAAAACACAACTTTTAGTGTAGTACATTACTAAATACTTAATTAACGCCTTGTATCTCAGAAACGAAGCATCTGATGACAAAACAAATCACCCTTAAAAGTTTCGTGTCGTAGTTAGGAAATACCCTGTATATTAATTTGGTAAAAAGTCTTTTTAAGCCTTACATACATAAATTTTTGTGAAGAGGAACATTTTTTCGTGAAGTTAATAATTAAAATGTTTTCCATTTGGTAAGAACTTTTGAAGATTTGCATTTAGCCAAGTAGATATTTAAAATTTTGATAGAAAAATCAACAATGTAATTTAACTATAATATTTTTAAAAAATACGATAAAAATCTTTTATTTTTTTTTAGTAGGGTTTTACGTTTTAGTCTTATGCCCATAATTTTATTTTTTAGATGAATCTGAAATTTCTAAATGTCTAGGACTTATAAAATATATTAATCAAATTATATGGCTTAATTTAGTTAAAAATATATCATTTTATACTAAAAATGGAAAGATGGTAGTGGGTATGAGGACGGCAAAATAAAGACGCTTTATTTGTTCTGCGACGTTTCGGTCCTGACCGGACCGGAAACGTCGCAGAACAAATAAAGCGTCTTTACTTTGCCGTCCTCATACCCACTACCATCTTTTCCATTACATTTCGGCCAAGGACGATAACTATTATGGATATACTAAAAAATATTTTAATTGCTGGGTGGCCTATTTCACCCTAGGATGGCGGCGTTATTCGACCTATCGGGCATCTCCCCTATTGGTATGTATGGTCTTTAAGACGTAAAGTTTTTACTAAAAACGTTTACTTATCAAAAAATTAAGCATACCTCAATATAAACAATAGACGTAAAGGTCCGTGTACTACTTTTAGGTTGTCGAGTATTTGTGCTAAAAAAATTCGTATAGTTTATGGTAGATTGATACCTTTACTATAATGTGCAATTTTTTTCTGAATAATTAATCCGGGTAACTTAGACATTAAAGCAAAGTGGCGACAAAAACTATTACGTTTAAAGTTTGTTTCAAAAGCACTTACGACATAATTGTAGTAATTTAAATATATATATATATTTTTTTTATATCAATTCTGCTAGATAATATTTTTGAAGAAAATATCATGTTAGCATGTACATCTTTTTAAATAATTTTATTATACTGGGTGATGCATCGCCGGGCGGGACATAGGAAATCCCATGTAATTTTTAATGGGGTCAATTATTGGCTCCCCTAATTATTTTAGAGAAAATTCTATTGAAGTTTATTGAAGAGCATGCAAATCTACGTACATGGTAAAAACTTTAGATTTTTCGGTTAACCCGTTTGCTAGTTAGATGCTAATATTTTACATTACACATTGTTACATCATTATCGCCTCATATTTATAAACAACAATAAAATACAGTTAGCGTGACATTACGTTGTCATTTTGAAATTTAGTGCTTTATTATTATCAAAGAATCGTACAGTGAAAAGATTGAAGTTGTATTTATACAAACGAATTAAGTTAAGTTAAACTAAACTGGAGTAATAATAAAGAACTAAATTTCAAAATGACAACGTTATGTCACGCTAACTGGTATTTTTATTGTTGTTCATAAATACGAGGCGATAATAATGTAACAATTTTTAAAAATATATTAGCATCTAACTAGTAAACGGGTTATCCGAAAAATCTAAAGTTTTTACCATGGACGTAGATTTGCCTGCTCTTCAATAAACTTCAATAGAATTTTCTCTAAAATAATTAGGTGAGCAAATAATTGACCTCATTAAAAATTACATGGGATTCCTATGTCCCTCGGCGATGCATCACCCGGTATATGTATGAATATTAAGTAATTTAAAAGGATTTAAAGAGGTGATACAAAGATATAAGGTGTAATCGTTACTTCGGTTTTATTTTTCATTACAATGTTGGAGTTAGTTACTTTAGAAATTATTTACTTCCCAGATTTGGTACAACATGAGTTTAAATAAGGAAAAAGGTAAATTGGTGGGTTTTCCATAACTTAAAAATAATATAATTAAAAAAAATCTTTACTTCTATTAAAAATATTTTTTTAAAATCTTATTAACTCTTTCCTTATTAGAATTAACTAAATTTATTTTTAAATAAAAATTATACAGGGTGTTCGAAAAATGCACGGCCAAATTTCAGGAGGTGATTCCTCATTGAAAAATATGAAAAAAGTTCCTATAAACATGGGTCCGAAAATGCATACTTTCCAAGATACAGGGTGTCCAACATTTAGGTTCAACATTCACCTTTAATCCTCAGTTGACCTGCACTTTTAATGTCATTAGATAGTCCTTAAAAAGTTAAGATAGGAAAGTAAAATTAATTTTGCTCTATCTTTAACTGTTTTTGCTCAGTAAATCGTCAAAATTAAAAAATTCCGTCCCAAGAAACATGCAATAAAGTGGTTTTTATTTTTTTCTCGAAAACGAAGCAAGATACAAAAAAATTTCAAGAGATAAAAAAGTTGTATTTTTAGTTGCTTATTCTAAAAAAAAATAAAAAAGTTACAAAAAGTCAGTGGCGTACATTTTTTTACAATTATTTTCGATAAGATGTCCCGTGAGACGCCACTGGACTTAATAATTTTAATTTTAATTATGCCTAACTTTGACCCTTATTATTAGAAATAACACTGAAAATTTCAAGAAAATCGGTTACAGGGTATTGAAGATAATTACAAAAACCTATTTTATTTTAAAAAGTTTAACACCCTGTATCTTGGAAAGTATGCATTTTCGGACCCATGTTTATAGGAACTTTTTTTCATATTTTTCAATGAGGAATCACCTCCTAAAATTTAGCCGTGTATTTTTCGAACACCCTGTATTTTGCGTTTTATGTCCAAAGGCCAAAACATTCTATTAATTCTCATTTTTTTTCTTAAGTACCTTAACTCCACTGCAATTGTTTAGTAGGTAAATAATTTAAATTTTGACCGTTTTATAAATGTACTTTCAAATTCTAGATAAAAGAAAACAAAAAAACTTAGTTTTTAGAGTTTTAGTCATAAATATAATCATAGAGTAAGGAAATTATAAGAGTTATCATGGAATAGCCGATTTAAGGACAAGTCATGCGAAAACTCCCAATATAATTTTATTCGTTTCTCGTTGAAATACCGCCAGTTAGTCATTTCAGTAAGCTTACGTGTCTCCCCACCGCTGATGTTACACGAGGCGAGGCTTCGACCGACGCATTTAAAGTGTAAACTGGAAAAATGACAAGCCTGCCGCAAAAGCAGTACGAAAATTTTAGCATGCCATGGCCTCTTATCCGTAGGTATGTTACTTTATAATATAATCTTAGAAATATAATTAATTTTAAATTTAATTTCTGCGTGTGTAATTTCATTAAAATAATTTTTGATATTTTTAGCTCAATCATATATTTTGTTCGGGTTTGATAATGTAAAAATCCAGTTATTCAGAAAATATAAGTTTTTCTTATCAAAGTTATCACTTACTTTGTGTTGTCACTGTGTAAACTGCTATATAGATAAAATAATCTACATGGTGGACAAAGCATAGCATGACAATAATATTTAATACATAGTATTATCTTTAAAGAAGGAGTTGTAGAGTCGAGATAACTAAAAAATCTTTAAACTGGTGACGACAGGGCCGGATTTTATGTGGGGGGTCAAGCGGGTCAGTGGCCTGGGGCCCCACAATGAAGAAAAGGTACATATTTTATTGATAAGGACCTTTTTTAATTTTTTTGCTCTTCAATTTTCTGGGTAAAAATCCATTCAGTTTTACATTCCTTTGAGGGGCTCCCATAGGCTCATTGCCCCTGGGCCCCGATACCTCTAAATCCGGCCCTGGGTGACGAACATAGTTTATTCTCACAAAATAAAGATAGACTAAGTTTTTCACTACAAAAATTTAAAAAGTAACAAATTTTTATGAGCTAATTTGGAATTTAAAAGAGTGTTTACATCCCGTTTACGAATTTGAAGTATGTATTTTAATTAAATAACGTTTTAGACCATTAATTAAAATGCCTAAGTAAGCTATTACAAATTGTTTGTTATTCTTGTTTTACAATTTTTGGTCAATTAATGCATAAAAATAACACAAAGATATTTAATCTTATAAAAAAGTCAACAGATAAATATAAATTCAGACACGCAAAGGCAACGATAATTTTTTTTATGTTAGTGGGTAAAGTTTTGCGGATAGATAAATTTGTAGAATTAACATTCCTGGAGAATATTCCTTGTGGAATAAAAACCATACATTTTTGGTATAGGGATCGCTAATAAAATTTACCTTATTTTTATTCGTACAATCCCAAAATGGAGTAATATACAGGACGTTTATTTAAAAAATCATAAGTTTGATTTGGATCTATTTTTTGAGCACCCTGTATAATTTTTAATGATTTTAAATTATTCACCTAATGCACCCACAAATGCCAATAAAAATTACTACCTAGTCCCCTAAAAAAGGTTTTAAAAGTGTTCTTATCATGAAGTTCATTTTATTTCTGGCTCAGGCACTAATAAAAACGTAAAATAATAACTTTAAAGATACGTATGTATGTATTCTACTCCCTACTAGCCATAAAAATCCTATGAAGACTAATAAGTACTTATCGTTGTCTTCTACACATAATAAAAATACCTTTTAGTTGTTCTCAACTATGGTGTAAGATAAAAAATGTATACAGGGTGTTCATTTAAAAAGTTACCACTTAGTTATCTGTAAAAAAGAGACAAATTTAAGAAAATCGCCGAAACACGTCAAGATATTTATTGAGGGGAAACGTTTTTTACAAAAATTATGGCGCCCCTTCAACCCCTAGCCAACAGGGCCCCCACCCCAAAATTCTTAAATGAAGGGAGTCGAATAATACATCACTTTAAAGGTCATGACAAGTACTTTATAATCCTAGAATATAAAGTCAATATATTTAACCATATATTACTAAAAAATGGCGGTACTTTAAAAATTCCCAAATATCTGATTGGGATGGCTATATTTCCCAAACTAATAAAGTAAGATGTACTTAATGGGGCATTATTTTGAAGCTCTTTTAAAGATCTTTTTATTGGTAATATAATATACAGGGTGCTTCATTAAAAAGAAATATACACTTTGTATCCTACCCTATAGAGATTCAAGGAGGACCAAGAAGTCAACTCACTGTGTGAGATGCCTTCGGACAAAATGGTACCAAGCGTGAAACAAAGGTTTTCAAACATTGATACCGGATAGGAAGGGCTGGGAGGCAGGCTCTCCCATTAAAGCCGACATAACCTGGTATACAGACGGCTCCAAAAAAGACCTGGGAGTTGAAGCATGCATATATGGGGACAAACCAAGGACGAAAATTAAACTTGGGCCTCGGACAACACCCTACTGTGTTCCAGGCCGAAATTATAGTCATAGAACAATGCGCTAGGAAAATCATCAGAAGGAGCTATGAGGATAAAACCATAGTAATTTACTCGGACAGCCAGGAAGTTATTCGGGCAATCAGGGCAATTGGTTCATGCAAAATCAGCTCTAAGCTGACTGAAGCGGGACTGCGTAGTTGCCCTAGAAGAGGTGGGTGCGTCCAACAAGCTAACCATTGCCTGGGTACGAGGACACGAAGGCCACGAAGGTAATGAGGAAGCTGATAAATTGGCAAAGGAGGGGGCTGGCAGAACAATGGTAGGTCCCGAGCCCTACTGTCGTATTCCATTATACCAAGTAAAGTCATCTATTACATCCTGGATTATAAGGGAATCACAAGACTGGTGGACGTGAACACCAGGACAGCGTCAAGCAAAAATATTCATTAAGGCTTCCTCGTCAGAATTTAGGAAAGACCTTCTGAATTACAACAGGAAGGCAGTAAGAATAATAGTGGGTCAACTAACAGGTCATTGCAGACTGAATAAACATCTGGAAATCATGGACCTGGCAGAAGAAAACCTATGTAGGTTCTGCCAGGAGAAGGAAGAAACCGCAGAACACGTATGGTGCTACTGTGAAGCTCTTGGTTGTCTGCGGTTGGAAAAGGCTTGGTGAAGAAAACCTAAAACGGCAAGATATACCAAGGAGCCGGCTTCAAGCTTGTGGGGTCTGATAAAACAGACCGACTTGGATAGCGTTCTCTAACTATCTATGACGGAGGACACACAATAAACCTGAGCAGGTTGCTGGTGTTAGAGGATATGTAGTCCACCTCCTAATCTAATCTTATCTAATCTAATCCTAACCTGTATATTATCACTAGCATCACCAATAAAAATAATTTTTAAGAAAATACCTCAATAAGTACATCTAACTTTATTAGTTTCAGAACTACGGCCATTCCGATTAGGTATTCGGGTAATATTTAAAGTACCGCCTCTTTGTAGTAGGTAAAGATATTGATTTTATATTTTAGGGTTATAAAGTAGTCGTCAATAGTTTTAAAATGATGTATCACTCGACCCTCCCTTCCATTTAAGAATTTTGGAGCGGGAGCCCTGGTGGCTAGAGGGTTAAAAGGGCGACGTCCAATTTTTGTAAAAATGTCCCCTCAATAAATATCTTGACGTTTTTCGGCGATTTTCTCAAATCTGTCTCTTTTTGCCAATAACTGACTGGTAACTTTTTAAATGAACACCCTGTATATTTTAAATGGTCAGCTATATTAATAGATTACGTAAATTTGATTATTAACCCATTTAATAATTTACTTTCAAAAACTTAACTAATATATTACAATATAAAATCCATATTTGATAGATGGTGGATACGTCCTTATAACACACCTTTAACTTAATAATGCAAGATTAAAAAAATGTCTTTCTGGCTTGCGACATATCGATTGGGTTTGGTTTTCAATTTTAACCCAGAAAATATTTGATGATTGATGATTTACATCAATCACCAAGAAACCTGTCTATACAATGTTTGATACTATTATATTACGATAAAAAACATTAAACCATGTCATGCATTAAATATCTATGCATGTTGATTCTAACTTGAAATTAATATCTTTTTATAGCTGAAATCGGACACAAGTATTTACGTAATTAGGTGTATTTATTTATTACAATCCTAGGTGGGTAATTTTTATAAAACCTTATGTAAATTTTAAATAATTTATGCTTTTCTCAGTGGCGTAACTATCCTCTGAACTCAAAAAATCTATGATTAAAGCAATCAAAATTTTATTATCAAAAAATTAAAATTAAATAGAAAGTTAATATTATTAAATATCACTTTTAAACTAACTTAGAATCATTATGAAAGTACCATTTCTTTTAATATTTTAAAAATATATTTTCAAATTATACATAATTATACTCGCATGGTAAATATAAGTAATAATCATTTTATTGCCCTTAGGCATTAATTGAGCCTAAGATCTCGCTGTAAATTGATCACAAAATAAATTGGACTTGAAATTAACTATTCTTACTCTGAGTATATACAAAGAAAAATGTATCTTTAAACACATCATACAAAATAACTTTTTTTCTGTGGTTCAAACTATACAAAACTTTATTGTTAACGAGTCAACGGTGAGTTTATATCCTACCGTCGAACAGTAATAGTTTTCTTATAAGACTCTTGCTTTTCTTGTTATATATCGTGAACCCGGTACAGCCACTGTGATAAGTCTTGTAAGGCAGGCAAAACTAGTCAGTACAGAGGGTCCAGGTAAATGACACGAAAAGCTGGAGTTTTTCTCTTAAGTGTCGAAAAAGGGAGATCTCTTTTTCATCCTATCCTATACTATGTTTCCTTAATAATATCCTAGAAGCAATTTTAGCTTTGTTCGCGGGTCTAGTAATGAACCAATTCTGAATCAGAACCGAACTGGTTTAGAATTGTTTTAAAGCGCATGTCTAGTTATTTATTAGTTCGGAATTTTTATTTACCGCGAACGATTTTCTATACAGCTGAGGATGTATTCTAACCTAGCCTTTAGGTTAGGATTTTTCATGGTTAAATTGAATACTATACAAAAAAAAAATTAAATTCAAACAAAAAGGTAAATTGTTATACTGTCCAATGCCACTCGATGTCTCTTGGTGAAAGACGAGGAATTCCCTGCCTCCTCTCGTTTTTAACATAAGTATGTGTATTTACCTAAAAGTAAAATTCAAACAACAAGAAATGATAAAATCTTGTAATATTGTCTATATTTTTAATTAAATATTTATTTATTTTATTGCATACATACATTCATACGGAATACAATTAAAAATCCTTTGTTTATATACAGTCAGAATCACAAAAATATAAAAAAAAATATTCAACAGGTATATTAACCCGCATTAAAAGTGGCAGAAACAAATAAACTGTAATACAACGGTTTATTTCTGTACCACAAAAACAGAAAACAGCTGACCATGTTGACAATGCGCATGAAATTCCGAACTGAACTTTTAGTCCCAACAAAAATCCCAGGACTGGTAATCAGGTTACGAACTGTTACTAAAAATTCAGGATTTTACTAACCGCGAACGCTGCTATTTTCACTGCGCATGCGAATAGTCCCAGAACCGGTTCAGAATCGCACCCGCGAACAAAGGTAATATCAAAATAATTTTAGGATTAAACTAAAATTATTGTATATTCTAAATGTAACTAATTTAAAATAAAATAAAGAATATTATACGAGCCCCGTCACAGTAAAATTGGCCCCACTGATATAAATAAATATGTATTTATAAAGAATTCCGCAACATTTGCATTAAAAACCGGCATCGGTAAAATTCTTTATTATTGTAGTATGTTAGAGTCCCATCCCTACTGGTAATATTTTCATAAAAACTTCGGGGGTCACCGGTATATTAAATACATTTTTAAAAAACATAGATGGAAGATCGAAATATGGGTTATTTGATTAAAAATACATATATTTAAAAGATAGAATCACCTTTGAAGTTTGCAGTCCTGCAAAGTATCCACAGGGTGGTCCAAATCATAACCCAGAAAAATTGTGCCAATACAACCACATTAAAGATGGTTTAAACCATCAAATGAATGGTAAAACAGTTGAAAATCATTTTTTAAGTGCCCTTTTAACCCTTTAATTTTTTTAAATTTTTGGGACATGCCTAAAGGAATCAAAAAAGAACCTAACATAATTACATATTTTAGCTGGTTGTGCCAACTTCACCTGAGACGGGCTCGGTAGTAGTCTAAGAAATGATATAGAATATGTTTATTTCGTGTCAGCGATGCATTCAAGCAAGTATTGAATGTGGATCCTTTTTAATATATATCTATAATTAATCTTATTACTACATATAGTTGCTTCTATTCATGCATAAGTTAGTGTCAAACTGAATATATTTGGCTTAGGTTTAGCCCCCGTCTATAGTGCATATTTACCGGAAAACATTAATATACTTCTAAATGTTCAATAATTTTGGGGGCTGAATCTCCTAATTGCGCCCCTGGTTTTTTGTTCTTATGGAAATAGGGACTCAAAAGAAGCTATACCGCGTGACAACATCCACTTTAAGCATTCCTGGATAAAAATACAAGATGTTTGTGAATTGTGGTGCCAAACTGCAGTAATAAGAATAAGCTTATTAAAGAATTAATAATAAAATAATTAATAGTTTAAAAACTAAAAAACACGCCTTTTATATGCAACCAAACTAAAAATTAGAAAATAATTTTCATTAAAAATATTGTCATTTCATGAGTAAAAAGCGTAGAGATGTATTTTACTATTTTTCATAACTTTTCCATCATAGATATTTGCAAATATAATAATTATAACATTTAATATATTTATCACCCCACGCTTTTACTATGGAAATGACAATATTTTTTTTAATGAAAAATTATTTTCTAATTTTTAGTCTCGGTTGCATATAAAGCGTGTTTTTTTAGTTTTTTTAAACTATTAATTATTTTTCATCTTTTAGTTTCTGCTACTCTTGACAAAATGGCGAAAATTTTTTTAATGAACAAGAGTGGCAAATTTTAAAATTTTTCCAACAGATTGCAACTCACTCAAAAATTTCTTCTTCATTAAGTAGCAAAAGTTTGAAATTTTGCCAACAGATGGCAATCCAGGCAATGTTTGGACTGTTGCCAATATATTGCAAACCTCACTCAAAAATTTCTTCTTCATTTAATAGCAAGTTTGAAATGTTGCCAACAGATGGCAATCTAGGTGTTGTTTTTATAATATAATGGAATTTTTTTCCTGGCGATCCAAAAAGATAACGGGATACTGTTTGCAGATTATTGCATTGTCATGTTTCCTTCATGACGTGTGCAAAGCTTCAAAGAAATCGAATAGCTGGAAGTTGGTTAAAATTAGGCTCAAAGATTCGCAGTTACATTGTCAGATAGTGTACAACCCAAGTTAATAAAGAAGCGTGTTAACGGCATTTATGTGTGTATTGTTCATAAAATTGAACACAAATGGTGCAACTAACCCTATATTTTTATTGTTCATAAAAATTGACAACTAACCAAATTGTGTAAAAACTAAAAGCATTCTTTTCATTTAATAGCAAAGTTTGAAATGTTGCCAACAGATGGCATCCTAGGTGTTGTTTTATAATATAATGGAATTTTTTTTCCTGGCGATTCAAAAAAGATAACGGATACTGTTTTTAAATTATTGCATCTTCATCGGTCCTTGACACGTGTGCAAAGTTTCAAAGAAATCGAATAGCTGGAAGTTGGTTAAAATTAGGCTCAAAGATTCCGTTACATAGATAGATAGATAGCTTACAACCCAAGTTAATAAAAGCGTGTTAAAAACAGTTTATATAGTATGTCCACGGATGGACTTTACACTAGGACAAAAGGATCTAAAATTTAAATGTCCAAGAAACTGTCGTTTATGGCAACTTCTCTTTGCTCTTAAAAAAGAGAGAGAACAAATCTGATTGCGCAATAGCTATTTCAATTTTTGAAACCAATTCAATGGTGAAAGTAAATCATGGCAAATCTAATTATTTTGGAGATACAGAGTATTTTTTTAAACTTTGTCAATTTTGTCAGGCACTTGTAACTCTCTTAATATTAGAGAAAGAAAAAAAATGTAAATAGAACAGTTTTAGGGAATACTACGTAGAATTCAGTGGCATACCTATATTCTGTCCACTGGCTTTTATTTTAAAGTTATAACAACAAGTTTTTTTTTTAATGAAACACCCTGTGTATTTTATTATAAAGAGGTCGCTTTAAAAGCCGTAAAACATGACGCATTTTATATATTTATATTAAAAAGGTATGTTAAAGACCTTCAAGAATTAACCACATTTAAAATAATTGTCCACAACCGTTTTGGAAATATAAGCTTCCAATTCTTAGTGCGTATATCTACTATTTTTAGATTTATATGGTCATATTTTTAAAACCATGAGAAATAAATATATTAAATGTGGTATTTCTTATACCTTTTAAAGAGTTCTTTAAACTGTTAATAAAATATACAGGGTGTTCCATTAATAAAACTCAACTTTGTGTTATAACTTTAAATAAAGTCGATGGACCCCTTTTAGTTTTCGAAATGCCCTGCAAAGTCAACGAAAAGGTGCCACCCTGTACAGTTGCTCCAAAAAATACAAAAATGTAAAATTGGACAAAACTGCCTTTTTTTTAAATAATTTACCAAAATGTCAATTAAAAAATGTCTTTAGAATTGAATGAGAATCCAATAACTGAAATTTCACATAAAGTAAGCAAAATTTTTATTTTAGTGTTATATTTTTTTATTCATGATTTATACTTTTTTTATACTAGTTTTAATAATCGCTACAATAAATGTCAAAATTTTTTAAGATTTTAACATTAAAATCTAAAAACAAATAATCTTTTATATTATTATACAGGGTGTCGGGGAAATGTGGGAAATCTCTCGCACACGTATGGAACAGATGAAAATAACACGACAAGTTCCTATAAAATTTTTCCGTTTAAGCCCCCTGCGGAGATATGATCCCCTAAAGGGGGCAGCTAGAAATCGATTTTTCGTGAATAACTTTTAAAGCGCTCTGTATAATTTGATAATATTTTAGTACGATGCATGCTAGTAAAGACCTCTTAGAATAGTGCCCTTGAAACTTATGTCGCTTCTTTAGTTTGCCAAGGACGGACTAGTTTTCGCACATTATTGATAATATTTTTTACGCCCTGTATGGTGAAGACACTAAAATATGTTTTTGGGTAGTTTAAACCTTTTGCTAAGAAAGGTACTCTTGTTTGACATCGATAAAATGAGCCGTTTTCGAGTAAAAAATTATTTTAACAATAAGAGTGTATTTTTGTTTAATAATACAATATTTTATTTTTGATGTAATTTGTAATTTTTGATTTAGTATTGAAGTCCTATTGTATTATTAAACAAAAATAAACTCTTATTGTTAAAATAATTTTTTACTCGAAAACGGCTCATTTTATCGATGTCAAACAAGATTACCTTTTTTTAGCAAAAGGTTTAAACTACCCAAAAACATATTTTTGTGTCTTTACCATACAGGGCGTAAAAAATATTATCAATAGGTTTGTTCCAGCAGGCTGTCAGAAATGTTTGCAACCGTTTGGATTCTGCGCACGTCAAATTTGTCGTTTCAGCAGTGCCATGTTTGTAACATTATACAATTGTTTGTTGTTCCAGCAGTAGTTTTAAGATGTTGGAAACATGTTGGAAACTGTTTGAAAAGTTTGCAAACTTTCTTCAAACATTACTGACAATTTTTAACATAACCTTTCTTGTATTGACGTATAAGCAGTATGGACGCCTTGTTTATTTTTCGTTCCAGCAGAAAACTGTTTCCAACATTTCTGACTAATGTTTGTAACAATTTCTGCGTTTTACGATTGTTGCTAACATGTTTCCAACTTTCTGCAGGAACAAACCTAATAATGTGCGAAAACTAGTCCGTCCCTGGCAAACTAAAGAAGCGACATAAGTTTCAAGGGCACTATTTTAAGAGGTCTTTACTAGTATGCATCGTACTAAAATATTATCAAATTATACAGAGCGCTTTTAAAGTTATTCACGAAAAATCGATTTCTAGCTGCCCCCTTTAGGGGATCATATCTCCGCAGGGGGCTTAAACGGAAAATTTGTATAGGAACTTGTCGTGTTATTTTCATCTGTTCCATACGTGTGCGAGAGATTTCCCACATTTTCTCGGACACCCTGCATAAATCTTATATCTTTTTTTTTGTGGGTGATTAAACTTAAGTTGTCACTTTTATAACTTCTTTATTATTTTCTTTATTATTGCAGATATGAGGTCAATTAAATTAAAAAACTATCGATATTTTTTCTGCTAATTAATACGCAGCCAACAGAAAATTTTTCGGTTCAAATCAAAGAATGTACTTTTTAAAATGGACACCCTGTATATTTTACCACCATTAATACATCCAATTGTAATAGTTTCTGTATCTTTAATAGTTTGATATAAAGTTGCATTTTTAAAATAAAACACACACCGCAGTATGGCTATATTTCCAAAACTTTTCAAAATTCGATATACGACATGAAAACTTTTCTTAAGTCCCTTTAATAGATGTCCACAATGTTCATAAAATTTAGCGGTTGTCCAGGAAGCCCAGCTCACTTAAGCAAATTTAAATATTGTGATTGTGAAGTATCAGTAACATATATAGGTCTTTATTAAAACGGCGTTGAGTGCTCAAATCCATTGTTTATATTAAGATATGTTAGTTTTTAAATAAGTCGATGTTTCCAGTAAAAAGCCTTTACGTTTTAAAGACCAATCATTGGGCGAAGATGCCCAAAAGGTTGGATAACCCACCTAGAGTGGACAAGGCCGCCCATCAGTTTAAATATTTTTTACCATAAATTAAAAAAAAATTAAAACCATATAACTTGTTATCTATTTTTATTTAATGTAAGTCCTAGACATTTAAATTTTATTAAATAAAAAATAACAATTTTTAACATATTTTTATACGAAAATAATAAAGATAAATTCCATTATTGTTATAACTAACGAAATGTTAAATATCTACGCAGCTAAATAGCACATATATGATTTGGTGCCACCTTGGCCAGAGCAATTTTCTCTGGTCGGTCTTACCCGATAACGCATATTTTCCCTTAATTTGTATTTTTTTTCAAAAACCTTACAAAACGTAATATGTATTTTAATAATGTATAAAAAATACAATCATTTTTCCATATTGCTTAACAATTATGGCGGTCACTGTATAAGATAAAACGGAAAAGAAATACACTGAATTTCTTTAATGGATACATTTGATTTTTGAGCGGATCCATTTAAAAACTTAAAACTTTAGGAGCTAAAATTCATGCATTAATAATATTCCAGTCAATGAAACTGTAAAACAGGAACTAACTTAAACTCCTCAAACAAGTTCTAATATATATTTTTAAACGTTTATTTTTTATATTTTTAAAAATCAAGAAACCTCTTAGAGGGGAAAAATTATTATTTGTATTTTTAAACAATATAAATTTTATTTATATGTGTGTTCACTAACTTTTCCGACAAACTTTAAGAGGTGATTCTCCAACTAAAAATAAGAAAAAGAAACTTCATATAAGCCTATGTCCTAAATGCCCTACTTTTAAAACTACTGAGTGCTAAAATTTAGGAAAAACAATAGTTATTTTACTATTACAGATATTTTTTGAAAAATTGGGGAGACGTCTTCCATCCATTAAACGAATTTTTTGACGTACAAGAAAAAAGTTATGTCGAAGAAAAAATGGTACACCACTGCATTTTTCTTAAAACAAAATATTATTTCGGATTTTCGTTAAGCTTGAAACAAATTTGGGCTTTTAATGTTTTTATTTTATTCATAGTTTTCGCGTAAAAAATAGAACAAATTTCTTGTCATGGCCAAATCGCTATCCATTTAGTTTAATATGATATTCATGTTAGGAGTAGCTGAGTTTGCTTTACCAACCATTATATATGAATTAAATGCTGAAACATTGATGTATTGACCAATCTGACGCGTAGGAAATTACCCATATAACATTTTTTGCCGGCGTTGTACATTTAATTTACTGGCATTGCCAACACTCTTTAATGGCAAGGCATTGGCAAAAAGGTATCAAAAGACGCGAAAGTGGGCAATTGGCCGTTATTAGGCCACGTGTTGCAGATAAAGTGATGGCATCCGTCATTAATAAATTATTGGCAAAAAAATGCGTTTAATTTGATGGCATCCATCATTAATAAGTTATTGGCAAAAAGATAACAAAAAGACACGAAAGTGGGCAAATGCAGATACTCCCAAGCAGCAAGCTGACGTCTTATTGACGAAAATTGTCGCATATACTTTTTTTAAAAGCTAAAATGATGCGATATTTTATTTGGAAAATTAAAATAGGAAAAAACTCCTTATTGCATGCAATTTCCTTGCAATGCAAAGTACCATCTCTCGGAACACTGTCCAACTTGGAGATGCAGATTTTTACACTAGCCGAAGATATTTCTTTTAAAGCTAAGTGAGATCACCTACCGCAGACCGCTCTCGAATTATTTTTGTCTAATGGAGTACGGTTTAGATGATAAAAAGCGAAGATATTGCAGAAACGTAGTAGTTTATTGTCCATTACGCCATCTATCGGTATGTCAAAAAAACTATTAAATATATAAATTATTTTTATTAACACGTCTTTACAACTTTTAATAAAGTTTTAAACAAAATGTTTACAGCTCCTAACAGTCTACTTGAATATCTTGCCTTCTCGACTAGCCATCACCAATTAATCACACAACACACACTTATTAGGTAATGAATACATTTAATTATGTCTATTAAAAAACTCTTTTCTTTAAAAGAAACTAAAAAGCTAGAAAACCACGTAGAAAACAAATGCACAAAGCGGTCACCTTCGGTCGAAATTAACGTAGCTAATTTTACCATCATTTTATTTTTATTCGCTCCAAAATACATAATAAACATTTTGTTTGACCTAATTTTTATTTGCATGATTTTTAACAATAAAATGTTATGAAAAGGCCATTTCCTTTAAATGATGTAAAAAAACATAAAATAATGTTGTTTAGCTGCCATTATAAATAAAACAGATCAAAAAAATTGCTTAGTTAGTTAAATACCAATGTTAATAATATGGTTTAAAAAGTATGAATATGCGTTGAAGGTTTGCCTTCAAAAATCCAATATTTATTTGCCTGCAACAAAAACGCGTGCTTTATTTAATCAGAATTGGTATGCCGCCATTTGTGTATACTTGCCGGCAATTCGCCTGCATGTAAAATTTATTGGCAATTAAGTGTTTATTTAGGGTTGACTTTTTAATGCGTATAAGATGTTGGCATAATATTGTCACCAATTGCCAATGCTTTACCATCAATGCCAATATGAAAAATGTACATTGCCGGCAAATAGTGTTTGCTGGGTAATTTTATTTCAATAAAATATATAGGAGAAGGTTATATTAGCAATTTTTAAATGGCCATTTTACCGGATTGTCCGGTTTCATTCCGGTTGTGTAATGTAAGAATCTTAAAACATAACAATATACAGAGAAAAGCCAAACATGGTATTAACTGGTCAAAAGCACGAGTTGTTTACAGGGAACCTCATTGGAAAAACGCAAAATTAAGGAAGACAATGGAAGTCCAAAAGTATTTCTAATATCACTAATATTATTACTGAATCATTATTCTCCCACATCAAACAGACGTATTCTAGAGATAGTCAAAAAAATAAACCGTGAAAAAATATCAAAATTTTTCGAATTATTCGAAATTTTAAAATAATTAGAACTTTTTAGAATTATTCGCACAACCCCACTAGCAGTAACTACTTACCACGTAAGTAATATGTTTTATTTTGTCTTTAGAATATGAGAAGAACTGGACGCCACAAGTTTATAAAACTATCGGTTTTCTTCCTCTCGTACTCCATTATACAGATAGTAAGATCGGACAATAAAGATGCAATTGATATTAAACCATCCGTCTCTCCAAATAGCAATACTGCCAGCGAAACAACTCCAAAGGTAAGATACTTTTGTTTTAGTTTATGTCAGATACTTTAACTATAAAATTCGGCGACAAGAAAGTAGTGTCATCGACTACTAGAAAACAAGGGGCGAAAACCTTTAAGTATCAATATAAACACTTGTACCCGTAATTTTTTAAACTGTGAGACACGAGGTCCACAAAACATACCTATATTATCAGGTGCTTTCGTCCTAGAAAGGAACACTTTGGTAAAGGTGAGTAGTGGCGACGCCAGAGAAGGACCAGGGGTGACCGGGAACCTTCAAAAATATTGCTGCTACCCCTGAGTAAGGAAAACTGTTATAAAGAATATGCATTTAGTTGTTTATTTAGTTGTTGAACGTACCTGAGGTCTTTCTTAGTTGTCACGGGAACGAGGCTATTGTTTTTTAGGTAGTGAAAGTAGCCAAAATTTCACAATGGCAAAAACAATTTTAATAGTTAAATATGTCACCAACCCAGGAAAATTTAAATTTTAATAAAATTGTTAATAGTATTTTAGAAATAATTTTTAAAGGTTTTAAAATTTATTCCACAATTTTTGAGTTCAAAAAACTTCACAATGTTGCCAGTGCTTATGTGGAGAGCGCCACGTTAAATAAATATGCCAACAAAGAAAAAAGCAATTGAAAAGGAATGTCGTAGCTTGTATCTTTTGTTACCTAGGCACACTCCAACTGCGTCATCGGTCTATAAGGCGTTTTAAATAACTTCGCGGGCATTTCCACAAAAATGCAAATTTCGACATTATTATTAATAATCTTGCAATTTCCGGAAAAATTTGAAAAAAAAGAATAAAATTCAATCTATCTACACCGAAAACTAGCTATCTTGGGTCTACATAGCTACAAGAAAGGTGCAGTGCCTCGCTTGCCTGCCCCTTAAATCTGGCCCTGAGCCTATTTGATGAAACCTACAAAAAATACAGATAAAGGATTTGTTTTTAAAACTTGTATTTTTTCGAATAATTAACTTTTTTGCAAATTCCAAAAAATCTTTGCCAAAGTGTTTCCCTTAATACCACTTGCACATGGTACATATTTTGTGTGAGTTCCAGTTTTAACCTATAATAATTTAAAAATATTATCTATGCCAGTGCTTGTAGGTATCCTACTTGGTTTTGCCAAAAGCGCACTGCTACGATATTTATTAAATTAAATAGGTATTGCATGTTAAACAAAAGTTTAATTATTTTTTTTACATTTAGAACTTATACAGTGCATTTTAACTATAACAAGCCACCCTGTATAATTAAGTTATTTTCATACTTATGAAAAAATCAACACGACAATTTTTATTTTTAGGGGACTCATTATTCTGTAAAAATTTAGTTGTTAGGGTTATCCCATCCCCCCACCAACATAAACGTTAAAAGTCAGGGTGTCAAATTTGCTTTTAATAGTTCAGTAGTTAACCAGAAAATTCACTTTAAATTTCGACGGTCCTTAGCAGATGGCTCACCCTTATAGACTTTTCATTGTTTACCATATCAAAATATCATTTTTAAATAATAAAAAAGTTACGCTAGGGACCCCTGTATTAAGGAGTAAATTTGCTCAAAAACTACTGCACAAAATAATAAAGACCATTAAAGAAAAAATTAAAACCATTTTATAAAAATAAGCTATCTTTTGACCCCCTTTTCCATTTGAACTTTTTGACGTTTGTGTTGGCGAGGGAAGAGCTTAACCCTGAACATATAAAATGACACAAAAATTGTCTCCCTTAAAAGAAAAATGTAAAGTATTTTATGCTTTTTTATAGATTGTACAGAGGTGGTTTTTTGGTTGGTATTGCAGGGTATAGGCTATTCTGAAAATTCGTCAATTTTTATTATGTCTTATTACTCAGACATTTATGAAGATAGAAAGAAACTTTAAATACAAGAGTTTTATAACTTTTTACGTAGAATCCAGTGGCCTACATAAAATAAATATAAACGTTTTAATTTTTTAGATATTACCATAACATGCATTTTTTAAATGGAACACCCTGTATCTAAGTATTTCAAAAAATTGCATTTTTCTTGCGACTACAACAACATATAACACATACTATTTTGTTTTGCCCAAATTAGGTAAAACACCGAAAACCCCATTTTTTAGGTGACCATGGAATGATTTTTGTTTTGGTTTGTTTACATGTCCTAAAATCAAATGACAATTAGCTATTAGTAGGTATTCGTTTTTTAGTCCGTATGTGAATATAATAAAACAAAAAGATTTAAAATGAATATTTTTCAAAACTATGAGAAATTAAACATGTTTGAGTGCTACATTGAAAGTAATAAAGATAAAAACACAGCTTTAGACATATATTTTGACCGTTATCCAGAGCGACGACAGCCAGACAAAAGAATATTTCAAAGATTGTACCATAATTTAAGCGAATATGGATCATTTGAAAAACCAAGGACTAATATTTACAATAAGGAAAATAGGGAAAGGGATGAGGTAAACACGATAGCTTGTGTTACTGCTGAACCGACGGTATCTAGCCGTAATATTGAGAAAGATATTGGTATAAGTAAATCTAAAGTGTTAAAAACATTAAAAAGCATAAATATAAACCATATAAAATAAGAAAAGTTCATAACTTACATCCCGGAGATGAAGAACGGCGCTTAGAATTTTGTCATTGGTATATGCATCAGATTAATATGAATCCCAATTTTTTCAAAATATAATATGGACTGATGAGGCTTTTGTATCCAGCGAAGGGATTTTTAATCGACAAAATAATCGATACTGGTCAAACACAAATCCACATGAGATGGTAGCGGGGATACAACAAGGACGGTTTGGGTTTCATGTATGGGTGGCACTGTATCAAAACAGAGTGTTAAACTACAGGATTTTCTATAACAATTTAAATGCTGGGGGATATATACAAATTTTGGAAGAAGGTATAATTGCCGAGTTGGATAACATGCCACTAGCTGTAAGAAATAATATATATTTTCAACAAGACGGTGCTCCGGCACATAATAGCTATATAGTAAGGCAGTTACTTACTGTTAATTTTGGTGAAAATTGGCTTGGCACTTATGGACCAAACAGATGGCCTCCGCGTTCCCCCGACCTAACTCCACTCGATTTTTATTTTTGGGGTTTTATTAAAAATGAACTATATAAAATTCGAAATAATACTCTGGAAGAACTTACAGAAAATTTTATTAATTGCATAAGACGAGTACCAAATATTCACATATATAACGCCACTAGATCCGTTACAAACCGAGCCCAAAAATGCATCGAGCAGAATGGAAGACAATTTGAGCACCTTTTGTGATATATTAGGTATTTGTTTAGTTTATAAAATTGTTTATTTGCTTTCCGTAGTAGTTTAATTTTATTAAAGTTTTAGTATTTTTGTTAACTGGGTTTTTAATACACATAAAATAAATGAATATTAATAATTCAATCCATGGCCAACTAAAAATAATGTGTTTTTTGGTGTTTCTGCTACTTTGGGCAAAGCAAAATAGTATGTGTTATATATTGTTGTAATCGTAAGAAAAAATGCATTTTTTTGTGATACTTAGATGTAGGGTGGTAATTTCTCAAAAATTAAAACATTCATATTTATTTCAAGTACGCCACTGGATACTACGTAAAAAGATATAAAACTTTTGTATTTAAAGTTTCTTTCTATCTCCATAAATGTCCCAGTAATAAGACATAATAAAAATCGACAATTTTTGAGAATCACCCTGTATCTTCCAAATCAATCAAGTTAGCGTGGATCTGATTGAGCCAATAAACTAAACATCAAAAAGAGAACGGGACACGTATATTAGTTTTTTGTATCTCTTACCATTTAGCCTATACCCTGCAATACCAACCAAAAAACCACCCTGTACAATTAAAGAATTATACAGGGTGGTACGTTTTAACTGGAATTCACTGTAATATGTAAAACCTTTCCTATTTTAATTTTTCCATTTTAGAAAAACCGTCAATTTAATTCTTCAAAAACCTCAAGTAGTTTAACAGCTGCCCATCATGCTGTTCTAGATCCTGACGTACACAATTTTTTTGATGAAGGAACAGAAGCCCCAAAATTGGACCAGAAAACCGAAGGCCCAATAAAAGAGGCTATTCAGGTATGGAAGTTATGCCATGTCTATTTAGATTTATTTGTTGGTAACAAAATATAGTCATAAGATATTTTAGACCTTAACATTTTCAAAAGAGCACATTGCAATTTTAATTATAGAATGTTTTTTTTATCTTTGGACAATCCACGAAGGCTGAAAGCCTAAATACTAACGTACCGTGGGTGTCTTAAGCAAGGTAAGAGGAAGTTTGTTAACACGGGACTTAAAAATTTGAAGATTTGGGGGAGAAGGAAAGACCGCCGCTGGCAGCAGGTTCCACAGTCTAGAAACTCTAGGGATAAAAGAACGAACGAAATGGGAAGTTCGGGGCCTGACCAATTGAACTGTATAGGGATACATACGCGCGGCACCACGAGTTTCTCTGTTGGCAACTGCAAGAGGAGGGACTATACTGGACAATTCGTCGGAGCAGAAGCCGTAAAAGTATCTATAGAAGAGCGATAGATCTCCCACAGCTCGACGATGGGCAAGAGAAGGAAGTCTTTGAGTAAGTAAAGGATCATTTATAAGACGAACAGCCCTTCTTTGAATGGCATCAAGCATGCTGAGGGTTGTAGGGATGCCATTCCCCAGACATAAGAATAATATTCCAGAGAGGGTCGAATTTGGGACACATACAAAGTGTATAAATTGGAAGGAGAAAAATTCTTTTTGGCTCGGAAAAGAAATCCAAGCTTTTTGAAGCCGCGGTGGCTATAGATACAATGTGTTTATGCCAGTTAAGGTTGCAAAACCTGGCCACTCATAAGCAAAGGGATCAGTGTTTGATAATTTTTTTCGCGACAAGGAACACGATTGTGTTTTGGATGCATTAAATTGAACGAGATTTTTGGCCCCCAATCCAATATCAAATTGAGATCCTGTGAAAGAGATATCTGCATCGCCATGCGTTTGCTTTCCAAGTCGGGTTGAGAGATTGGTTTGGGAACCTGAAAAGTGGAGTGAAGGGTACTATCGTCAGCATTACTATGAATGGGATTGGTTGTGGAAGAAAGAAGGTCGTTGATGTGAAGAAGAAACAAAGTTGGTGCTAGTACTGAACCCTGTGGCACTCCAGCATTAATTTCGTGAAAGCTTGAAGAGTGGCCATCAACAATGACTGACATATTTTTCGATTAGAAAGATAACTGGAGAGCCAAGAGCAGAGTTTAGTTGGAAGACCGTAGGAGGGAAGTTTATTAAGAAGTGCGTCATGCCAGACTTGGTCGAAAGCTTTAGATATATCAAGAGCAACGATCTGGGACTCACCTAGAAACACAAAAGACTTGTTCCAGTTGTGTGAAACGAAGGAAAGAAGATCTGCTGTAGATCTCTTGTGACGAAATCCGTATTGCCTGTCATGTAAAATTTTATGTTTTTCTAAGTACCTAAGAATTTGCGAGTTAATGGATTTCTCCATTACTTTACAAAGCATTGAGAGGAGTGAAATGGGTCTATAGTTGGATGGAAGAGATTTAGATCCTTTCTTGGGAATAGGCTGGACACGTGCAGCTCTTCAGCTGTCTGGAAATATACCCGTGTCATAAGAAATTCGAAAGAGCCTGGTTAAAATATCATACAGGTTTAGTAGAAAAAAACCGGAACGGTGGATTATCTCAGCGACCCTTAAATAAAAATAAACCAAATTTTGTGCCAAGGGGTAACTGAACATGAAGAATTTAAAAATTATGTTTCCAAGGTTGCCAAGTTTACAGCTTTCTCTCTAGGCTGGGGTATTTTAAAATTTTAAATGGAATAACTTTGTTTTATTATTGTAATCAATTGCTTGTTAGGACTTTATTATGACCTGATATTATTGTTTTTTTCTTCTGTCAATGTTAAAGATATGGATTAAGCTTAAATACAGAAACGACCAGGTATGGTCAATTATCTCAAAAACGATCCAACCGAAATTTGCCAAAATTAGTACAGGGGAGTAACTGGACATTTTAAATTCAGGAACTACATTACATACATTTGCGATGTTTCATAATTAAATTTCCTTATTTCCTTTTCTTGACTTTTTTAAAGTATCTTAAAAACGTGGCAAAAATGTTATTCATGAATTAATAAGAAGGTCCAGTTTTACCGCTGTATTAATTTTACCGACTATTGGTGGGATCGTTTTTTAGATAATTGACCATACCTAGCCGTTTTTGTATTAATTTAAAAAAGCATGATGCCATATCTAAAAAATTGACAGGAGTAAAAACGATAATATCAGGTCATAATATAGTTGATACAAGCAATTTATTACAAGAATAATTAAAATTTTTAAAAACAGTTTCGGGGAATAACTTTTAACCTATAAAGCCATCAAAATATGTTAATTAATAAATTAAAATCGAATAGTCGATTTTTAGTTGCCTGCTCAAGAAATTTTGACTCATAAATTGAATTGCCTATTTCCTTGCTTAAATATGAGCCTCTTCCGATCTGTCACTTCAACGATTCACGCTTAATTCGGCACTGTTTAGAGTCGAAAAAAAGGAGCTTGTACTTTAATCTGAGGATATTTTAGCTTAATGGTCACTAGTGTATTTTTTTGTAATTTTAGAAGAACGGTAAATCTAATTCAAAATTAGAGCACGTAGTTGTTCTAGGAGGAAGCACATTGAAGAAGTCGATTAAAGAGGTATGCTAAATTTATTTTATACAAAGATCAATGTATTGTATAGTTAACGTTTAAATATCTCATTAGCTAGGCGAGTTAGATAAAAAGGTTTTAAACAAAAGTTACATAATACTTCCAGCACAAATATTTGTCAAATACCACACCTAGATATATCGAATGTTTCATTTTCTCTTGGCAAAATAAAATTTATTTTTTTAAAATAGAAGATCGTTTATATTTCTGAAAAATGTATATTAAATGTTACAAGTAAAAAATTAAAATTCTTTAAATTTTTGAAAAACTGAAAAACTTTAAAGATAAATAACATAAGTCACACTTCACCTTAATCAATTATGTCAGAAGTAGGGTAATTTAGTATAGTAAACTAGAATACCTGTCGCAGATATAATGAATTTTTAAATCTCTTACACATCAATATTTTGATGCATGAAAATACATTTTTAAACGCTTAGGTCATTAGATATTTGACCATTACGTTGTTTTCTTAAAGCACTGCATAATAAAAAGCATGTGCAAATATTAAAGTTTTAGAAAGACACATAGTGGTTTAATTAAAATTAATTAAAAAAATATATTATTTAGTTAAATATATCTCATTTAGGTTCAGCAGATTACATAGCTCCTTTAATTTTTTTATATTTTTATGTGGAGCTCCATAATATGTTAAATAGATTTTTGTTGTTGTATATATTAATTCCTTTTTAGATAAACAATGAGTCTTCTGAATATTCCAAAATAGCAGCAAATACGACAGAATGTACTCCAGCTGCTATTCGCCAGGTAGGTGTTTTGTTATATTCATTTTTTTATGACATTTGGTGAGTATATGTTTTTGTGGGTATTAATCTTCAATACATAAAAAATTATTTTTGAGGCAACTATTACTAAAAAGATTTAATTTTAACAATATTTGAAAACATCTAGACATCATACTCGAACTTAAAGCTGCTATTATGTTGTAGTGGAAAAATAATTTACCAATAGCCGTTGTTAGAGAACAGGTAAATAGCTGAGACAACTTGTAAGACTCCTACCACAGGAACGAGTTGACTAAGATACTATTTTTCAATAAACAATAACTCTATCTCCAACTAAAATCACTCGAAAGTAATACAACCAATAAAAATGCTTCATATAAATGATACATTTTATAAAAGCGCACAACTTTTGTGAGTATGATTGGTTGTTATTTAACGTAGCGAAATTTACCACTACCTTACATTACATGACATACATAATATAATATAAGTGCACCAAAATTGTAAGATAATTCAAAGATTGTTAATAATAAATAAAGAAAGGTAGAAATTTAATTTCTATTCAAAAAATAAAAGTCATTTATTCGTCAACCTTACGACAAAAATGCAACATACTAAAAAGTTGTATTTTTAATTGATGATATTCCTCATTAGAAAATAGACCAATGAGATACCACAATTTTTTGGATAAATTTTGTTTAGATAAGTGATTAAACCACGTGTGCTGTTTAACCATTCAATCATTCAAACTAGTTGTGAAAATTGATTAAAAAATGTCACTTTATTATCAGTAAAATTTTGTGTTGTTGGCTTTAATGTTAGTTTTTCAGGACACAATTCAACAACGATTCTCCCACCTAAGCGATTTATATTGTTTTTGTTAGGTGTGTCGTTAAGCCTTTCACAAAAATAATAATACTTAGGTTTGTTTAGCTCCCGTTGTAGAAATAAATGACTCGTGTGAATTTTCCACCTCTACACTTTTGTTCTTATCGATACTACAAAGAATAAACAAACTATTGAAACAAGTTCAGTCGTGTTCGAAACGCCAAAGAGTAAGCTACAAAAATGTCATGCAGTTGCGTCAATTCTCCCGATCTGTTTTGTTACGTGTGTGGAAAGTTTGTGCCAGACAATCAGAAAATGTCTTTAACTACGTATATAAAAGAATGTAACTTTAACTATTTAAAAATTAGTGTTGCCAATCTAGATAAATCGTGGGTGCCACATGTCTGCTGTTCAACTTGCTACAAAAACCTAACCGATTGGTCTCATAAAAAAATTAAGATGCTGCCCTTTACGAAACCGGCCATTTGGCGTGAACAAAGAGATCACATTACCGACTGCTATTTTTGTCTCACTAATCTCAAAGGCAAAACAGGAAAAAGAAACATACTCTAAAGTATCCTGACGTGAGTTCAGTTGACAAACCTGTGTTCCGTTATGAGGATTTGCCAGCGCATTCATCACTAGACACTGAGACATCACCAAACAGCTCGGAAGATTCGTCCTCTGATCCAGAGTTTCATGAGCCTTCTACTAGTAATACTCCAGTCCTAGTGAGCCAAAAACGACTCGATGATCTATAAAGGGGTCTGAATCTAACGAAAGAAAAGGCCGAACTTTTAGGGTCACGGCTTAAACAATGGAATTTGCTCGAACCCGGAGTCGTCATATGTAAATATCGCAAACGACACAGTTTTGTTCTCGATTTTTTTTCGAAAGAGGAAAGCCTAGTGTTTTGTAATAATGTTGACGGCCTATTCGTTAAATTAGGCTATGAGCATGTTTCTTCCGAATGGCGGCTTTTCATCGACTCCTCTAAGATTAGCTTAAAAGCCGTGCTTTTAAACAATGATAACAAACTTCCATCCATTCCTGTAGCGTACAGTGATAATTTAAAAGAAACGTATAAAGTGATGAGACTTGTTTTAGACAAAATAAACTACAAAGACTACCAGTGGACCATCTGTGCTGATTTAAAGGTAATTGCATTAATTTTAGGACTCCAAACTGGCTATACAAAATTCTGCTGTTTTTTGTGTGAATGGGATAGTAGGGATCGGTCACAACATTACACTTAAGAGTACTGGCCTGAAAGAACAGCTTATATCCCTGGCCAGAAAAATGTAAAAAATGATCCATTAGTCGATCCCAAAAAATTATATTGCCACCTTTACATATAAAGTTGGGATTAATTAAAAACTTCGTTAAGGCCATGGATAAAAATGGTTCTTGGTTTCAATGCCTAAAAAATAAATTTCCTTCTCTCAGCGATGCCAAGATAAAAGAAGGCATATTTGTTGGACCTGATGTAAGGAAACTCATGAAGGATCCAGAGTTTCTGGCAGCATTAAATGACGTTGAAAAAGAAGCTTGGTTGTCTTTTGTAGAAGTGACCAAAAATTTTCTTGGCAATATAAAAATATCGTCAAAACAATGTTAAAAGCTTATCAAAAATGGGTTGCAATATGTCCTTAAAAATACAATTTTTGCAAACACATCTTGATTTTTTCCACAAAATATGGGAGCCGTAAGTGACGAGCACGGAGAGCGATTCCACCAAGAGATCGCGTCATTTAAAAACGCTACCAAGGCAAATGGGAACCCTCTATGCTTGCCGATTATTGTTGGTCCATCGTTAGAGAAACACAGGAGTCGTCCTACACCAGAAAAGCCAAAAGATCTAAGCGATTGGAATATTTTAAACCATCGTGAATATTGTAATCCATTGTTTTTCTTAAAAATGTTAAATATAATTATTAAAAAATAACAGGTGCTAACTTCGACTTTTTATTTATCGTACGTTTATGCCTTGGCAACAAATATTAAATATATATATATATATATATATATATATATATATATATATATATATATATATATATATATTCCTAAGGTGGGAGAACAAAGCTAATATTTTGTCGATTTGTGAATCTAGCCGTATGCCACTCGACCTACAATATTAAATCGATTAAACTACTCATATATTTTTTGTAAGATTGGCTTGGCAAATAGTTTTTAGACAATAATTAAATAAAAAAGATTTTAAAATAAAAACCCCTTAAACCTTAATTAAATTATTGTACATTTAACTATTTTCCAAGAAAAATCCAACTCAAAATACTGTTGGGTAGTTTAATCGACTCAATTTATAGGTCTTGTGATGTAATATATGATTATTTCCCTTATCTTGAAATAGACCAAATAAATAAATTTTGTTAAAAAAGCGATTTAACCACATGTACTGTTTAACAGCAAATACTTTTCTGTCATCCCATCAACAACTTTATTATTAGTAAACTTCTTTCCTGGCTTTAATGTAGGTTTTTAGGAAATAATTTAGCCGTATCGAATAAACTATCCAAAGATATTTGCTTGGAGAATAGTTTAATGAACGATAATAAAAAAACTTGCGATCTTGAGTTTTTAATTTAAAATAAAAACCCTCGTCCGCTTCGCAGCCTCGGGTTTTTATTAAATTATTGTACATTTAACTATTTTTCAATAAAAATCGTGCTTGAAATATGTTGAATAGTTTAATCGATTTAATTTTTTAGTCTTGTTATATAATGTATGATTATTATTAATCGGAAAAAATACAAAAACTACATAAAAAGTGAGTGGCGTATTTCTTTTTAACCATATTGACTGTGGTACCCACTAAGATGCCAGTGTACCCAATAAACTCGCTCTAGTTAAAGTTTTGCGCTTAATTACATTAAAAAATGTACCAAATTTTAACCAAATCGGGTGAAAGGTATTTAAGATATTTATAAAACATCGACTTTTTAAAAACTTTAAACCCTGTATTTAAGAAACTAAGCAACTCCGCGCATATGTTTAGAAGCACCTTTTTTTTATAAAACAACATAAAGATAGAATAAAAGTTAAAAAAAAATTAAAATTAAAGTCATTTGTTCTAATCAAAATATAAATATTGAAAAAGATTATTTAAAAAATATTTTAATTCAAAATAATTATCCTCTTGATTTTATAAATAATTGTTTCCTTGAATTTGAAACTCCAGTTATAAGACAAAATCAAAATAGACCTATTACAAATTTATTTTTACCATACATTCCCGGACTATCAAATAAAATTCAACGAATAGGGTATAAATTTAATATTCGCACAATCTTTAAAACACAAAACACAATCAGATCTCTATTAACAAAAACAAAACCATACAACTTAAATGAAAATACAAAAATGTCATTTATAAAATACCTTGCGAATGCAATAAGTTTTATATAGGTGAAACTTGTAGACCATTAGCCAAACGCATAAAAGAACACAGATCATACATTAAAAACACACAATTTCATAAATCAAAAATCTGCCAACACGCATTTGATAATAATCAAAGAATAAACTGGGATGCTTCGAGCATTTTAGCAAGGAAACTTGTTCTAAAAAACGCAAAATCAAAGAAAGTGCGTATATATTATTAAATAAAGATAATTGTGTAGCATCAATTTCAGTTAATTTAAATAACACTTGGTTGCCTTTGCTTGATACTGAAGTATCTTTAAAAAGACTAAAAATTAACTAACTATTCACCTTTTTTGTAAAATAAACAATCAATACACCAGCAACCAGTTATCTATGTCACTATGACACTATAACCAAACAAACATGTTTTGACATTTAATGTCAAAGTTTTCAGAATATCCTAGAAAAACAAAAAATTTTGAATTTTAAAACCTAAATAATAGTAAGTTTTTATTTTTATTATTTTTATTCCATTTGTCTTGACAACGGTGGCAGATTTGCCACCGAAACGTCGATTTTTAATTATCTTTTTACTTGTTTAATTTTTTTTTGGTTTTTTAGTACTTTTAATTCTATTTTGGCGTGTACCCAAATAAATACCATCCATTAAATGAATCCGCCAAACTACAGAACATATCTTCAACATAAGGAATTACGCTTCAACTTTTGTAACGTAGTTGGAAAAAACCCTATATATTACGTAATTTCTACTACTCTGTATAAATATGCATTACTAATCTACCAACTTTGTAACAATATTGTTGAGCAAAATCCCTATTAAAAGATTTAAAACCCACGTCTTTAAATAATTTTATCTCCCAAACTAGGTCAGACAATAAGACTCCTGGGATAAAATAGCGGTACGACATCAATAGTTTGTCTAGACTCTTTTTTTTTTTTAACGTAAAATCATTGTTTCCTAGTTTTATGCTGAGCTAATAAAATTAAGAAAACCACTTTTATTATACAGGAAGTCAGCAAAAAGTAAAATTTTATTTACTGACCCATAATACTCAGAAAGGAGTTCAGATCTAACTACTAACGCATTTTAGTAAACAGTTGGTTAGTCTTTTCTAAAAAATGTTTTATTTATGTGAATATCTTTATTTGAAAAGAAAACACATTTTTTAAAAGGAAGCAATAAAAGTTATGCACCGGGTGTTAAGTTATACATTTACAGCACTTTTCCAATTTTTTTTTAATTTTACAAAATAAATAAATATATCGGTTTGTTTAGTTAGTGTCGTAGTTATCAAATGTTTGATGTCACTTAAAATACACAGGGTACGACAAAAAGTTATTTTTAATAAAACACGCTATATAATATATCACTGGTAAAAAGATCTTTTAAAGATTTAAAAATACTATTTAATTATTTTTAACAGTTTCGGAAATATGGCATTCTAAATCTTAAGTTTACCCAAAACGTTTTTAATATAGGGTGTTTCGGGAGGAAAGGGAAATATTTTGGGAATATGTTTATAAGGTCAAAATAAGAGAAATTAACCCATATGTTTTAATCCGATTCTTAACCGTCTCTGAAATAATCAGTTCTAAAGTGTTTTTGTAACCATTTTTTATTTTAAAAGCAACACAAACAAATACTAAACAAAATTCCACTAATTTAAATTTTTTTCAAAAATACCCCCACCAACTTCAATTCATTTGTTAATCGCTTGTGTTGCGCGTTGAATTGCTTGCGGATTGTTTTTAATGATATTTGCAGCATTAAAAATTCGATTGTGGAGTCCATCTACGGTTTCTACTCGTGTTTCGTATACTAGTGATTTCATCCATCCCCAAAGGCAATAATCCAATGGGTTTAGGTCTGGTGATCTCGGTGGCCAAGCTTGAGGCCCTCCTCTGCCAATCCAACGATCAGAAAAACGATTATTTAAGAAATTACGCACCCGGCAACTAAAATGAGGCGGGGCTCCATCGTGCTGAAAGAACATTCGATGTCAAACAATCAGCGGAACATCATCCAACATGTGTGTTAAATGGTCTTCCAAAAATTGTAAATAGCCATCTCCAGTAAGACACTCAGGCAGTACAAAAGGGAAAAATAACTGGTCGTTGAGCATTCCACCCCACACATTAATACTGAATCGGTGTTGAAAGTTTCGTTCAAACGTGGCATGAGGATTTTCATCTGACCACCGATGTTCATTGTGATAGTTATTGATTCCATCGCGGGTAAACTGAGCTTCATCGCTAAATAAAATGTATTTATGTAGGCCTCGATTTTGTTGGATCCATTGCAAAATTAAACCCTTAAGCCAGAATCACCTTCTTGAAGATGTTGAACCGGTTGTACATGGAAAGGCTTTAAACCGTTTTTTATAAGTGTCTTCCAAACGTCCAAATGGGATTCTTTCATAATCCGTCTCGAACTAACACCTGGGTTCCCTTCAGCCATATCCAGAATATTCTCTTCGTCTTCCACATTTAAACCCGCCTTTCGTTCAGAATCAATCCTTACGCTTGGAAACATTCTTGTTTCCTGAGCATTTGCAAAAACCTTTTAAAAAACTTTTCGATTGGGAACTCCTAGAATTGGAAAACGACGTCGGTATTCATCAACAGCACGTAATGCGCTATCATTACAGAAGAGATACACGAATATCATGTTAGCATACTCCCTATGAGTAAATGTATGAGGCATTACGTACGGAACCTTTTCTCTTTTCGAGTCGAAATGCTCAGAATCAATCAAACTGACAACCATGCTTGTCAAAACTATCAGTCAATTAAATTAGGTATTAACAAGCAATGAAATACCTAAAAACTGGTGTTAGAAATGCAAAACTTATTAATTACTTCAAATTAAAAAAAACTTTATCACTGATTATTTCAGAGACGGTTAAGAATCGGATTAAAACATATGGGTTAGTTTCTCTAATTTTATCCTTCTGAACATGTTCCCAAAATATTTCCCTTTCCTCCCGAAACACCCTGTATAGCGTATATTATGTATTTTACGACCATCATAATTCAGTGCAAGTTCATGCATCATTTAAAAATTTGTATTTTCTTTCAGAATAAAAATAATCTAATAATAAATATGTTTAGAAAAAATAAAGCTTTTAAATTAAATACACTGGTAAACAGGTGTAACGTTAAATTATTTCACTGGGTGTTCGAAAAATTAAATCAAAGAGAACATTTCGTTCTTTCCTGTATAACATTAAATCCTATAAAACTACATATTTGCAATTTTCATAATAAATAATAATATTTATGGAAAAAGCTACAAGTGGACCAAAAGATAATCAAAATTGGCAAAAAACTGAGGGGTAATTTAAGATTAATTTTGAACATTTTGTTTGTCTGGTTTTTTTGTCCAGTGTATATAATTTCCTTAAAAGCATAGGATCGATATAGAAAGTGTCAAATGTTTTTCTCTAATTTGAATCACTTTAAATTATTTTTTTAACTTAACCAAAATGGGTATTTTCAAAATAAATATGAGTTACAATAAAATAATTTAAGAAGAAATTCTGGAGTTAAACGAGTAATTTTTATATGAAAGCGTCGACATATTTAAGTCATTTTTTCGTGTTAATCGTATCCATCGGAGTGGTTCAAACCGCATTTGAAATGACAATATAAATATGAGAGTTAGATAGAGATAGGTATTTAAATGTTTTTAAAATGTTTTGAACCGTATTAAAATAAAAAACGGCTTTATTGTAGTTAACCCTTACTTAATAAAACATTTACTAGACGCCTTTATTTGTTGTTAATTTTAATAAGAAAAAAGGAACTGTCTTTTAGACAATAATAATAAAAATTTATATACGTCGTGCCACTTAGAAAAGTTTATTGGGAATATTTGCCAATGCGTAGAAAAAGACGGTCTAAAGCAACGACAAAGCAATACCGATGCGGCCGCGTATACGAAATGATACCTTTTTTGAAAAAAAAAAGATTAAGGTACGTACACAATAAACAAAAAAAACGTCTCGCCCTGTATAATCTCGACAATTGAACAATACTTTAAATGTAAAAAGAATCGTTAGTATGAGTTAGTTAGGTTGCCCAAATATCATTGATATCGTGTTGCAACTGTTATAAAATAAATGTTTTTTTGTTAACTTTGAAGGTAAATAACTTCCTAACGAAGCGTGATAATACTTTTATTATATGAAGTATTACCATTATTTCGGGTCACTCTATAAGACCTATCACTTTCGACATCACCTTTTCGGACACCCTGTATGATTATTATAAAGTTTGTCCCTTAAAACAAAAGCCTTGAACAGAAAAATAAACAATTTTGCCAAAGCAAATTATTTTTCATGATGTCAATGTTGTATACGTAGGCGGAAGATGAATAATCTAATTAAGAAGTTGATTTCCTGCAAAAAATATATACAAGTCTCCTAAAAATATGGCTGATAGCCTAAACGATCCGGAATGGCATCAAGAAAAAGACGATTTAAAAAAAAATTCTGCAAAAAATTGCCATTGTTAATAACAAAAAACTGAGAAACAATATCAATTTAGCTTTTGCCATAATTTCAAAATGTGTAAGTGATAAATAAATAATATAAAAGTTACTGAAAGAGCAGGAAATTTTGGTAAAATAGTTTTTGATTCCCGGAATTGTAGCTCCAATATTTATAATTTTTAATTAACGTTGAAAATCAACTTTCGCGGTTCGCCACTGAAGTGAGCATAGGTTTAAAAAAAATATTTATGCAAATAAATAGTAATTTAAAAATTTTAAAAAATAGTGTGTCATCTAGACACTTGAAGGAATATGATTTCGCGGTAATAAAAGTTGGATCAAAGTTTTTAAAAAGTTAATTATTTGTAAATTATTAGTTTATTTACAGGTGTCTGTTATCAGAAAAGCTCTTTCCCTTTAGGCACAATAAACTTATGTATTTTTTCCTTAAAGTTCATTATTTTGTTAATCAGGATGTTTTTACCTTAACCAAAAATAGGATTTTGGTAACATAATAGCCTAGTTTACACCGCGAGGACCAATTAAATCCGTGGACCAAACCTAGGACTTATTTTTGTTAGTTCACTAGTGTTTACACCAACTTAGTTTATGGATCAATTTAATTCACGTTTAATCCTAGTACCAAAATGACAGCTGAGCATATGACCAGAACCTAACCTCGTTTTTTATCTTTTAAAACTGTATCGCTTTTAAATTCCATATGAAAAAGAATACGCAAACAGTTTTGGTTAAATATCAACAAAATTTTAAAAAATATAAACAAACAACAAAATTATTAGGTTAAGACCCAAATTTAACGTCTTTTTCATCGAAATGCGCACTGTCAAAGATCAAGGCTGTAATTTTGGTCCACTAAAAAAACTCCGACGTGTTTACACCAAGGAAAATCATATTTGGTCACCCCATTTGAGAACGACTGCATTGGAGTAGCAAATTTTAATGCTCAAGTGTTTACACCGTGAATAAAGTACGCGTGACGTCATTTAGACCTCGAACTAAAAATTCGGTTCTCCCGGTGTAAACTAGGCTAGTATGAGTTAGTTAGGTTGCCCAATATCATTGATATCGTATTGCAACTGTTCAAAAGTTAATTTTAACTTTGAAGGTACCTAAATAACTTCCTAACGAAGCGCGATAATACTTTTTTATATGAAGTATTACCATTATTTTGGGTCACTCTGTAAGCCCTATCATTTACGACATCACCTTTTCGGACACCCTATATAATTATTATAAAATTCGCCCGTTAAAACAAAAACCTTAAACAGAAAAATAAACAATTTTGCCAAAGCAAATTATTGTTAATGATGTCAATATTGTATACGTAGGCAGAAGATGAATAATCTAATCAAGAAGTTGATTTCCTGCGAAAAATATTTACAAGTCTCCTAAAAATATGGCTGATAGCCTAAACGATCCGGAATGGCATCAAGAAAAAGACGATTTTTTTGAATTCTTTTCTGCAAAAAATTGCCATTGTTAATAACAAAAAACTGAGAAAAATATCAATTCAGTTTTTTGCCATAATTTCACAAAGTGTAAGTGATAAATATAATATAAACTTTCGCGGTTCTCCACTGTAGTGAGCATAGGTTTAAATAAATATATTTATGCAAATAAATAGTAATTTAAAAATTAAAAAAATAGTGTGTCATCTAGACTTGAAAGAATATGATTTCGCAATAATAAAAGTTGGATCAAACTTTTTAAAAAGTTATTTATTTATAAATTATTAGTTTATTTACAGGTGTCTGATATCAGAAAAGGCGGTATAAAAGCTTAATAATGATAACATGATATATACATTTTTGCTTCGTAGAGCTCTTTCCCTTTAGGCAGAATAAACTTATGTATTTTTTCCTTAAAGTTCATTATTTTGTTAATCAGAATGTTTTTACGTTAACCAAAAATAGGATTTTGGTAACATAATGTCAATTTAAAAAATCAAATTCACATATTATTAAACTTTAAAAAAATGCATAACTTTAATAACTGCCTAAGTAATAAAATAGCTTTACAAAGCAAAAATTTATAGATCAATTTTAAGCTTCTTCACCGCCCGATATTACAACCAAAACCCGTAAAAGTAATAATTAACAAATTAATAATTTGTTAAATGTTTTTTAACTTTTATTATTGCGAAATCATATTATTTCAAGTGTCTAGACGACAAAAGAATTTTTTCAAATTTTCAAATTAGAATTTAATTGCATAAATAAATTATTTAAAATTCACGCTCACTACAGTGGCGGAACGCGCATGCCGAAACCGCAGCGCGAAAGCCGATTTTTAACGTTAAATAAAAATTACAAATATTGGAGCTTCTTTTTAAAGTAATGGAAAAATTAGTTAATTCACAAATTCTTAAGTACTTAGAAAAACACAAAATTTTGCATGACAGGCAGTATGGATTTCGCCACAAAAGATCTACAGCAGATCTTCTTTCCTTCGTATCACACTGTTGGAATAAGTCTCTTGAGTTTCTAGGTGAGTCCCAGATCGTTGCTTTTGATATATCCAAAGCTTTTGACCAGGTCTGGCTTGCCGCACTTCTTAATAAGCTTCCCTCCTATGGTCTTTCAACTAAACTCTGTACTTGGCTCTCTAGTTATCTCTGATCGTCGTATATCAGTTATTATGGACGGCCATTCTTCATGCTTTCACCAAGTAAATGCTGGAGTCCCTCAGGGCTCAGTTCTGGCACCAACATTGTTCCTTCTTCACATCTACGACCTTCTCTCGTCCACAACTAATTCCATTCATAGTTTCGCCGACGATAGTACCCTTCACTCCAGTTTTCAGGTTCCGAAACCCATCACTAAACCTGACTTGGAAAACAAACGCAGAGCGATGCAGATATCTCTTTCGCAAGATCTTAACCTAATAATGGATTGGGGCGCCAAAAATCTCGTCCATTTTAATGCATCCAAAACACAATCATGTTCCTTGTCGCGAAAAGAGTCATCAAATACTTATCCTCTACTTATGAGCGGCCAAGTTTTACAGAGCAAAGACACCTTTAATCTTGTGGGCGTCATATTTGAAAGTAACCTTAACTGGCATAAACACATTGTATATATAGCCACGGCAGCTTCAAAAAAGCTTGGATTTCTTTTTCGAACCAAAAGTATTTTTCCGCTTTTAATTTATACACTTTATATGTGTCCCAAATCCGACCTCCCTTTGAATATTGTTCTCATATCTGGGGCATGGATGGCGTCCCCCACAACCCTAAGCATTCTTGATTCTATTCAAAGAAGAGCTATTCGTCTCATTAATGATCCTTTACTTACAGAAAGGCTTCCCTCTCTTGCCCATCGTCGGGCTGTGGGGATTTATCGCTTTTTTATAGGTACTTTCATGGCTTCTGCTCTGAAGAATTATCTAGTATAGTTCCTCCACTCACGGTTCCCAACAGAGAAACTCGTGGTTCCGCGAGTATGCATCCCTATACGGTTCAACTGGACAGGCCCCGTACTTCTCACTTTGTTCGTTCTTTTATCCCTAGAGTTTTTAGATTGTGGAACCTGCTGCCCGCGGAGGTCTTTCCTTCGCCCCCAAATCTTCAAGTATTTAAGTCCCGTGTCAACAAACTCCCTCTTACCTCGCTGAAGACACCCACGGTACGTTAGTATTTAGGCTTTTAGCCTTCGTGGTTTCTTTAAAGATAAAAAAAAAGCTACAATTCCAGAAATAAAAATCTTCTGCTCTTTCTAGAAACTTTTATAATATTTAAGCTATCACTTATACTTTTTAAGATTTTGGCCAAAAGCTGGACGGCTATTTTTTCTGCAATTACTTGTTTATAACAATTGTAATTTTTGCAGAAAATTGTAACTATTTTTGCATAAAAATAAATAAAATGTATTTTTTATCTGGATGCCATTCTCGATCGTTTAAGCTATCATCAACCATATTTTTAGGAGACTTGTAATGATTATTCGCAGGACATCAACTACTCCACTAGATTAGAAGTAATATACTAAAAAAATATATTTAAAAAGAACATTTTAAAATAATATTATAAAAGTATACTTAATTAAAATAGTTTTAAAGTTTTTAAACAAATTTAACTTTTTAATTAAAATCGTATCAGAGCTCTTTTGAAGCCTCATTCTTTTTTATTTTATCATTCACACACAGGCATTTTCATTCCCATTCAGAAGATGGATACTTAAGGAGACTTTAGCGTCACTGTATGAATAGGGTGACAGAGTCGAACTTGTTAAGATAGAGTTAAAAAAATTTAAAAGGTGTTTTTACTTTTATTAATAAATATCTACTTATGCCAGAAACATACCTAACATTTTTAAAACTAAAAGCGTATGTGTGTACTAAATATACAGGGTGTTCATTTAAAACTTTCCACTCAGTTATCTTCGAAACGAGACAGATTTGAGAAATCGTCAAAACAGGTCAAGATATTTATTGAGGGAGTACGTTCTTTACAAAAATTGGACGGCGCCCTTTAACCCCTTCACCACCAGGTCACCACCCCAAAATTCTAAATGAGAAGGCAGGTCGAGTGATACATCATTTTAAAGCTCCTGACGAGTACTTTATAACCCTAGAATATGAAGTCAATATCTTCACCTATTACAAAATGGCGGTACTTTAAAAATTACCTGAATACCTGATTTGGATGGCCATATTTCGAAACTAATAAAGTTAGATGTACCTAATGCAGTGTTTTCTTAAAGCTCTTTTAAAGGTCTTTTAATGGTGATAATGGTAGTAATATACAGGGTAGAAGAAAAAGTACATATTTTTTATTTAAGAACCCTGTATATTATTTTACCATTAAAAAGATCTTTAAATGAGCTTTAAGAAAATACCACATTAAGTACATCTAACCTTATTAGTTTCGGAAATATGACCATCCAAATCAGGTATTTAGGTAATTTTTAAAGTACCGCCATTTTGTAATAGGTAAAGATATTGACTTCATATTCTAGGGTTATAAAGTACTCGTCAGGAGCTTTAAAATGATGTATCACTCGACCCGCCTTCTAATTTAAGAATTTTGGGGTGGTGGCCCTGGTGATTAAGGGGCGCCGTCCAATTTTTGTAAAAAACGTTCCCCCTCAATAAATATCTTGACCTGTTTCGGCGATTTTCTCAAATCTGTCTCGTTTCGAAGATAACTTGAGTGGAAAGTTTTTAAATGAACCCTGTATGTTGTTTATGTTTATTGTGTATATAAAAATAGAGATTGGCATATATATATTTTTGTTAAATTCTAAACATCAGTTATAGTAGACTGTTGCAAATTTAAAACACATTTTATAAGACTGATTTATCAATCCATGAATTAAATATCAATTAGCTTAATTTTAAAATATCTAATCATAAAATTCTCCAATCAATTTTTTAAATTTATTTTCCGAAAAAAATAACATTACATAAAATAAAAAGCATAAACAAAATATTTTGTTTTCCTAAAAATATTGCTTAATACCTGATATTTATTATTATTTTATTTTGTTTCGTATTAATATAAAAATAAATTATCGTGTATCAAAAAATATTAAATATTCTAATTGTTAAAAAACATTTAATAATATTATTTACATTTATTAAATAAAAATTCTTTTAAAATAGATAAAAATGTATATTTACGAGTTTAAAATTTAGGTTGTATAAACTGCAGATAGGTTAAAATATTTTTTAGTAATAAAGGAGAATATGATTTATATTTAAACATTAACTTAAAAATTAAAAAAAAAATGTTTTTTTATATTTAAAACATGTTTCTATTGAATCTTTGTTTATGTATTTAGAACACAGAATGCTTATCTAAATAATAACGCGTCGTTTGATTTTTTATACAGTATGTCTACGTAAGTTGTCATCATATGGAAAACTTTTTTGGTATTATTAAAAACAAGTTATTCTTTATAAAAAGTTCTACATGGTCCAAAACCTAGAATAAAATTTTCAGATATCAAATTGTGTCATCTACGAGGTTTCATCAAAAATGTAATTTTTGCTTAAAAGTAATGTTCTTGAATTTTTGCAAATATCGGCAATTGTTATAAAAAGAAGATGTTTAGAATAAATCACGTCCAAAAATGCAGTTAAGTTTATTTACAAAAAAAGAAAAAAAAACAAAAAAAAATCGAGTGAATTGAAATTTGTACATTAGTGCATTGTACCTTGTTCCGAATTAAATAGCATTTAGTTTAAAAAGTTTAATAAAAATCGTTCTATGAAATTTATAATTATGAAATGTGCACCACCATGCAGAATCCTAAATTTTCACCGTTATCGCAGAAAAAAATACATAATAAAAAGTTATTTTTAAATATAAACATTTTTTCTTTACTACAATTTTTAATATTAGCAACAATACAAGTACTATACTCTTGAATATAACTAATATAATATTAGATGGTTGCTTTTTAGGTTTGGTACCACACAAAACTTTATATAAAGAATAACTTTTTTTTAATTAAAAGTAAAAAAGTTTATCATATGACAACAACTTACGTAGCACACCGTACATTTTTTTAACCCAGATAGCATGGAATTGTTTAAATATTTATAAAACTCTTAAATAACAAAATAAGGTTTATTACTTTAAGGGTGTTATCTACAAAAAAATGTAACGCCATGTACAATGCATTTCCGGACTTATATGTTTATATGAAATTTTTTAATACAATTTGACCATGAATAAGCCCTTAAATCTTTTTACCGCGATTGGGAAACATCCTGTACATGTAAAAATATAAAGAATATAAATCACACGTACTATGAGACCATTATTATAAACTCAATTTTACAATAATACTGACCTGCAAAGGAGATCATGCATAAAATGATTTGTGACTTCTAAAAATTTATAAGAAGCCTTTTAACCTAATAACCCTGAATGTTGAACTTTTATCGCCTTTGGTTGATAAAAAGGAAAACTATTTGTTATCCAACAGACATTTTTTAAGCTCTTTTCAACAAGAAAACATTTTAAAAAAGTTTTATATTATTAAATACACAGGATGCCCCAAAAACTTGCTCCAAATTTAAAATAAAAAAGATTACAAGAATTTTAAAAATATTAAGTTTTTGTAAATCTTCTAAAAGCTGACAAGATGATAGAAAGTTTATTGGTTTGATGTACAGTCAAACACTATACAGCTCGTCTTCGGACGTTCTTACCTAATGGTAAACTTTTTAATTATTAATTCTACAAAAAAAGCATCTTTAAAAAGTCCTGCTTAGTGGGAAGATAAATTTCCACAATAATATGTGTACGTTGGATGTACAAGGCTTCAAATACTTTTTAAAGCAAAAATTTCTATATTTTTGGATTGTCTATCTAATTGCAGACTTTTGATGCAAAAATTAAACAAATATATTACTCGCTAACTTTATTTATGATAGCTGAAGAGAAAAATGTTCTTCTGAATAATCATCAAGTGCATCCCGCATATTTAAGTTTAAAAAAAAAATCTTTATGACGTGCCTTGTATATTTAAAAGTATCCATTGATGGCGTAAATTATGATTTTAAATAGAAATTATCTGGTTATTTTTTTTTAATATCTGCACTTTAAACTCTAAAAAATGTTGACATTTGTGACATATTGATAAGAGCAAAAACATTTTGTTTTTCGACTTTGCACACGGCTGTACAGTTTTTTTTTCGTCATAAATAAATGTTTTAAATAAATAAATAATCAATTCTAAGAACTAACATTATTTTTTAATAATTCCTTTTTTATCACTTTTGTTGTAAAATTTTTAACGGGTAATTTTTAAAGCCACCTTGTACATTCAACAAATAAATATTTTGTGAAAATTTATATTCTTATCAAGCAGATTTTTTTATCCAGAGGGCTTTTTAATATTTAAAAAGTTTTGTGTTGTTAAGAATTTTTGCATACACGATGTATAAAATAGCTTAATAAGCATTTTATTTTTCTGGAAATAGTATTTTATTAGAAAGATTTTTTTTAATATATAAAAATAATTAAACTTTTATTAAATTCTCTAAAAAACTAAAATTGTTTTGTATATTTTTGGTAATGGTGAAATAGTGAATGATGGTTTTTGGTTTATTAAGTTTAAAACCTTACGCCTAAATTAGAAAAACAAAAAAGTTGTGATGGTGTGTGTGTGTGTGTGTGTGTGGGGGGAGGGGGAGCACCATAAAGAGCTCAAAAAAAAATCGGCAGAAATTAGTGGTTTTACAGAGATGAGGCCCTTTTTTTGGTTCGTCAAAAATTTGTCTTGATCACCCCTGCAAATAAAGTTCCGTACATGGAAACTGCAATAAGAGACAATTACAGCTAGTGCTTTTATGCACATGAGGACTTCTTTTAATTATGGGTAGGAGGCTTACTCGAGTAGGTTTTAGAACATCACATACTTTAAATTCGGCACTGTTCACTTTTGACCCCATATTTGGAAAAAAATATTTTTAACAAGTAATCACCTGCTATAATCTTTTGCATTTGTTTAGAGAAACACCTTGTATTCCTCGGCACTACAGAACGCTTATCTTTAATTTTTTCACGAGCGTAGTCTCGGTAAAGATATTAAAGATCCTTAAGCCTAGTTCATAAGCTTGCGAAATGCGATTTGCGAATCGTGTACTGATTGGTCAATTTGCAACGAAATATTTGAAAGCCGTTACAAATTGACCAATCAGAACAAGTTTCGCAATTGCATTTCACAAGCTTATGAATTAAGCTTTATCTCTTGCTTTCGCAGTCCGGGAATAATAAAGAACAAAATGTCCTTTGTTTTTATTGAATTTTTTTGCATTATTTTGTAAATTTTTCTTGATATGCAATAAGAAGCCCAAAATATAGATACAGAGCAGGGTTAGTTCTGGTTCTGCAGGGATAATCCCTACACTACAATATTAAGTTCTGATACACTTCCTCTGCACTGAAAAATTCTGTATGCATGAAAACAAATAGTATGTCCTAAAACTTTTTACAAGTTTTCTTGCATGCAATTTTCTCTTGCTGCAAATTTTCGATCTGCTCACGCGCATTTTTCTCTTTTCAAAAACTGCTGCAAAGTACGCGTGTGCAGATCGAAAAATTGCAGCAAGAAAACTTTTATGCACGAAATCTTTCAAACTATATGTTTTGTACATTTTTGGTAATGGTGAAATAGTGAATGATGGTTTTTTGGTTTATTAAGTTTAAAACCTTACGCCTAAATTCGGAAAACAAAAAAGTTGTGATGGTGACGAGACGAAACGTCGGATCTTAAATTTAATAACTTATGGCAATGATAATGTGTCATGTGTTGAAAATTGTCTCTTTAAATAATCTGAGAAAAAAATAAAAACTGTTTTGATAAATTTCGTTTTTATTTCGGTTAATTTCTCAATGGATGCAATAATTTAAATCTTTAAAACAAAATATTGTTAAGCATAAAATTGTGCAACTTTTTCTAGTCCTAAAAACGTGTTTATTTAGTTAAATTCTTATTAGATTCGTTTTTTAAATGTGATTCATAAATTAATAAATTATAACTCTTAAATTTCTACTCCTATCGCGCATTTCTTACGGGTTTCTTTTAAATTTGCATAAAATCTTCATTATTACAATTTAGAGTTAGACCACTTGATACTTCTTAGTTTGTTGAATTAAGTTGAGTTATTATATTTAATAGAAATTCCTTTTAATAAATTATTTAAAGGGTTAAAATATTCAACTAAAACTACAATCTACATATTATTAGATCTTTTTAATATTTGATATTTATTTATTTCTTTTTTATTATTTATATTAAAATTAAATGTTATGTACTTAGTATACAGGGTAATTCACGGTCAATGGTAGGTTAGACGTTTATAGAAAACGGAACGCAGAATTTTTCAAAAATTTGGCATCTTACATTTTCTTACCTGTTCTATCGATCCAAAATATTTTCAGCATTGCGACGTTGCCGCTTCTATCAAAAATTCCTAGAAACTTTATTTTTTTAAATGGAACACCCCTTATATTAACAAGTTTTTATATTCGCCCTTTTATTATAAAACTTTTTTGTTAATATTGCCCTATACCTATCTCAATTGGTTTTTGAGATAAAAATAATTTGTGTTAAATATGGTCCAAAAACATGGCCCTAATTAAACTTAAGTAAATTAGTGCTCTCAATTCATGAAAAGTTGATGTTTTTGTGGTAGTTTAGACAGACACGATGTATTTAATTTACACCGAGAAATCGACTCGATATCATAGAGGTCGTGCTAAAATTACTATTATTTCCGTTATTCTTAAAAGGGGTCAAAAGATCATTTTTTCAAATGAAACCCCTGTATATTACTCAAAAAAATTAAAGATGAAGAAGAATGCTTTAAGATGACATATCATGTCCCTATACCTAAATCATTAAGTTTTCTTAATAAGCCGCTTTTTGTGAAAAATTATTTTTTAAAGAATTTAATTTTAAGTAACCATGGAAATATCAAGCTTATGACACTTTGGTGACTTTTATAAGTAACTTATAAATAGTTATTGACTTCTTCTCTTCTTGAGTCTTTAACATATTCTTCCAAAATGGATAGTGATAAAAAAATGGGGTTTCAAGAAAAATTTGAACTAAATGTTTTCTGTATTTTTAAGAAGAATAAAATTAGCTTGTTTATTTATGATGACACACTGAATGCTCAGAGATATCTCAAAATACTAAGGAAGACTGTTACCCTTTTTGTCGATAATTTGTCTTTAGAGGAATATAGGAATTCGTGGTTTCAAATGGACGGATCGCCAGCTCATTGTACCCAGGAAGTTTCCAGGGAACTTTACGAAATGTTTGACGATCGTTGGTTTAGGCGCTTGGGGCCATGGGATTGGCCACCGAGATTACCCGATTTCACGCAGCTTGACTTTTTTTTTTGGTGTTTTAAAAGAAAAGGTGTACTTTACTCCAGTACTTACTAAAGAAGAACTGCGACGGCGAATAGTGCGGTGTATTGAAGATCTGGATCCCCATCAAATTGAAAAAACAACCACGAGTCGTGTACAAAAGCACATTTTAAAATGTTTAGAATGTAATGGACATTTTTAGCATTTATTTTATTTTGTTTACAATTTTGTTATTTTAATTCGTCCTAATTATGTTATTTTCTGTACTTTCATATGTTAATTTAATTTTTTTGTAGTCGTACACACTTCTTCTTGTTCATTGGTCTTAATTCAGGATACCTTTGGTTACATTTTTTGCAACTTCTAGCAATGATTTGATCACACTGTCCGTGTAAAATAAATAATTTCATAAAAGTCAAAGTCACCAAACTGTCATAAGCTTGATATTTCCATGGTTACTTAACATTAAATTCTTTAAAAAAATTTTTTTACAAAAAAGCGGATTTATTAAAAACCTTGATGATTTAGGTATAGGGACATGATATGTCATCTTAAAGCGTTCTTTTTCATCTTTAATTTTATTGAGTAATATACAGGGGGTTTCATTTAAAAAATTATCTTTTGACTCCTTTTAAGAATAACGGAAATAATAGTAATTTTAGCACGCCCTGTAATATATGGAGTCGATTTGTCGGTGTAAATTAAATACATCGTGTCTGTCTAAACTACCACCAAAACATCAACTTTTCATGAATTGAGAGCACTAATTTACTTAAGTTTAATTAGGGCCATGTTTTGCACCATATTTAACACAAATTATTTTTTATCTCAAAAACCGATAGAGATAGGTATAGGGCAATATTAACAAAAGTTTTATAATAAAAGGGCGAATATAAAAACTTGTTAATATAGGGGGTGTTCCATTTAAAAAAATAAAGTTTCTAGGACTTTTTGATAGAAGATGAAAATATTTTAGATCGATAGAACAGGTAAGAAAATGTTAGATGCCAAATTTTCAGAACAATTCTGCGTTCCGTTTTCCATAAACGTCTAACCTACCATCGACCGTGAATCACCTATATAATTTAAATCTGTTTATGGTTGGGAAAATAATTAATAAAAATTTAATTTAAATATCAAAAAACGGGGTTAGTTGGCATAATACATTAAAACGAGGTATTTAACTTTTAATTTTAAGTTCATTGTTTTTTTATCATTTAAATGATAGCTTTTTTGCTTTAAAATAAAGTTGCTAACTAAAAAGTGACCAAATAATTTAAATAATTATTATTTTATTATATTGTAATTTTAAAATTTACACGAGGCACATGAATGTAATGAATTGCAGCCAGAGTTGCAAATATAATTGGTTTAAAGTAAAAAAATATTATTTGTGCATCAATATAAGTTTAAATTATTGAATGATATATTTTTTTGAGGTTAAGTAAAACATAAAAAAAGAAATTTTAGCAGATTGGTAATATTTAATAATTTTTAATAAAAATTGTTTTTTTCTGTCATGGCTTACTATATTTTAATTGTAAAATCCTAATACAGCTCCAAGCAAAATTAGGCGAACCCACATAGATTACCGGTCAAAACTTTTTATTATTTTTATTTTAAATGTGCAAGGAAATTAAAAAAATTAAATTAATTGAATTAGTGAATCACTTTACAGTTAAATTAAATTCTTAACACTATTTTCAAATAATTATTAGAGATCATGCAAACTAATCTCACTTTATGTTTTAATGTAATTTTTATTAATTATTTATTAAACTTATATCTAAGATCAAGTGGGGTAAAAATTAGACATTCGATTTTTTGGTAAAAAGTGACACATCTCTAACATAAAAAATATAAATAACCTTTTCTCAATTTTAATCATTTTTTACTTTTTTGGTCAAGAAAACCTATCTAATTAAACCGAAAAAAAAATTTGTCCTACACCTTCTTTTATCAAAGAGTTCCCTACCACGAACATGTATGATTAACGATGTTGTGAAAAATAACTACTATAGTCTATTTTTTTGCAAGAGATAGCAATAAGTGTGGATGGAGGTCTTTTAATGTTTGAGTCCAAAAAACAGGAGATTATCACGAAGATATGAATGCTGATGTATTTGAAGAATGGTTTTCGCAGATGATCGACTTAATACCAGAGGGTTCGATTATTGTAATGGATAATGCAAGTTACCACTCCAAAAAAGTAGATCGTGTTCCAAATTTAAGCTGGCTTAAAAATACATTCAATCCTGGTTGATGCAGCAAAATATTGAACATCCTACAGATAGTGTTAAACTAGAGTTGTTGCAGCTAGTAAAAAGTGAAGTCGCCACAAATAAAGCTAAGTACACACGTTTTGTAATTGATGAAATAGCTAAGAAACAAAATATAACTGTATATCGGCTGCCACCTTATCACTGCGAACTAAACCCCATAGAGCTTATATGGGCACAAAGTGAAACGTGAAGTAGCCAGAAATAATACTACGTTTAAACTAGTAGATATAAAAAAACTATTTCAAATTGCCATATCTTATGCTTCTCCAGAAAACTGGAAAAAATGTGTCGAACATGTATTAGAAGTAGAAAATAAAATGTGGTCTTTGGATATAATAGTAGATACAACTGTTGAACCTCTAATTATACAAGTAGACTCATATGACTCAAGTAGTGATAGTATGTCAGATATGGAAGAATGTGAATAACTAGATGTAGATTATTAAGCATATTTAATTAGGTATAGATTATATTTTAAATAATTATTTTTTGACTATGCATTTTTAATGTATTATTTTCTTAATAAAATGGTTATTTTTAACTATAATTATACCAACTGTACAATATTGATATACTATAAATTTTAAAATAATTTTTTTACACATATAAAAGAAACAAAATTTTCATTTTACCTAAACTGTTTAAAAAGGGTAAGTTCCCAAAAATAAACTCAAGCGCACCGCCACTGTCAAGGTTTTTATCACATTATTCCCACGTAAATACGGGTAAACATCTGTTATTTCTTTGTATTTGACCCAAAAGGTTGACGAATATTAGAGCCGAGTCTGCAGGCCTAAAATTATGATGCCTTATCAGTACATTACAGGTAGAATTGAAGAAAAATATTGATACTCGGACTAACACAGAAAGCGAATTGCCATAAAATTAAATGATTTATTACTCTCTCTTGCAACGAAACAAGGTATAACCAACTGTTTTCTTTAATTGATTAAATAATATTTATTTTTCCATGACCCTTAAAAAAATGCTATTTTTAAACCGTTAACATAAAGTTTAAGTACTCCATTCTAGTACACTACATAAGTGTTAAAAAAGTAACTTTTTTAACACTTCGAAGCTTTTTTCACACTTTTAATTAGTGTTTTGTTTCAATGCCTACTACAATGAACTTAAATATCAATTTATGCAATGTAAACGCAACATCAACTGAACCAAACGGTCAGTTACCTTTGATTTCGTCATTATTTCTTTAGTTCATGTGTCACTAGTTTTAAAATTTGACAGTTTGCAAATTAATTTAATAGAAATTTTTGTAAATTAATAGTAATAATGAATTTGCCTGAATCAGAAATTGAAAAGGAATTTATACTGCTTTATTATTATTTCCACAAAAAGTAAGTAGGTACATACAATTTTCTAAAATTAAATAATAGCTTTGTTCGCGGGTTCGATTCTGAACCGGTTCTGGGACTATTCGCATGCGCAGTGAAAAAAGCAGCGTTCGCGGTTAGTACAATACTGAATTTTTAGTAACAGTTCTGTGTTCGCGGGTTACAATGGAATCAGTTCGTTACCGGTTCGTAACCTGTCCTGGGATTTTTGTTGGAACTAAAAGTTCAGTTCGGGTTTTTGTGGTACAGAAATAAACCGTTGTATTACAGTTTATTTGTTTCCGTCACTTTTTATGCGGGTAAATATACCTGTTAAATATTTTTTTATATTTTTGTGATTCTGAGCGTATATAAAAAAGGATTTTTATTTGTATTCCATATGAATGTATGTATGCAATAAAATAAATAAAAATTTAATTAAAAAATATAGACAATATTACAAGATTCTACCATTTCTTGTTGTTTGAATTTTATCTTTAGTTAAATACACATACTTATGTTAAAAACGAGAGGAGGCAGGGAATCCCTCGTCTTCCGCCGAGAGACCTCGAGTGGCTTTCGACAGTATAACAATTTACCGTTTTGTTTGAATCCATTTTTTTTTATGTAGTATCCAATTTAACTATGAAAATCCTAACCAAAGGCTAGGTTAGAATACATCCTCAGCTGTATAGAAAATCGTTCGCGGTAAATAAAAATTCCGAACTAATAAATAACTAGACATGCGCTTTAAAACAATTCTAAACCAGTTCGGTTCTGGTTCAGAATCGGTTCATTACTAGACCCGCGAACAAAGCTAATAAATGCATAGTTATGAAGAGGATAGTTGTCTGTTAAAAATAGGGAGGCTATGATTTTTTGTTGCAATAAAATGGCTGTGCTGCAAAAATTAAAATTAATAAGTTTAGATAAATAAAACATGTATTAAATGGTATTTTGGGAAATATTAATACGGTCGTGGAAAAACATAGTATGTAACACATGCACAAAGTGTAGTATCACTTTATGCACTTGTTTCATAAGTTACTAATAATTTAACACCCACATTATCCTACATATTGCGAGGTACTTCATCCTGGTTTTTCTGATATTCATCATATTAACAAATTTAATCCCTGCTACCCCTGTATGCTACCACCAACGGAAAAAAGTTGGGCGTCCCGTCAAAATGAAGCTACTCACGAAAAAATAAGCTTATTAGTAATGACTGGTAAAAATGGTAAAGGGATCCTTAACTATTAGGTCTTGAACCGGTTGACATCGCCAAGTTGTTAAAATAGCTTGCACGTAGGCGTGTGACGCTCTTGGAATTAGTACTTTTTAAACGGAATATGAGAGTAGGAGTAAAAAAGGCGTGGAGTTAATCTAAGACGCATTAAGGGTTAAAAATAAGACATATACGGGGTAAAATATTATATTATAATTTTAACATTTTAGAGCATGCCTGATGTTGCCAAATAGTATATTTATAAGGCTAAAAATACACAATAGATCAAACCAAAAGCCGCAAATTTAGATATTCAATATATTTAGCAAGTTACATTTGTATGTTTACAAAAAAATATCACAGAACAGGGAAGAAAAAAGTCCAGTCCGTTAAAGTTGATATAGATTTAGCGTCGAAGCTAGATATCATGACAAAATGGGGATTTGCACTAACAAAAACCGAGTTCATATAATATAATAAATAAAGTTCCAACTTGTTTTATTCAAAATAACCTTTAAACAACTTTTAAAGATAAAAAACCTAGTGAGGACTGGTTTTAATTATTTTGCTGTAGAACAATTTAAGTCGGAAAAAAGTGTCGAAGATCTGCCACAAGTGATTCATTTATAATTTATTTCTTTTATAATAAACTGGAACAATGTCACAAGAATATCAATTTAAAAGACAAGAATGCTTATTTTTATAATCTGGATAAAACTTAACTGTCTCTTTAGATTTTTTTAAATAAAGAAAAAACAGAAGAGGTGTTTCATTTTTTCACAATCAGTTTACATTGACACTGAATTAGTATGATCCTAATCAAGCATTAACATCCAGTTATCCCTTTTGAGTGTCTAATTTTTATACTTTTTAAATAATAAATTTTAAAAGCAATTTTGCATAAATTTAAACCTCTAACTTGATAGCGAATCACCTATAACTTCTAACACCTAAATAAAAAAATTAATCAAGTTTAAATATTTATTTTTTTTATAAATTGTCCGTGTTTTACCCCACTTGACCCTAGATGTTCTTAGGGTTTTTAAGTATATGGAATAAGTAGAGGTGATTACGAAAAAAAAATAAATAAATAAATTATTTTAAAAATACATTGTTCCATTTGTCCAGCTTTTAGCGTATAGTCTCGAAATTAATTTATAAGTGATATAACATATTTAACAAAAAAAATATGTGAATCTTTAACAAATCATGATTTATTCTTTATTATGTACATTTTTAGTTTCCAAAACCATTAATACCACCGAATGCCAGACGTCATGGGGCATTAATTATACATACCATCGTTGCCATATATATGTTTATTGGACTGGCCATAGTTTGTGATGAATACTTTGTGGCATCGTTGGATAGAATATGTGAAGGTAAACTTTTAATAAATGATTTTTTTATTATGTAATTTTTTTTTTTTTTTTTGAATTTTAAATAAAGTTTAACACACTGAATTTTGATAAGGATATTTTACCACAGCAGTTTGGTACCACAGTTCACAAACACCATTTTTATAATATGATGATATAATAATTAATATTATATCTGTTTTATGTAAATTTTCTTTTGTGACTAATTTAGAGCTTTTAGGTTAAGATATTTCTGATTATTACCGATTGATAATATCTTATTTACAGCGATAAATATGCGTTATCTAAAAGAGAAAGAAATATCTAAGTGTTTCTATATTTTTTTAAAAGCAATTTTTAAAAAAGTTTGTCATGGGACTGTTGAACACATTTAGCTTGAATCACAAAAGCATATTATATGTTAGAAAATTTAGAAATACTAGTTTCTAAGTGTGTTAAATAAGTTTTAATGGCTTTTAAATAGTGTTTGGTGTCTATTTTAGGCATTATAATTATTATTCCACCATTGAAAACTTTAAATAATTTAATTTAAGTCGTTGTAATAGTTTGAAACTTTAAGGCTAAGCACAACTCAATTTAATACAAACCCTTGTTCTATTACTTCGGCTTAAACTTAATATAAACTTTCCTTATGTCTACCACTAGCATAGCACTAGCTTAGAAAAGATAGTTAAAGTATATTAACAATATGAAGAAAATAGGGATTTTTTATTTTTTTTTTTATTTTATTAGTTTTTTTTGTGTTTATGTGGTTTAATTATGCGTTGTTATTTGGGTCAACAGTATCTAAAAGTAGTAACGATTAAAATCTAGGTTTGAAATTAAACTGATCTAGGATTAGAATATTTAAAGCAATAATTCGATACAAAAACGTGTTTATAAACTTTTAAATTATTTTTTCTTTACTAAAACTTCCTTATTTTTTTAAATATCAAAAGTGTGACATAACAAGAATACCAATCCATAGAACCCCACTAGTAAGATTTCAGCGTACCCTAAAAATTTTAGTACCTACCCTGACCAATAGATGGCGAAAGTAGTACGATGTCGCTTTGCTAATAGGATTACCATTAGAAATTGATAGCAGTCGCTGACGAGCAGTCGTCCCGATCAGTTAGAGTGAGGATATACGCAAAATTTAATAAAAATAAAATCCCCGATAAATGGACCCAGTATCCATAAGATTATTAAATTTATGATTTCAGAATAGGATATATCGATGGATTTTTGACAAAACATCGTAAGCGACATTCGCCAATTTTACGGGAAACGATTTTTTTCCCATCGCGTTATTTTTAAAGAAAAACCGAGATCTGAATGTTTTTTTAGATTTCTTCTTAATTTAAATTACAAAATAAACATATTTGACATTTAATGTCAAAATTTTCAGAATCTCCTAAAAAAGCGCTAGAAATTTTAAAATTTTAAACCTAAATAATAGTTAATTTTTAATTTTTTTATTTTTATTTAATTTATCCTGACAACGGTGGCAAACTTGCCACCGAAACATCGATTATTAGTTCTCTATTTACTTACTTAATTTTTTTGTTTTTTGGTACTTTTAATTTATTTTTTGGCGTGTACCCAAAACACTACCATCAAATAAATGAATCCGCCGAACCAATACAGAACATATCTTCATCTGAAATAAAGTCTTGTAGTAATGGATGTACAAAAAATACCAACTTTGTTTTAAAAATAACTCAATGAAAAGAAAAAATCGTTTCCCGTAAAACTGACGAATGTCGCTTACGACGTTTTGTCAAAAACCCATCGATATGTCCTATTCTGAAATCATAAATTTGATAATCTTATAGATTTTACTTTTAATAAATTTTGCATAATATATCCTCACTCTAACTAATCGGGCCGGCTGCTCGTCAGCGACTATCCTATTAGCAAAGCGACATCGTACTACTTTCGCCATCTGTTGGTCAGGGTAGGTACTAAAATTTTTAGGGTACGCTGAAATCTCACTTGTGGGGTTCTATGGATTGGTATTCTTTGCTTAAGACATTAAAAATCTGATAACTGAATTGATTTTATTATTTTTAATAAAATTCAATCCTGCAGGTTTTGTAGACAAGTAAATACTGCTGATTTATAAAAATAAGGGGACGTTTATTAATTAAGTGAGGAGTTTTTTTTTAATTTATCGATCCCCCTGTCTCCTTGATGAGATTTGGTTCAACACCCCATCCCCGTCCCCCAATCTTAATATTTTTATATGTAAAAATGCACTATTTTTTATACCGAATTTTAATTTTGTCGTTGAAATAATTTTGTCTTGAAATTTTTCCTGTTGAAGAAAAACTACGTATACTTGCACAGACCCCCCTCCCCCACGGTAAAATTTGTTGAGATTCAACTCGACCCCTCCCCGCCGTAAATGCCTCATGTAATTTATACATGCCTCCTAAGTTTTGGGTATAAGAGTTTTCAGATATATGTTTTATTACTTATTTTAATTTCTAGAATTAAAAATGTCACCAGACGTAGCGGGAGCAACTTTTATGGCTGCTGGTAGTTCTGCTCCAGAATTGGCGACTGTTATAATAGGAGTGTTTTATGCAGAAGATGACATAGGTAAAAACAAATTAAAAGAATTAGTTAATACAAATAGGAATTGCAAGTGATGTAACCAGCAACTTATTAAATTATTTTAAGGTTAATAAGCATTTTGTTTAAATTCCCTTTAAATTTTAAAAATAAAACTTTAAAATTATTGTTTTGTTATCGTTAATATAATATAAAAATGTAAGTATAACAAAAGTAAAGGTTTTCCTAATATTAGTAATTCACTCGTCTATATAATACTGTTACGGTTTTTTATAACTGTCCGCTATGTGGCGTTGGTTCAATAATTAAAACACTTGACAACACTAAAATACCTTATTAAAATCCCTATAGTAACTACTAAAACGTACACTCTATCTTCTAGGATCTTAACTTATGTCAACCGACTAACTCACAGCGGCTTACTTCAGCCTTTATATATCTAATTTACCGAATTCGATACACAATTCCAGACACAATAACATTTCCCTGGATTATTCTAGTTATTATCTCTACAAAATACTACAACCTAATTTTTACACTACTGTTATCTAAGGGTTTTTCATCTTTGATCAAACCACGAAGGCTTTAAAGCCTAAATACTAACGAATACCGGGTGTCTTAAGCAAGGTAAGAGGGAGTTTGTTGACACGGGACTTAAATACTTGAAGATTTGGGGGGAGAAAAGACCTCCGAGGGCAGCAGGTTCCACAATCTAGAAACTTTAGGGATAAAAGAACGAACAAAGTGAGAAGTTCGGGGCCTGTCCAGTTGGACCGTATAGGGATGCATACGCGCGGAACCACGAGTCTCTGTTGGAAACCATGAGTGGAGGAATCATACTGGACAATTCTTCAGAGCAGAAGCCATGGAAGTACCTATAAAAAGCGATAAATCCCCCAGCCCGACGATGGACAAGAGAGGGAAGCCTTTCTGTAAATGAAGGATCATTAATGAGACGAATAGCTCTTCTTTAAATAGAATCAAGAATGCTTAGGGTTGTGGGAGACGCCATGCCCCAGATATGAGAACAATATTCCAAGGGAGGTCGGATTTGGGAGACATATAAATGTGTATAAATTAGAAGCGGAAAAATACTTTTGGCTCGAAAGAGAAATCCAAGCTTTTTGAAGCTGCCGTGGCTATAGATACAATGTGTTTATGCCAGTTAAGGTTACTTTCAAATGTGACTCCCACAAGATTGAAGGTGTCTTTGCTCTGCAAAACTTGGCCGCTCATAAATAGAGGATGAGTATTTCATGACTCTTTTGGCGACAAGGAACATGATTGTGTTTTGGATGCATTAAAATGGACGAGATTTTTGGCGCCCCAATCCAATATTAAATTAAGATGCTGCGAAAGAGATATCTGCATCGCTCTGCGTTTGTTTTCCAAGTCAGGTTTAGTGATGGGTTTAGGAACCTGAAAACTGGAGTTAAGGGTACTATCGTCGGCGAAACTATGAATGGAATCAGTTGTGGACGAGAGAAGGTCGTTTATGTGAAGAAGAAACAATGTTGGTCCAGACCTGAGCCCTGAAGGATTCCAGCATTTACTTGGTCAAAGCTTGAAGAATGGCCGTCCACAATAACTGATATACGTCGATCAGATAGATAACTAGAGAGCCAAGTACAGAGTTTAGTTGAAAGACCATAGGAGGGAAGTTTATTAAGAAGTGCGGCATGCCAGACCTGGTCAAAAGCTTTAAATATATCAAGAGCAACGATCTGGGACTCACCTAGAAACTCAAGAGACTTATTCCAACAGTGTGATACGAAAAAAGAAGATCTGCTGTAGATCATTTGTGGCGAAATCCATACTGCCTGTCATGCAAAATTTTGTGTTTTTCTAAGTACTTAAGAATTTGTGAATTAATTAATTTTTCCATTACTTTACAAAGAACTGAGAGAATTGAAATTGGTCTATAGTTAGATGGAAGCGATTTAGATCCTTTCTTGCGAATAGGTTGAGCACGTGCAGCTTTCCAGCTCTCCAGAAAGATACCTGTGTCGTAAGAAATTCGAAAGAGAGGGTGCTACCATGTAACAATTTTTACTTGCCATATACAAACATCGCAACACTGCCCCCTCTTAATAGTAGGGGAGCTCACAATGCTGAATGGGGATTTACTCGAGCGTCATAGAGACCTATCGGATTGCAAAGCTTAGATAATAAGAAGAAAAACATGTTTTATAATGTCTACTTTTTCATCGGTGGGGATAGCGGCTATAGATTTTGAAATATGTCAAAAAATACTGATAATATTTCGGCTTGTGGAAATTATTCGAAACGTATCGGATTACATATTTTCGGTTATCTTTAAATTATTTTTTTAAAGTAAAAAAATATATAGCTACGCTGGAGAATGTCAAATTGGCGTTTTTTTACAACTCTGTAGCCATTCGCCTTCTTTACGTCACTCTCAAATTATCAGATTAGTGGAATATACACTGTTTAGCATGTAATTAACTTACCCTTTTCTGATGGATATATTTTTGTTTTTTACAATTCCCTGTATACGGGGCTTATATTTAGAGGAGGTACTCAAGCGGGTACAAGGTAATAAAAAAAATAAGCAAAGTTCTGATGAATATTTTTTGTTTTTTACGATCGTCCCTGTATACGGGGCTTATATTTAGAGGAGGTACTTAAGCGGGTACAAGGTATTCTCCGGTATATTAATCTGCCGCGTTGAAGTAAATCCCGATATTCCCCTCTTAAGCCGGCTGTCCATGAGAGCGGTTTTCCGCTCGCGGATGATAATTCAGCTTTGTGTTTGGTTAGTGCAAATTTAAAATGCTTTTTCCGCCATTTTCGACGCGGATTAACTTTTTTGCGTTTTCCACAAGGTTGTGCGGATTTTTTAAATTAATAGCCAGGAACTATAACCTTGAACTAGTTGATAAGCTTGATAAGTTGTTGGTTGAAGATAAGACAAGACGTTAAAGATCCATTTTAAATAAAAGGAGTGTTATGGACGACATTAAATTCACATATTTTAATTATTAACTTCAGTATGATGTTTGGCGAAAAAAGATATTTATCCTACTTTCAATATGCCCGAAAAGACAAAAAGGAGGCACAGGTTTTGGGTTTGAAAATGTTTTTCATAGACTTCATAGCCAATATTATATTTTATTAAAGGAGTTAAGACAACGAGATGATGAAAAACACTTCAATTATTTAAGAATGTCAAAGGAGCATTTTGACAAATTGTTACAAAAAGTTGAGTGAACTATTAGCAAGTCCCACACAGTTCCTGAGCCAATAACTGCAGGCGAGCGTCTAGCTTATACTCTAAGGTAAATAAGTAACAAAAAAAGTGTATGTGGTAAATAAAAGATTAAAACAAGCTATTAACCAAAGTTGCCTAATTTTTACATAATAAAATTAAAATTGTTTAATATTATCCATTAGCCCATTCATTTCCAATCCACAAACAGATGAGCGTCTAGTGACCTTCACAACCGTAGTATCAACCAAAGAAAATTCTAACATAAAATCACCATATTCAAAACAAAACGTTTTAATATTTTCCGCTACAATGGACGTGTCAGCGGATTTTCTGCGCGTATTTTTAATACACGGGCGGAAAATCTCTCTCATGGACAGCCGGCTTTAGGCTCCCCTGCTATTGTGGGCACCTAGTATGTAATAACATTTCTATATTTATAGCGGACTTTAATTATTATTTGCTTTTAGGTATATCAGGTGTTATAGGATCAGCAGTATTCAATATAATGTTCGTAATATCGGTATGTGCTTTGGCAACTGGAACGGTAGTGTATTTGAATTGGTGGCCATTAATTCGCGATTCCATCTTTTATGCCATTTCTATTCTTATTATGTTGGCTGTTATTGGTGACAAAGATGTAAGCTGGTGAGCATTTTATTAATTCTATAAGGCAATAAGTAAACGTTACTAGGTACTGTACAATTATTTATCGTAGATTATAAGCAGCTTAAAGTAAAAAAATCGGGTGTTAGTTTTTATAAATAATTTTGTAATAATGGGTGTATTGTCACTATATTTCTCTAAAGGAGGTTTTAAGGGTAAAAAATAAAATCTGCTTTTAATTTTATTATAAACTCTAAAGGAGTTTTTGAGATATTTAGATTTAAAAAATCACTTCCAGTGTCACCAGGTCTAAACTATACGGGTTTTTTAAAATAATATGCCAATATATGGAAGTGTATATCCTTGGACGATTTTGGGAAGAAAGTTTAAATAAACCTATTGTCCTGAATGTTTCAACTTTTAAGATTAACATAGCAGTGGTTAAAAAAGCGCTTTTTATCACTTAAAAGTTAAGACGTGTTAAGCATAAGTTTATTTGACAATTATTTGACAATTGTTTCTTAAAATCATCTAAAAATTCATACTTCTAAAGATTAGAATCCCTTTCTAAAACACCCCACATAGTTTAGAACAGGTAATACAAGAATTTATTTTTTTAATCCAAATATCTCAAAAAAGGCTGCTTAAATCAACTTAAATAAGAATTTGTATCTAAAAGTTAAATACAGAATGGCCCAAAATGTTTTTTTTTTTAATGTATTCAAGATACCGCAGGTGGCGCCCACTTAAGCGAAATATTGGATAATACACGCATTGTTAAAGTCCGTTTTACAGTCGGCAAGTTTTTTCTGCAATTTTGTTGCAGCAACTTTCTTTCAAAAATAAAGTTGCTGCAAGTTTATTGCAGATTCGTTTTACAGTCGCCAATTCGCTTTTTAATATTGCAAAGATAGGGCAAGGTACCAACGTGCAAAAATGTGAAAATAAAGTTAGAACCTAACCTAGCTATTGACCGGTATGTAGAATAGCTGTTAAAAATGAAAAAATCGAACGAAAAAGAGCCACCGCGGCTACAATTGGTCTCATTATTGCTGCCGGTACCCTCCTGGGGGAAAAAATTCAAGAAAAAGCAAGAAGGCGGTGGCCACTCAACTAGTAACTTTTAGTGGGGTTGGTACCACTAAAATAACCATATTTTTTCCAGACTTGCAGTTGCAACTGCAAGAAAAATCGGTCCAATTGGTAAAGTTGCAAGTCGCAATAAAGTTGCAGAATACGCTGCCAAAAATCAGCTGTAACAAGTCACTGAATTTTTTTTTAATTTTTTTAGGTATGAATCACTTATAATGCTATTTGCTTATGCAGTTTATTGTGTGGTCCTACATTTTAATCCTGCACTGGAAAAATGGGCTCAGACTCTTCCTGTTCCCTTTAAAAAAGCTGCACCAAACGAGCAGTCGGGACTTGTTAGTTACAAAAATTTGGAAGACGATCAGAAACATACAAATTATGGGATGGAATGGACTGAAGGTGGCCAACCGCAGCAACAAGAGCCACAACAGCACTTACAATGGAGTCCTGGGCATGAATGGAGTCCAGAAAGGCAAGAGGAGCAAAGTATGTGAAATTATAACTCTAGAATAAATCGTATATTAACAATTATTTCTCTTAAACAAATTATAGACTCACTTAATAATTTTTAACAGTGGACTAGAATGTTAATTAAAAGAATACATAACAATTGAATGACCTATTGTAATAACATGATAAGCCACAAACACGAAATACGGAACTAATAAATATAAGTTTATTGAAAAATTTGTAAAATCAACTATTCTCAAAAATCAAATTGAATAAAATTGTTTATTTTTTAATTAAATTCAAGGACCCTCAAAAGATTGTTATTCAGAAAATAGAAGCTTTTATAATGTAAATGTATCAATGTTGAGAATACCGTGGACAGACAGAATCACGACCCTCAAGGTGCTGAGGAGAGTACAGAAAAAAAAGAGGTCGTACTCAAAGTTAACAAACGAAAATTACAGTACCTAGGACACATCAAGGGAGTAGATAAATACGAACGACTTCGGATCATTGTGCAGGGAAAAAGTATAGGAAGAAGGTCCATAGGGCGTAGATGAAATCCCTGGCTGAAGAATCTAAGAGATTTGTACAACTGCAGCAATCACTAATTGTTTAGGTCAGTCAGTCAACAGTTTCACAGATACGCATAGCTCTGATGATAGCCAACCGTCGAAACGAAGACGGCTTATAAAGAAGAAGAAAATAAAACAGATTTCTGTAGACTGGGTGGCTTATCATGTTATTACAATAAGCCCTTCAATTTATACCTACATTATTTTAAATAATCTCTTTTTAGGCAGACTAAGCTTGCTACTTAATAGATAAATTTTGTCAATTTGTTAAAACTTACTTTAAAATGTATCTGTAATTTGGTGTTTTTTTAGAAGTTATTTATCTATTTAATACATATTATTTTTTACTAAGCCTTTACATCGATATTTTGTTACTTTTAAATAAATCGGATTTTATAAATGATGATGTAAATGTACACACATTTTGGCATTAATCGAAGTGTAGGGAAAATTCGAATTAGATTTAATGTTAGTAATTAAAGTGATGGGAATACGACAAGGGTTTCAAAATAAGGGTCAGAAGGATCTAGTTGCTACTCCTCCAATCAACTTTTTTCACGTATAAGCTTGCCTTCGTGTAACATTTACATTTTAAAACGTTTAAATAAGCCTTTATGCCTAATACTAGTATTATAAGGGCTTATGTATTTATAACTTTTTGTTTTACGATAGGCAAATTGTTACAAAGCTTTCTCACAACCAGTTATAATATGATATACTTGTAGGTAAAGAATATATAAATAAATATTAGAATTTGTTTACTTTAAGTAAATTTTTACTTTTTATTTAATTTTAATTTTAATAAGTATAAAATTTTTATTCTTAGGTATTTTTCCACCACATTAAGGATTAAAAATAAATTTATTTTAACAACCAATACTTCTAGATTAATTTTAAAGTTAAACAAATATACATTTTTTTTTATTTAAAATTGTTTTAAACATTTATTTATCTCTCTTAATTGATGCTTATAAATGAAAACTTACGTATTAAAATGTCAAATTAATCTTAATAAAATTTTTAGCAAATTATTTAGATAAAAACATACTGGTGATTTTTATGTATTTGTCAAACCTTTTTGTATGTTGTAGGGTATGCTTTCGTATATACAGGGTGCCCCTACTCTATTTATACACGAAATAACTTCGCCCTGTACAAGATACAAAAATAAACTTAAAATAAAAAATGTCTATTTGAATACACTTTTTTATTGACAGTATTAGTTAATATACAAACTGTGTCAAAAACATAATTTTCATTGTCAGGTACTTTTTTAATAGAACTCCCTGTATATTTTTCAATTTTTGGGTCTATTAAATTCTACATCAAAAATGTATTACACACTATACCTATACAATTATTACCAGTTTTTGAGATATCAGCATTTACTCTATACTACTGAAATTATTTTAATCTAATAAAATAAAATCTTAACAAGACGCTAGACGAGAACTGGGCCAATGATTGCGTCTTAAAAATGTGGTAAATAGTTTACCAAAAATGTGGTAAACAGTTTACCTAAAAACTTATTGAAAAACAAGTTTTAAATTACCACATTTTGGGTAAACTGGGCCCAGTTCTCGTCTGACGTCTTGTTAAGATTTTATTTTATTAGATTAAAATAATTTCAACCGAGTGCCAATGAACCTTTGTTTATAGATTGAAACCTTTGTATTGTAAGTAACTTAATAATAAATATTTCATTATTTTATTTCTTTTAAAGTAATAATAACTTTTATTATATTGTGTCACAGCAGAATAGTTCTACATAATGTATAAAAGTTTTAATTTTCATAAAATGTTAAATAAACTTTTAATTTTATTCTGGAGAAAAGCCAAATAATATTTTGTTTAAATTTAAGACGGAGTCAAAATTTATTAAAATATCCAGGGTGTTTAATTTAAAAAAAAAAACCTACTGGACAAAAGGAACTCTATTTTAAAGACACCTTGTATATTAACTGGTATTTTCAATAGAAAGAGCGTATTCAAGTAAACTTTTCTTATAAAAAATTATATTTGTATCTTGTACAGGGGCAAAGGTATGTCTTGTATAAATAGAGTTGGGATACCCTGTATATTAAATAGGCTTTTTGGCTTACTTAGAATGGTGTTATTATAAAATAATATTTTGGGCTATAGCTTTCCAAGGACAACTTAGTGGTCCAGCGTTAAACCAAGCTACAAATAATGTACCTCCTCCACAGCCAGTAGCGTCCGCCCCAAATCAACAGGATTATTATAAACCCAAAGAGTACGATCCTAGTACTAAAGTAAATTATTTGCTCAAACCTACAGGTATGCTAGACGCTTTATCGAATTTAAGATATGCTTTTATATTTTGCCTTAAAGTGCCTTAAGTGGTAAAAAGCTTTTAGTATTTTTATAATGTATTGGTAACTATTATTAGTTCTGACGTTATTGTCCAGTAAGAATATACCGAGTGATGCATCGCCGGGCGGGACATAGGAAATCCCATGTAATTTTTAATGGGGTCAATTATTGGCTCCCTAGGTAAAAACTTTAGACTTTTCCGTTAACCCGTTTGCTAGTTAGATGCTAATATATTTTTAAAAATTGTTACATTATTATCGCCACATATTTATGAACAACAATAAAAATACCAGTTACCGTGACATAACGTTGTCATTTTGAAATTTAGTGCTTTATTATTATCAAAAAATCGTAGAGCGATAAGATTAACCATGAGTTATACTACTGAAGAAAAAATATTGATGATTAGATGGTACTATCAAGGAAATAGTTACCAAAAGGTGTCAGACATGTTCGCTGCTCAGTATCCGGAATAGACCGATACCCGGAAAATCAACAGTCGATAGGACTATCAAAAAATTTGAGACCAAAGGCACAGTGATAAATAACTGCAGATGTGAAGCTAGGGAGTATCAAAGAGAAGAAAATGTAAGAGATGATAGAGACTTGGAAATTTTATTGCACATGGAAGAAAATGAAGGGAAGGTGAGTACAAGGAAACTTCAGAATATCATAGGAAAAGATCAATCAACAGTGCTCCGATTTTGGCATAAATACATTTCATACAAATATGAAATACATCAAGAGCTAAGCGATGGGGATGAAATACGACGGCAGGAATTTTGTTTTGACATGATGGAAAGGGCAAACATGGACAGGGAATTTTTAAGAAATATTTGTTTTACTGATGAGTGCACATTTACGTTAAACAATGAATCCAATCATCAAAATTACCTATACTGGAGCAAAGAAAACCAACACAGATTTGTTAAAACGAGAACGCAATATCCAGAGAAAGTAAATGTTTGGGCGGGGATTATCGGACAACATATTATTGGATCATTTTTCTTAATCAAAATTTGAATGCAGAATTTTATTTGGAACTACTCGAAGAACTAATTTCTTTAAATGATGTATCCAGGGAAAATCAGGAAATTTAGTACCAAATGGTAGCTACCCGGCACATAATACCCTGGCTGTTCGGGAATATTTACATAATGCTTTTAATGGAAATGTAATTGGCCTACAGCACACTATAAATTGGCCAGCCAGGTCTCCTGATATTTCGCCAAATGACTTCTTCCTCTGAGGCCATTTAAAAAGCATGATATACAAGGATAAAAATTACTCTAATCTAGATGAGTTAAAAATTGCTATTTCTGCAGAATGCAATAAAATTTCAATTTACCAGTTAGCCAATGTAAGAAGACAATTTTATGAACATCTGGGTCATTGTCTAGCAGTCAATGGAGGAATATTTGAAAATTTTCTTAAATCTTAAGTTTATTTCCAACATATTAATTATTTTAATAATATTAATAATTTATTGAAGCATGTAAATATTATAAATGTCATAAGTTCTTGAAATTTGTTACTCTAGTTTAGTTTAACTTAACTTAGTTCGTTTGTATAAATACAACTTTAATCTTTTCACTGTACGATTTTTTGATAATAATAAAGCACTAAATTTCAAAATGACAACGTAATGTCACGCTAACTGGTATTTTTATTGTTGTTCATAAATATGAGGCGATAATAATGTAACAATTTTTAAAAATATATTAGCATCTAACTAGCAAACGGGTTAACCGAAAAATCTAAAGTTTTTATCATGGACGTAGATTTGCATGCTCTTTAATAAACTTCAATGGAATTTTTCTCTAAAATAATTAGGGGAGCCAATAATTGACCCCATTAAAAATTACATGGGATTTCCTATGTCACGCCCGACGATGCTTCACCCGGTATATGATTTGATATTGTTTTGTGAAACAGCTATTTTTTATGTGGTTACTTTTATAGCTGACACTTTATGTTCACAGACGACGCAAGCTTCTGGACAAAAACTAAATGGGCAGTACTATTTCCAATTCATTTCTTTTGTATTTACACTATGCCAGACTGTAGAAGTGAAAAATACAGAAATTGGTATCCGTTTACGTTTTTCGTATCCATGCTTTGGATATCTTTTTATTCCTATTTTATGGTGTGGATGATAACAATCATAGGTAAGCAGCATGTTTTTTTCTAATAATTAGGTAAAGAGAAATCAAATTAGTGTTGATTTTGGATTTGCAAACGTTTTACAATAAAACTTTAAAATATGTTTCCATTTTGGACGAAAAGTGTATAGCTACTGCCTAAGGATTTCACTATTTAAGTAAAATAAACTATTTTTTTAACACCTAATATACAAACTGAAAAACCAAAATTACTGAAAAAATACATGCACAAAAGTTTGTATCGCACAAATACATGTATGAAAATTTACAAAACTAGAAATAAGTACTACTTTTAGTATAAAAAACACGTTTTAGGTTACACTTTGGGTATTCCTGACACTGTCATGGGCCTAACATTTGTAGCTGCAGGGGTTTCAGTTCCTGATGCATTATCCAGTATAGCTGTAATCAAAGAGGGGTAAGTTAAATTTAATGTCATTTCTTATATATGGTGACCGAATATACACGTTGAGCTAAATAACATAGCACATAGGCAATGTGAGGAAAAGAGACAATCAAACTTAATCCCGGCATGTTAACATGCGTGAGAAATACTGCTTGTTTTGTTATTCTATTACTCGCCGATGTAGCACAACTGTCTGCTCAAGCAGTATATTGAGACCTTAGACTGTAAATATAGATACAGACCCGGCCAGTCATTCATAAATCATTCTAAACGTTGTAGCATACATTGTTTGGCTATTACGATATAAGAGCAAAAGAGATAGAGGTAATGGTGGGGATAAACAACTTAGAATAGGTGTATTGGTAAAACTCTCCGCTGCTACTCCCATACGACCATGAACAAACCCGAGTTGCCAGATTTATACCTACGAATTCTCTCTCAAAATTGGGCTGTCGCGATATTTTGAGACGTTCGTAGCACACTATACCTATTTGTAATTTTTCCGTGATATTTATAAGATTACGCTAATTATCACTAGGTGCCCGATCGTAGATGAGAAGACGCGATTTTCTTTCAATTTGGCGGTAAAGGAGAACTACAAAGATAAACAATTTTAACGTTTTTTTAGAGGTGATAAGATTAATTTTGCTTTTTAATTTAAAGTGTTTATTTGTGATTATTGCAAAGAATTATTAGTTATTATACTTTGGGATATTTTGTAATTTCATTTTCATTGTCCTGTGTTTACTTTCGACGTAAAAATTAATTATGGAATGGAGGTGCACAGACAATAATAATTTACTGTGCAACTTATGTGAAAAATATTTGTATTGGTTTATTTTATTTTAATAATGATATATAGTTATATATTATATAGTTTAAATTTTGTATAATTAAAGAGAGTCCAATATTATTGGTCCCCACAAAGTTTTCCATAAAATTTTCATTCCGAATAATTACGTTTGGCAACGTGGCTCATTCTGTTACTATGTTGCCGGCATCTGTGCCGTTTACACGTCCAGTGCGCTGTTGCCAAATATTTAATGAGGTAAAACATTTAAACGGAATGTGATGTATTGTGTACTGAAAATTTGAATGTAAATAAACACTTCTGTATCTCTTTGTTCGTCTGAGATTGAGACATTTTGATCGCAAATAACTTTAAAACACATAATGGTACGGGAGCTAGCAACGTTTTCGAGACAGAATTTCACGTCAGTTTATTTTTTGATATGTCGTTGCCCTTCCTCTTCCGGGTAGACCCTGGGCAGTTTGACTGGCGGTAGAGGTTGCGTTTATTAGTGCGCATCATACCTGTATAGGTAACAATTCTGGATTTTAAAATTATTTTTGAAAGCGTAATGTTTAATTTTTTGCCTTTAGATAGATCCAATAGATATAATTTTTTTATTGTCAGACATTTTTATTGTACATACCTCGTATACCACTGCAAGAAATTAATATATCATAATTTCATTTTAGGTTTTAGGTCATGTAGATTTTTTTATAAAGAATAACTTTTTTCGTTAAATTAATAACAAAAAAGTTTTCCATATGGTACAAAGTTAAGTAAACACGCTGTATAACAATCGAATTAACGTCGGGCAAATTATTATTGAATTTTTTATGCTCAAATAACATAATATAAAAAGTACAGACATTCTAAAAACTTTGAATTCTTTATATAGAAAAAAAAATTGGCTGGCACACAATTAACAACAATAAAAATGTCTGGCAATAAAAAATTGATGTCTATTAGATCTATATGAAGGCAAAAAATTAAAAATAAGTCTTTCAAAAATTATAGATGTTAGATGTATAAGATGCGCACTAATAAACGCAACCACTATCGCCAGCCAGACTGGCCAGGGTCTCCGAATCGGAATATCGACCATTTGGTTTCTGTGTGAATATATTTGGACAGATTGATGTCCCAAATTGTTTTTTGAGAAACATTTAACGCTATAAATAACCATTATTTTTAGATATGGAGATATGGCGGTATCAAATGCTATAGGATCAAATGTCTTCGACATTTTGGTCTGTTTGGGTCTGCCGTGGTTTATAAAAACTGCTCTTGTTGAGCCTGGGGTTCACGTAAAAGTTATTAGCAAAGGTAAAGAATAAACATCTATTATATGTAATACATAATAGGGTACTTTGAAATTATGAGATATAAGAGACCCTTCCCCAGATAATTTGACTTAAATACTTAGCCTGCTTGGCCTGTAGAGAGAAAGAAGAAAAAAAATATCTACATTAAAACGTATCACCCTGTAAATTCCAAGATTCCTAAGAGCCGTTCACCTATGGAAAAAAGCATAAGTTTTATACAGTGCGTCCCAGAATAGGTGTTACAAGAGGACAGATGGACCAAAAATGTTGGCATTTTTAAACGTGCTTTTAAGAAAACTGGTCGCATGGTCCAAAACTAATAAATACAAAATTTTACTCCGATTAGTAGTATACAGGGCGAGTTATAACTAAAAATTTGAAAATGATTAAGAGTAAAGTACCTTTATCTTTAAAATTAGGACAAAATTCTATAGGAAAATGTTGTAGAGAATTAAATTTTATGTCAAAATATTAAAGTTATAGAAATAAAGTAAAAAAATATATTTTTGTCAATTTTTACTTTACGACACTTACATTTTTTTACTCTCATGCTTTAACTTTAAATTTTGACATAAATTTCATTTCTCTACAACATTTACTTATACAGTTTGGTTCAAATTTTACAAATGAAAGTAGTTAGTTCCTGGGCAGTTTTCATATTTTTAGTTATAACTCGTCCTATATAACACCAATTGAAGTAAAATTTTGTCTTTATTAGTTTTGGACCATGCAACCAGTTTTCTCAAAATTTCGTTTTAAAACTTAAAAAATGTTTGGTCCATTTATTGTAACACCTATCATGGACACACTGTAATTAGTTGTCAAAATTTTATTGATACTTTGGCAACCTTTAAAAAACCAAATATATACTTTTTTATTCTCACAGTCAATAACTCCCAAATGAAGCGCAATAGCATGAACATTGATTTGGCTTACTCTATCATTTACAACAAAAACTTTTTGTACACCCTGTATACTGTAATAAAATTTAAATATGTTTCTGTTTTAGGTTTAATGTATTCTACATTTTCCCTCTTATCTACCGTGGCTTTTCTCGTAATAGCTATCCACTACAATGGATGGAAACTAGATAGAAAATTTGGGATCGTTCTTATGATCTGGTATTTATTGTTTATAACATTTGCAAGTCTTTACGAATTAAATGTATTTGGTACTATGAATCCTCCTGAATGTGTTACTGATTATTAATTATTTTTATTTTTAAGCGAATTAAGACAACATGCGGGAAAAATATATACAGTGCTTGTCAAAAGTCAGGAGCTCCCTCCTAACTTTTGAATTGTTTGGTATTTTGTCATGAAAATTTATGGACTCTAATAAGACGACATAAGTCAAATTTTAGGCATGAAATGACAGATATAAATGTCAAACTAAGAGTAGAACGCCATTTTGAAAAGAAAAATTAAATGGAAGGGGGTTCTGTCTAGGACATCATTTTAACAGCTTATAATGAGTATTTTATATCCCCAGAATGTAAAGTCCACACCTTTACCTACTACAAAATGGCGGTACTTTGAAAATACCTGAATATGGCCATATTTCCGAAAGTAATGAAGTTAGATATATACAATGTGGTATTTTTTATCTTTAAATATCTATAGGGATCTAATAGGGATTCAATATACAGGGTGCGTCAATAAAAATATATATTTTTGTAATACCCTGTATGTTATCACTCATATTACCATTAAATAGATTTTTAAAAGAGCTTTAGGAAATTACTACATTAGGTATAGTTAAGGTTATTAGTTTCGGAAATATGGCCATCCTAATCAGGTATTTAGGTAATTTTCAAGGTACCGCCATTTTGTAGTAGGTAAAGGTATCGACTTTACATTCTGGGGATATAAAGTACTAGTCAGGAGCTTTAATAAAATGACAAAAGACTTCTATTTAACTTTTGTTTTCAAAATGTAGCCCAACTCTCAGTTTGACATTTATTTGTGTCGTTTCTTGCCTGAAATTTGGTTAATGTTGTCTTACTCAAGTCCTCAATTTTTATGAAAAATACCAAACATTTCAAAAGTTAAGAGGGGTGTCCTGATTTTAGACAAGCACTGTATTTACTGTAATCTTTAGCCTTTTACAAAAACTATATTTTGAGCAACTCACACTGATGTAGACCTACAGATATACATTGTTGAATATATCAGTGCTTTGAAAACAACAAATTTGATTGCCTGGCCACTTAAACAAAAAGATTTTAATACAATGGGAAAAATATAATAAAATAATAAAAATGTGAAATAAAGCTTTAACGTGTAAAAAGATTACAACATATAAAACATCCTTTAACTCCTTCAGAGAAAATTATTTTTATTTTAAAATATTTATACTTTGCATAATGGCACTTAATATGACTCGCATTATGTGTTGTGCATTTCTATTACTAACTAAAAATACCACTTCCTGACCGTTTAAGTTATCATAATGTGTGTTCCGTGATCCGGAAAGATTTCTAATAAATTAGTTTTCTTGGACTTTTCCGTGGTGACGTCGACCTATGCAGGTTAGGGATACATCCCTGTGAAGAAAAAAATGATTTTTACAGAGACGGATTATAACTGTATTTTCGGGAGGCATTTTACGAAATTTAAACGTTTTTATTTTTTGAAAAAGTCGGAAGTTTCTGACACGGTTTCGAACTGGACAGGTCGAAATCTCCAAGAATAATAGTAACTGGCGAATTGAGTATTAGAGCCAATAAGTGTGTCGGGCGAAAATCAGTTTACCTGGTGTCCCCAAAACGAATAGATACACAGATAACTAAAAATACATTTGTTTGTGTTTTGCCTTTATTTTGTTTTTTGATTTAATTTTAAGATATTTCTAAATTTTGGTAATTTTAAATATCTCTCTAAAAAAACAAAGTCACAAAAACTTTAAATTTTATAACCTATTCAAGTTTTTATTAAATGTATTAATGTTCGGTAGATATAATAAATTTGGGTTTTATGAGACCAGAGCTTTAAATTCTTAAAATGACGCATGTTGTGACAGTATTAAAATATTTGGCCCAAATCCCTTTCAATCTGCACTGACTGATATTGAAAGTGAGACAATAGTAAGCGCGGGTGCAGTATCTGCCCAACACCAAACAGTACTCACTACCTGGTATTTTTACGTAGTAAAATCATCACGTTTAACGCATTTGTTGACTTCTTTAAAAGAAATCTAGGTAAATATGTAAACTTGACGTTTCGCTCCCGCTGCAGCAGCAGATCTCGTTTGCAACACCGCGCCGTCGCCGCATTTGGTATGTTGTCTGGCTTGACCTTGACCAAGTTTTAACTTTTGTCGTTGTTTGGTTCTTCAGGCGTTTCTGATCAACCAATAGGATTGTTTCTTTTAACAATTTTCAAACTGCGGCAACGGCGCGGCGCCAGCGAAACAAGGACGACAACAAAGCGTCAAATTTATAAATAGCCAGTCTATGTTAAGGGTTGCCAAAACAAAAAATAAAAAAGAGAAAATCGTATTAATTTATATTATGCATTTATGATATTTAATGAAGTGGAAATAATTTTTAGTTGCCATATGTTATGTATTGCACGAACTGCAGCGAGGATGTGGTAAGGATTTATAACTGCTTTGACGAAACAGTTACAAGTTCTTTGACCCTTTCTAGCTCGTGTAAAGATAGTTCTTAATTCGACAAATAATGGTCTTTTGGTTTCATACTAAAGTCTCACTAGAAATTTTATTAATGTGGTATGAGTTCTCGTACTTGTACTTGTACATGACAAAATAATCCTATGTTACATGTTCATTTTAAGAGATTATTTTATAATAATATTTAAGTTTTAAATACCTAATAGCTCTGGCATTTACCCGCAACATTTTCAAAAAAGGTTAGATTTATTAAATTAAAAATTATATTTAGTTTTTAAATTAGTTTAATATGAGACTAAACATTACAGTACTTAAAAAGGTAAATAAGATTAACAGTAAATTAAAAGACATGTATATTATATTTTTTATTTATAAAAGATAACACCATAAAAAATTGTAAAAAAATAAGTTTTTAAAACGGTATTTTTATGTTTTTATTAGAATTACGTTTAGTTATATATGTTAAATATAATATATATTATAATATCTACAAAACAAAAATTCAAGGAAAAATATGTAAACAATGAAAATATAATGACATAAATGTTTATTTTATGTTAATGTGAAGAGTGTAACACAATAAATGTTTATAGTTAATTTATTATAGATGTACCAAAGTTAAGTAGGTAGTACCCGTCCTATTAGTAATAATTGTCAATTTGTGTTCAATTCTATTATTATACTTCAAAATTAGGTAATAAAATAGGAAAAATATTAAAATTAATTATTTTTAAAACTTGTATTTAGGCTAACGAACTATTCTTATTTTATTGTTGAAAATTACAATACTATTAAATGTTAAAAAATAAAATCTAGATAATAATCTATAAGGAGAAACTTCCATTTTGGCTCCTAAATGGGCAAGATTTTTAAATCGCCTTGAACAAAGGGAAACTCTCAAATATGCCGTAAAAGATTTTTTGGTATTTGAGAACAAAATCTAACGTCTTTTTTCAAAATCATAAATGGAAAACTACTTTTGTTTTAATTTATCTTAAATAGATATAATAATACAGGGTAATTCAAAAATCGATCACGAAACTTAAGGGGTGACTCTACTTGACAAAATAAGGGTAGAATATATTTTTTTTCAAAATGTCATTCGTTTTCGAGGTACAAGCCGTCAAAGTTCAATTTTTATTTTGGTTTTTCGCCATATTGCATTTATTTTTTAACCAATCTAGTTGATATTTGGCACACAAATCAAGCTTTACAGATTATACAATTTTAAGACAAAAGTACTTTTTTAATACCGCCAGAGGACACTTTACCTATAACTTAAAATTTATTTAGATCATAACTTTTTATTTTGACAGACATCGCAAAGCTGGGGCGCCATTTTATAGACAATCAAAAGTTTAAAAAATAAGGTACTTTTTATTAAGGTCGATAAACCTCGCCGTTTAGGCACCAATAGACACTAAAGTTTTCATCAATTTCATCAAATTACCTACATACACACAGGGTGTCCAGTAACTCAACCGACAAACTTTACGGGGCGATTCTACAACAGAAAACTAAGAAAAAAACTTCATATAAACATATGTCCTAAACGTCTTAGTTTTTGAACTACGGTGTGTTAAATATTAAAAAAAAACTTTTTTTTAAATTTGTGTTTATGTTGTAGAATCGTTTGGTTAAGTTTGTCGGTTGAGTTACTGGACACCCTGTATGTATTTAGGTAATTTGATTGAAATTGATGAAAACTTTGATGTCTATTGGTGCCTAAACGGTAAGGTTTATCGACTTTAATAAAGAGTACCGTATTTTTAAGTTTTTGATTGTCTATTAAATGGTGCCCCCAGCTTTGCGATATCTGTCAAAATAAGAAAGGTATAATGTAAATAAATTTTTAAGTTTTAGGTAAAGTGCCCTCTGGAGATATTTTAAAAAGTACTTTTGTCTTAAAATTTCATAATTTGCAAAGCTCGATTTGTGTGCAAAATATCAACTGGATTGGTTAAAAAATAAATGCAATATAGCGAAAATACCGAAATAAAAACTGAACTTTGACGGCTTGTAACTCGAAAAGGAATGACATTTTGAAAAAAATTATATGAAGCTCTCCCCTTATTTTGTCAGGTAGAATCACCCTCTTAAGTTTCGTGATCGATTTTTGAATTACCCTGTATGTAGAAGAACACCAAAATAAATAACTTTAACAGTTATACGTATTGAAATTTTTAATAGACATAAGCAATTAAATAAACTGTTCAATTATCACTACGACAACTTTATTTGTACAGTGTCAATACTATTCCTTTTAAAATAGACAATTATTTATAGATATAGCTTTATAAGAAATATACAATAAAAAGTGTATTACCTCATTGGTATATAGCCAATTTACCCATGTGCTTATGTAACATCGAAATGGTCATTACTTGTAAAAACCTTAGACCCATCCTAACTTTGTAATTGTTAACTTTTATTATTTTACATACATTGTTAAATCAAAACCAAATTGTTGATGCGACTACACAAGTAGATTTATTTACTTTAATATTTATTGATACTGATTTGCCTTTTTTAAATATAAGAATAAGAAATACGCCGATCTTAAATAAAAGTCTTTAGTATTAGACGTAAGTACCTATAGGTTTACTCAGGGCCGGATTTAAGGAGGGGCAGGCGGGGCAATTACCTTAGGGCCCCCACAAGGAAAGGTCTCCACCTTTGAAAAAAGTGAACAAAAGTAACATTTATTTTTTTGAATACGAAATTCCATTACATCTTGATAAGGACTTTTTTTTGCTCTTTAATTATTTTACTTTGGGGTGGCCTTCGCAGGTTCATTGTCTTAGGGCCTCCACACTTTTAAATCCGGCCCTGGGTTTAACAACACAATTAATTAGCTATCTCTATTTAACATCTTTCCGCAAAGACTACAATGCCAAAAATCGATTACACTAAATCACCCTGTATATGTACTTATTTGTATCTACAGTGTGTCACAGGGTAGGTTTACAAAAGGACAAATGGATCAAAAACTTTTGAATTTTTAAACGAAGTTTTGGGAAAACTGGTCGCATAGTCCAAAACTAATAAATACAAAATTTTACCCTAATTGGTATTATACAGGTCGAGTTATAACTAAAATTATGAAAAATGCCCAGAAGCTAACTGGTTTCCTTTTTAAAAATAGAACAAAATTGTGTGAGTAAATGCTGTAGAAAATTAAATTTTATGTCAAAATTTAAAGTTAAAGCATAATAATAATAATTAAAAAAAATGTTATGGTCAATTTTTTACATAATTCATGATAACTTAAATAATGGGCAATATGAAGCAAAATTTAAAAGAAAACTTACATTTTTTCTAAAAATTCGCTGCTGCTCTATTTTAAAAACTGTTAAAAATAATGTAAAAACTTACACAAATATTGTTTCTACTTTAATTCTTCAACTTTATATTTTGACATAAAATTCAGTTCTCTACAACAGTTTCTTATACTATTTTGTCCTATTTTTAAAAATAAAGGGTCTTTACTCTTATTCATTTTTTATATTTTTAGTTATAACTCACCCTGTATATAACAAATCGGAGTAAAATTTTGTATTTATTAGATTTGGACCATGCAACCAGTTTTTCTAAAAGGGCGTTTAAAAATTCCAAATTTTGGTCCATTTGTCCTCTTGTAACACCTATCTTGGGACACACTGTATAATGACCCATTTGCCTTCCTACTCCAAAACCTTTAATAGCCTAGTTTACACCGGGAGAACCAAATTTTTAGTTCGAGGTCTAAATGACGTCACGCGTACTTTATTCACGGTGTAAACACTTGAGTATTAAAATTTGCTACTCCAATTCAGTCCTTCTCAAATGGGGTGACCAAATATGATTTTCCTTGGTGTAAACACGTCGGAATTTTTTAGTGGACCAAAATGACAGCCTTGATCTTTGACAGTGCGCATTTCGATGAAAAGACGTTGAATTTCGGTCTTAACCTAATAATTTTGTTGTTTGTTTATATTTTTTAAAATTTTGTTGATATTTAACCAAAACTGTTTGCGTATTCTTTTTTTCTTATGGAATTTAAAAGCGATACAGTTTTTAAAAGATAAAAACGAGGTTAGGTTCTGGTCATATGCTCAGATGTCATTTTGGTACTAGGATTAAACGTGAATTAAATTGATCCATAAACTAAGTTGGTGTAAACACTAGTGAACTAACAAAAATAAGTCCTAGGTTTGGTCCACGGATCTAATTGGTCCTCGTGGTGTAAACTAGGCTATTGTTTGTAGTTAGCAGTCTGAAAAATATTGTTTTAATTACCTATAATATAGACCTAGTACTATAATTAAAAATTTATTTAAATGATAACTAACTAAACTACCCATCATGACTATATTTTTGTCTGATTTAAACAAAAATTTCCTAGATATACAATTTTTTATTACTCGAATAAATCGTTCGAGTACTCATCACAAAAATCGAGTGATAACGGCTTTTTAATAATCGAATACTCGAGTAGTTTTCCACTCGAGCGATTCCAACATTAGTAAAGTTTAAGAAAATCTTATTGGGAGTATTAATATTTCGTATATTATACAGCGTGTCTTCGAAAGTTCTTACCAAATGGGAAACTTGTTTATTATTAACTTTAGGAAAAAATGTACCTCTTCATAAAAAGCCCTTCTTGATGAGAACATCCACAAAAATAATTGTATGTTAGATTTACCCATAATTAAAAATAAATAAATAATTAAAATAGCTTAAAAATATTTTTACCAAATTAATATACAAGGTATTTCCTAACTACGGTACGAAACTTTAAAGGGTGATTTGTTATGTCATTTTATGAAGAAAAGTTCCTATAAACTTATGTCCGAAGTTGCTTTGTTTCTGAGATACAAGGAGTTAATTATTTTTTAAAAGTATGTTTTTTTAAATTGTAAATACAAAGCCAGATACAAAAAAGCACTACACTAAAAATTGTATTTTTAGTTGCTTATTGTAAAAAAATATAAAAACTACATAAAAGCCAGTGGCGTACATTTTTCTCTCAATAATATTGGCTGTTGTGCCCACTGTACGCCACTGGCTTTTATGTAGTTTTTATAATTATAACTTTTTAGTGTAGTATTTTTTTTGTATCTGGCTTCGTATTTAAGGTATTAAAAAAACAGACTTAAAAACAATAATTAACGCCATGTATCTCAGAAACAAAGCAACTCCGGAAATATGTTTATAAGAACTTTTCTTCATAAAATGACATAAGAAATTACCCTTTAAAGTTTGGTATCGTAGTTAGGAAATAAACTTTATTTAAATTTGGAAACATGTAATTTTTAAGCCACCTGTACAACCACCCTTCAAATATTTTTGTGAAGATGTATTTTCTCATTCAGCAGGACTTTTTATAAATATCCACTTTTTTTCGTAAAGTTGATAGTTGATAGTAGAAAACTTTTTTCCATTTGGTAAGAACATCATAAGACGCGCTGTAGAATGTTTGAAATGTAGTTAATTTTTATTTCGCAATAGAATTTTATTTTTGGCAATACAAGTATTTCTAGAAGCTCATAATCTTTTATTCCTTTTTAATATATTTTTAATAATGATAATTATAAATAAAAAACATATATATTTATTATTAGAATATGTGCTATTAAATAATCATGGATTCTTAGGCTCAAAACAGATGAAGCAGTTTTTGCCAAGTCGGCGGCCGAGGCGGCAACTACTACTTTATGGTAGATATTAGTATAATCCAAAACAGACGATAAAGAAGGATACTAACAAATCCAATCTTGTGTAGAGCTAGCGATTTTTATTTTGTTGGTTTTTGCCATTATAGAATTCTATTGCAAAATAGTTTATATTTAGATATACAGTGTGTCCAAAATTGGTAGGGAATGTATTGGGATATTGGAAACTATAAGAGATAGAAAGATGGTGAAATGGGGAACGTTTTGGGCCATTCAATGAGTTAATCTTAAGCCGTTTTGATGACGGCTGTATCTTGTTTAGTTTTTGAGTTATTTTAAAAAAACTGAAGATGTGCATTTTAGAAAAATTGCTGTAGTTTTTTTATTTTTAATAATTTTTAAAATCTATAAAAACATTATTGACGCAACTTTTAAGAGTAATGCATCTCTGTATTTAGATTTTAATTTTGACTTTTCGGTTTTGAGATACCATCATCAACTTTCGTTTTTTTATGACGGCCATTTTGTTTTTTTGTACATTTTTAAAGAAGGTTTTTGTCCCTTTAAAATGATGTATAACACTTTATAGGCATTTTTGATTTATATGTCAAAAATCGACAAAATTAATTTGTTGTCCGAGTTGACCATGACTGCGAAAGCCATTAGGTCTAGAAACAATTGCCATTTAATTTCCAATAAGGACCTTTGTTGAAAAAGGTAATGCAAGTTTATTTCCAACTTTTATAAACTTACGATAGTGATACTTTTATAAAATTACGATAATGTTTTTACAGATTTAAAAAAATATTTGGAATAAAAAAACTACAGCAAGTTTTTAAAATGCACATTTTCAGTTTTTTCAAAATAACTTAAAAACTAAACAAGATACAGCGTCATCAAAACGGCATAAGATTAACCATTATATGGCTCAAAACTTTTCCGATTTAACCATCTTTCTATCTCTTATAGTTTCCAATATCCCAATACATTCCCTACCAATTTTGGACACACTGTATTATATTTAAATTAGGTACGGAGAATTAAACATAACTAAACTAGAGCTGATGTGTACAAAAACAAGAGTTGTGGGATGTACCAAGTGAAATTTTTGGTGAAAACCTTATAAGGATGTGCATAATAACAATAATTTGAATATGGATTAAAAAATTTTGGGAACATTTGTTAAATAAACATTTTTTCTATTTTAATCTCTTATAACTTAGTAAATTATTTGGGTCGTGGAAAAAAGTTTTAGGGGAAAACGGGTTGAAATTAAATCCTTTACAACCTGGAATAAAATAAAAATTTTAAGATGTATTACGCTTGTTGCAAAACAGCAATAAACAAAAATTTTTAAAAAACGTAGTTTTTCCATGTTTTCTTTATAAACGATTTATTTAGGGACCTAAACCCCTACTCTGTAACGCAATAGAAAAGACATTTCCTTTCTATGCAATGTAAATGATATGGACATATCAGGAAATTTCTTTTCCATTGTGTTATAGAGTACGGGCTCTGCATATTCTGCCGGAAAAACTTCATATTATGGCAAGACATGCCAAATTTTGTTAAAATCTGTTTGATATCAAGCTTATATCCTGCCGATATAATATACATATTGGATTGATGACTTTGATCTTAACTCATTAGTACTGTTACTTGTAATTTTTTTTTATCTTTTATGTTCTGCAATATGGTTTTTTTTAATTTTAAGAAGCCAATATGCAGCAAATCCAAGATCACCACCAGATGCCCCATTTGATTTACGATAAGGAACGTCCCAGCAAACACTATTTGCCGGCAATGTACATTTTTCATATTGGCATTGATGGTAAAGCATTGGCAATTGGTGGCAATATTATGCCAACATCTTATACGCATTAAAAAGTCAATCCTAAATAAACACCTAATTGCCAATAAATTTTACATGCAGGCGAATTGCCGGCAAGCATACAAAAATGGCGGCATACCAATCCTGATTAAATAAAGCACGCGTTTTTGTTGCAGGCAAATAAATATTGGATTTTGAAGGCAAACCTTCAACGCATATTCATACTTTTTAAACCATATTATTAACATTGGTATTTAAGTAACAGCAATTTTTTTAATCTGTTTTATTTATAATGGCAGCTAAAAAACATTATTTTATGTTTTTTACATAATTTAAAAGAAAATTGCCTTTTCATAACATTTTATTGTTAAAAATTAGGTCAAACAAAATGTTTATTATGTATTTTGGAGCGAATAAAAATAAAATGATGGTAAAATTAGCTACGTTAATTTCGACCGAAGGTGACCGCTTTGTGCATTTGTTTTCTACGTGGTTTCCTAGCTTTTTAGTTTCTTTTTTAAAGAAAAGAGTTTTTTAATAGACATAATTAAATGTATTCATTACCTAATAAGTGTGTGTTGTGTGATTAATTGGTGATGGCTAGTCGAGAAGGCAAGATATTCAAGTAGACTGTTAGGAGCTGTAAACATTTTGTTTAAAACTTTATTAAAAGATTTAAAGACGTGTTAATAAAAAATATTATATATATTTAATAGTTTTTTGACATACCGATAGATGGCGTAATGGACAATATACTACTACGTTTCTGCAATATCTTCGCTTTTTATCGTCTAAACAGTACCCATTAGACTAGAATAATTCGAGAGCGGTCTGCGGTAGGTGATCTCACTTAGCTTTGAAAGAAATATCTTCGGCTAGTGTAAAAATCTGCATCTCCAAGTTGGACAGTGTTCCGAGATGGTACTTTGCATTGCAAGGAAATTGCATGCAGTAAGGAGTTTTTTCCTATTTTAATTTTCAAATAAAATATCGCATCATTTTAGCTTTTAAAAAAGTATATGCGACAATTTTCGTCAATAAGACGTCAGCTTGCTGCTTGGGAGTATCTGCATTTGCCCACTTTCGTGTCTTTTTGTTCTTTTTGCCAATAACTTATTAATGATGGATGCCATCATCTTAATCGCATTTTTTGCCAATAACTTATTAATGACGGATGCCATCACTTTATCTGCAACAATTGGCCTAATAACGGCCAATTGCCCACTTTCGCGTCTTTTTCATATCTTTTTGCCAATGCCTTGCCATTAAAGAGTGTTGGCAATGCCAGTAAATTAAATGTACAAGGCCGGCAAAAAATGTTATATGGGGTGATATTTAATAATTAAGGAGGAAAAAAAATAAGAATTCTCAGTACCTAATTAATTAAATTAATAGTTTTTTCCATTCTATAATAATTATAATCGATTTCTTCCTACCGATATGTTTCCTTTTGTATCTCCCTCTTATAATTAAATTAATAGTTTTTTCCATTCTATCTTATAATCTATTTCTTCCTACTGATATGTTTCCTTTTTGTATCTACCTCTTATTTTTAATTGTAAGTCTTTTTGAATATGTAAATATATTAATTTTATACATTTTTTAATACTAATTTTTATAAGTAAACCAGTATTAATATTATCTTTGGATATAACAGTAGTATGTTTTTTTATTCATTTCTCCAAGATATACATAGATACATATAATAATTTGTTACTTCTTATTAGTTTAAGAGTTTTCTCTATATCCAAAGATAAAGTTACCCTTATATTATAATATTTAATGTAACAAAAGACAATAATATCGCCTTACATACATAGGAATAGGCCAGCATCAATATAATGTTTTTTTATAAATTATTATTTTAAGTGAATGATAAGATGACCTACTGAGATTGATAATTTATAACAAAATGTAAGCTACTAAAATTTTAGTAAAAATAAGTAAAAAAATAATAAGTAAGGTACATCAAATAAATTTTTTTTTATTTGATGTACGGTTTTCGCAAAAATTAGTGAAAACCATTTCTCGGCATGCTTATTTTGTATCGATTTAATCAAATATTCGAGTAAAAATTCACCTTTTTATTTTTTTGAGCGACCCAAAGGCGGTCTATATAGGGTCGCGACATTCGGCCATATTGCTTTGATGTGTTATGACGTCACATCTCCCATTTTTCGGCCATGTTGTTCAGTGCCGGAGATATACAGTTTATTGTATTAATAGAACAACGGTTTACACAATAGCTTTTAATTATTATTAAGTTGTAAATGCTTTTACTTTAAATAAAAAACATTTGGAATTACATCTTTCAACAAATATCACTTCCAAAACAATGAAAAATGAAATGCGCAATTTTAGACGGCACTGGGATTGATCATCAGGTTTGATTTTACCCAGTCTTGCCAAATTTTCTCCGTGGAGTGCCCTTCCTTACGTCCCCGACCTCGAACAGCCTAAAAGTTGAGGATGTGTCGCAACTTTATAAATATAAACTAACCTTGTAAGCGACCATGCTGAGAAATGGTTTTTATTTATTTACGCGAAAACCGTTCATCAAATAAAAAAAAAAAGCAAGGAGACAAATTTCTTTCAAATAAACGGCAATTTATTTTTTTTTATTTCAGTAAAATGCAGTAGCGTACCCTTTTTTTCCCAAAAATATCTACCTTAAACCCCTTATGGACGGCACTGGTAAATATAATTTTTTCTTGTATGCCAAAAAATATTTTCTGATTCATAGGAAGCGTTCCCCAATTTTTTAAAAAATATCTGAATTGGTATAAGAGTACATTTCTTTAAAGTATTAAACACCCTGTAGCTCAAAAACTAAAATGTTTAGAACATATTTTCATATAAAGTTTTTTTCCAGATTTCATTGTAGAATCACTACCTAACGTTTTCGTGTTGAGTTACTGGACACCCTGTATATTTAACCCAATTTCTCCACAAACAGCATTTAGATGTCTATTATCACTAATCGTATTGGTCCCAAATTTAGATTAGCGCGCAGTAAACAAATCTTCATTTGCTTAAACCTGCGCATTTTAAAGGAATGACCAGTACCAGACTTGTAAAAATCTGTAATTTGATGATAATTTACCTTTAAATTTTTTTATTATAATACCAGGGGGTAGCTACCGCTATATCAGCCGTATCAATGATACGGGACCCCGGCTACAGCCCCCACCCCCACGTGTGTAAGCAAAAAAATTAGGTGCTGGAAAACTGTTGGCAAAATTGGGAAAGTGGGGTCTTTTTTTGGTCTTGAAAAATGTTTGATAGGAACGAAAAAGCAATGCTTAAATAAGAAAAACAATGTTCTTTGGAAAGTAAAGACCCTTTTTTTCTTTTTGGGGGCATTCTACGCCACTGTATAATACTACATTTTTATTTTTTTGTAGGTACCTATTTGTATAAAGTAAATTTGGTAGATTAATTGAATTGTTCCCTTATGAAAATATGTGCATAAAGAAACTATTTATATTTCTAATGATATCAATAAGGAACAATATGAAATATAAAATATTATTAAAAAAAAACATAGAAATAACAAAACTCATTTTACAACAATGGTATTTACAATTTAACATTGGATCTGCATTTTCAAGTAAAGATACTTACCTAGTTTTTTTTTAAGTTTTAAGTATAGTCTGTTTAGAGTTTTATGCTATATCGGTATGATCTACTAATAAAATAAACCCTTAAAGATAAGAATATCTCTTGCAATAAAATGATTAACCACAATTTACGGTCAAGGAAGTTAAAGGAACAGTGTCGTATTATTACTTTCACAACGAGGGTGAGCTTCCAGAAGTCTGGAAGGAAAGGTTTATAATTCCTATTTTTAAATCAGGGAAAGGGAAAATATAAAAAATTACAGAAGTATATCTAGACAGTCCGCAATTCCAAAGCTTTTCGATAGTATTGTCTACGATCAGCTTAGTTGGAAGTGTGGGAGAATGACTGGGGGAGTCAGCATGGTTTTGTGAATGGCAGGGGAGCGATTACAAATTTGGTGTCATATGAGACCATTCTGTTGAATGCGTTGGAGGAGGGTTCTCAGGTAGATTCGATCTACACTGACTTCTCCAAAGCATTTGACAGGGTGAATCATAAGTTGCTTATAGCTAAGTTGCGGGCGCTGGGTTTTAGTGATCGATCTGTACGCTGGTTCCAAGGTATGCTTGTAGGTAGAAGACAAAAAGTAAAGATTGGTAATTTTGAATCGGAGTGGATTGAGGTAACGTCAGGTGTTCCTCAAGGGGGTCATTGTGCTCCAATATTATTTAATTTGTTTCTGAGTGATTTGGATAGCTATTTGAACAACTGCCATTTTCTGCTCTATGCTGATGACTTGAAACTTTTTCGTGTGGTTGAGAGTGAGACTGATTCCAACATATTGCAACAAAATTTAACATCCTTTTATAACTGGTCAGTAACAAATGACTTATCACTTAATGTAGCAAAATGTTGCTGTATAAGTTTTTATAAAAAAAACAAGAAAGTAGATCAGAGATATATTGTGGGAAATAACCTATTGGAAGAGGTAGAAAACATTAAGAACTTGGGAATATTTTTTGACTCACATATTACATTTAGAGAACACTACAAGCATATTACGGGGAAAGCTTTACAAATGTTGGGTTTTATCTTGAGGGTGGGTGCGGATTTGTCAGTGAATTCACTGCGTTTACAGTACTGTTCTCTGGTGAGATCTCACATTGAATATGCATCTATGATATGGTCCCCTTTTTATAATATCTATAAAAACCAGTTAGAGAATCTTCAAAAAAATTATTGTGCATTTAAACTGAACATGCGGGATAGGGTCAAGGAAGTCTCCTCTCATCTTAACCTGCCACCTCTGGAGGTTAGAAGGGCGGTTAGTGATTTGTGTTTTATTCACAAATTAATCAATGGAAACATTGATTGTCCGGTACTTCTTGGGCAAATTTGTTTAAAAATCCCTACTCGATCGCTGAGAAGTAATCAGCTATTTTCAGTTCAATTTCATCGGACTAACTATGGTTTTCATGCTCCAATCTCACGCTCCCTAGCATATTTGAATGCTCATCCTAGTATAGATCCTTTTGGAAGCTCACTTTATCTCTTTCGAAAGCAATGCTTCAGATCACTATTAAGTGGTTAATCCAAGTGTTAATTTGTAGATTCTATAACTGTGATTTTCTGATATATGTATAAAGTAATTTTATTTTATGTTTTATACTTATCTTTTAATATTTTATGTATCTGTAAGAAATGTTATAATGGGGTATCCCGTATATTGCTTAAATAAATAAATAAATAAATAAATAAATAAATAAATAAAAGACCCTGCTCTTCCGACTATCGTTAATCGTTTTATTGGTCTTTTTGTAGGGGTTATTTTTATTAGTAAATTATGCCGACGGAGCTTATTTCTCTAAAAACTCTATAAGTAACGTATTAAAAATTATCGAATTAAATTACAGTTATTTTTCGAGTCTTTTTTAATTTAACATCAAATATTTGGTATCTTTTTTATAATCATCTTTTGAATATCAATATGTTTAGTTGAATCCTAATTCGTGGTAAGGAAGCGGTGGTATACCATTATTTAGTGGACACACACATAGTGTATATGTAAGCGTAAAATGTAAGGTACAAACGAAAATATCTTGTAATATTTAAACTTTTATCAATTTAGATAGATAGAACCCATTTAAATAACTATATCTACTCGAGTAAAAAATATTTTAAAAAATTGTTATTAGACTTGACAATTCGGGGGTGCTTGGGAAATAGGGTATAATTAAGCCACTTTTCGGCGATAATATGATTAAGTTAAAATAAATTTAACAAGGTATGCTCTACATCTAGGAATAGCAAAATATGTCAATTTATAGCTAGCAAAACAGTTTTGCAGATATAAACCGACATGTTTTGCTATTCGCATATGAGATAATGCAGTTTTAAATGTATTTCTCACTAATCCATTTTCTCCAGAGAGTGACTTTTAATTTTACCTTTTTCTAAACACCCGCGAATTTTATTTTAAAAAATATATATTTTTTTTTAACCATACTATTTTTAACACTAGACATCACGATGTGTGGCCTATTAAACTTATGAAAAAAACTGACTATATTATTTTCTAAACATTGGTTTTTAACATTTCTAGTTAAATTGTATTAACAAAAATACCTTTTTTAGTGAATATTACCGGAATATCTATGTAAAACAACAGAAATATAAAGTATTTAAGTAAATTAAAAATACCCTAGAAACAATTAAACAACCACGTGGATAGAAAAAATATAGGTAGGTTTTAAACTTCTATAAGCCATTTGCACCCTGTATTCTTGTGTTTAAAAAACATTACGGCTGATATACAGGGTATACTAACTCTATTCATACACAAAATAATTTCGCTCCTTTACGAGTTTTCAAGTCTTAAAAAAATGGTATTATTTAATGTTTTTCTTTTATCTTGTTCAGGGGCGAAGTTATTTAATGCATAAATAGAGTTAGGACACCCTGTATATATTGTTTATTTATTATCTAGCTTTTTACGTTTTACAGTATGACCAATTCTTGTGGCTAAGTCGAAAAGCTCTTATATTATCGACATACAGAAAAGATTAACGGTCGGTAGTCCAAATTACAATGAACTAGAGATTAGTGGCGGCGAGTACGTGGGTGCATGGGGGCTAAAGCACCCAAAGAGGTGAAATATGAGAAATGAACATTTTAACATTTTTGTTCCTCAACTTTTTTTTGGGCTTTAAAAATTTTTGTCACTTGGCACCGGCACCCATATAAAAACTCAAAACCCGCCGTGCCTGGTAGAGAATTAAAATTAATAAAAGAAAAAATTTTTTTTTTCAAATTTTATGAGCTTAAAAATTTAAATAACGGGGGGTTATAATATCAGTTGTTTAGTACATACAAATAATGTAGCTTATTCTATTCAAGTAATTTTAGCTGTATTTCTATAAAAAGAGGGCTTTTGTAGTCTTCTACACGATTTGGTCATTTAAGCCGAATTTTTTATTGTCAACGGTTCAAAATCATTACATTTTTTCGGTAAATGATGCCGTTATTAACGTCGCGTGTTCAACCTTTTTTGAAAACAGGTCGGAGAACGCTGCAAAGAAGTGAGATCTCCTAAAAGAGACAGATATTAAGTAATCTGGCAGCTGTTGTATTTGTGGATGTTACAAATACAAAAAGATTATTCATAAAATAAATGAAAAAAGGAAAAATAATTAAATAACTAAAAAATGAAGTAACTCGCAAGCTGGGTCAAGCAACAGGAAAAGTGAGGTTAAAAAATTATCAGCTGATACCAATGACATGACATAATTATGTTATGTCATTGGCTGATACTATAGGTTTAAAAACATCGGTTTTTATTATTACATTTTTAACGACGTCACTTTTAAATACGGTTTAAAACGTCTTTTGAACCGTTGACAATAAAAAATTCGCCTTTGATTTTAATAAGAGATATATAAATAGTGATTTTATTACGCACGTTAATGTCATGGCTTTTGAAATTAGAAATATTACAGTATTTTAGTCAGTATTAAAAAATAAACCCTTAAGTGGATGCTTATTCCTGAGGACACAAATTGTTTTTATTTTTAGAACGTAGACTAGGTTTAAAAATAATTAATAGTATGTTTTTATTTATTTATTTTATTCTAAAGTCAATTTGTGTCCACCAAATGTTAAATGTTATTATATGTAATACAAAAATGTATTCATTGTTGATTCTTGTTTAAGTGTGAACAATTTTAATAACTGTAGCACTATGTAAACCAAATTTGCACTCAACTGTAATAAAGTAATAAAATATCTTTGTTTTGTTTTATTGAATAATGTACAGAAGTCCGGTGATGGCTTAGCGTGTAAGGCGTTAAGTCGTTGAGCGCACAACGGACGTGAGGTGGGTTCGAATCCTGCTGAGGCCAAATACTTATTTATAAGTTGGTCGGAAATTTAGTGGTTAGTCAACACCAGACGGACAAAGTGCAAAATGTATCGACGCTGAAAGCCACCAAAGGACCAGGGCGCCGGAACACACTTTGCCGTGTCCTGCGTAACCGTAGACATGCGGATCCCACTCAGTTGGTAGGTTCAGTAGTGCCCCGCCCTGGGTGGGGACGAGGTCTTAAGTTGTCGCTCATAGGACCGTGGTTCGGAACCCACTTTAAGCTGTAGGTCCTGTCTGGCTGACATCATCCAGACGTAAAAAGCCGAGCGGCTTCAGTGCATGGGTTATGGCGGCCCTATTATAATCTAATCTAATGTACAGAAAATAAGAGGAATAACAAATAAATGGAATGCTAGTCTTTTCCAAAATTATTAGTTGAAGAAAAAATCACATTTTACGATTTTCTTATATATTTTCATCACAATTTAACTATTGTAATAAAAATGCAACATTATCGTCTTCATGCAACTACCTAGAGTGGATTATAATTAATCTGTTTTAACAAATAAAATTATTGCTAGAAAAAAGCTTATTTTATAAAAAAAGTATAAGAAACATGTTCTTTTACTTTTGCCAATAACAAATTAGAAGAATTTTTCAAAAATAATTAAGCAATAATGCATTGCGTTCACCAATGAAGGGACTTTTCTCGTTCTTTATTTTTGTTAACATCATTTTCAAATTAAAATGAAGAGATATTAGATAAGTCTAGATATATAAGTTACTATGTCATAATGTTTTTTTTTAGGAGTAGCTAAAATGAAACATGCATTTTAATAAGAATTCAATAAAACATATATTTTCATTTTCATAGTATTTTTTATTTTTACAAAATGCCTTTTATAAATGAAAGTCAAACTATTTCTTATCTGCAGCAAAATTCAGTTGTAATATATGAATAATTTTAAATGAGATTTCACCTTGCTAATATTGAATTGCATGTTAACAAAGGGTTATTAAAAAAATTAAATTTTAAAATTAAATCTAACTTATAGTTATTAAAAATAACTTAAAACTCTAAATGCCACTATATCCGATCCAGCGCCTCAAGCATAACTATACTGTTACCACGAATTACCTACAACAAAAAGTGAATAAGCATGGTTAAAAAAGAAACCGACTAATAAGAATATATACTTTTTTCACGGGTCATTGTGAAATGAAAATGGCCTAATTTCATATTTTTAAACAGTTTCTTCAAAAATTGATAGGAAATAAAATAATTAGGTATAAATCATTAAGATATATCAATGTATATGTTTAACATGTTGACTGTCGCCAAGGTATGAAAACATCTTTTGTTGCAGCTGATATAAATATTTTGCATAACATACTTGTTTTATTTTATAGCCATTTGAAATCTGAAAGAACATATTATTCTCAAAAATATCAGCCAAATTCAGTTTCTTGGTCTTACAGCCATACACTAGCACTCACTACATTTATATTGAATAGTTAAAGCTAGCTTGGATTAAAGTATCGCAAACCATGCATTTTTCACTTAGGAACCCAAAGCCAGAACATCCTTCTATAGCTGCTAGTGTAGAAGAAATAAAGTTTCTTGGGGTATACCTTGATCCTGGCTTAACCTGGGAAAATCAGGTAATCCATTTATCCAAAAAATTATCTAAATAACTCTTTTTAATCAGGAATCTTGTTCATGTTACATCACTGCAGACTGTTTTGACGGCATATTATGGATATTTCCACTCTAACATATCATATGCCATTCTCTCATGGGGTCATTCACCTCATTTGAACAAGATCTTTGGATTGCAAAGAAAATGCATTGCATGCTTACACTATAGAGCGGATTGCCGTCAAACTTTTAGGGAGCTTGGGGTCCTCACAGTACCATGCATTTATATTTTACAGTGTGTACTGTATATAAAGAAAAATATAAATAGTTTTAGGTGTTATAGAGACCTTCATAATTACCCCACTCAAGGCTACGAAAATCTAGTGTGTGACTTCAGTTGGCTCAATAGATCCAGGAATGGCTCCAGATATCTTGCAGTAAGGTTTTTAATTGCTTACCGACGAGTATAAGAGCTCTTAATGCCAATCTTTTCAAAACAAAAATAAAAAAATATTTAATTGGAAAGGCTTTTTTTCATTGGAGGAATATTTCCTCTCAGATTTTGAACTTTGATTTCAATGGGTAATGTTGTTGCCGCCTATGATGTTTTATAACACTGTCTATGTTTTAGAATGTTTTATGTATTTATATTACTTTATGTTTAAATGTTTTAATTTATCTTTATCACATTTTATTTTGTTAAATACTGTTGATGTTACTATTGCTATTATAATGTTTTAATGTGTCAATGTTCTAATATGTCAATTTTGGGTGTCAACTGTGTTTTACCTTATTATAGTTTATATTTTATGACGTGTATATCTACAATTTTGTATCTTGATACCAATAAATACTATTACTACTACTACTAAAGTGGCTTGAAAAAAGCGATATAAACGATATTGAAAGTGACTTGTAGGGTTGACTTCACTGGAGCCGATTAGAAACACAATATAAACAATTCAAGCGGGCTTAATAACTGCCTAACTTCAGATGAATGCTTCCTTAAATGTCATCAGTGTTCATTTCATATATAATTTTGACATTTTAATGAAAATATGAGTTGGAAAACAGGTGAAAAAACTTTAAAACACGCTCATATCAACAACAGCACACAAAACGGGACGAATTAAAAAGTGAGGTTTGTTTTTTATTTGATGTCTACTGTGAAGTTGGATGCAAAACTACCTCATGCATAAGACGATGGCCTGAAATGTGCTTGACCTTGATTTTCAATCGACTTTCAAGCCACCGAAATAAACACCTAGACTTGGAAATCGCTTCAAAGCCGCTTTGTTTTCAAGCCAGCTTCAACTATTCAATATAAACATAGTAATTTACATATAAAATACATGACATCGAATGGCAAATGTGACGTCATATTCTTGTGCCTGAGTTACCTACCTGGATACACATGACTGTAAAAAAACATTAATTGTGAAGCCAGATAGGCATCTAATGGCAGCCAAAGTGTTAACATAACATAAAAATTCCAATAGGTTTAAAACCGTTTGTGAATTTGGTAATTATTTACAAACTGGACGCATCGCCGATTTTAATGAAATTTGGTATACCTACTGGTGTTTTTCTTGAATAGAAAACTAACCTAACTTCACCATGTTTTCCCTTCTTTTTGCACACAATTCTTGAATTTTCCGCTAAATTGGCACTTAATATTTGAAATCCACCTGTAAAATACCTATTTTTTCCATAAACTTGCAAAGCTTCACTTTCAATCATTTCAATCACAATAGCCATGGTGCATGCCAAGGTAAACTTGTTTTGCAAGTTTAATGATGAATATCTCAAGAACGAAACGAGCCCGAAAATTATTTCAGATTCTTGATTAGCGCCACAAAATAAACCCAAATTTTATTAAAATCGGCGATGCGTCCGGTTTGTAAATAGTTACCATGAAGTTTAAAGTCTACAAATAGTAAATACTTACCACCATTCCGATGTTGTTCTTTGAGCCGTCTTTACATTCTTCTATACTCTCATCTACCACAAGATTCATAAAGGGATCAAAACCTCTTAAAATTCCTGTGACTTGCCTACCTCCATTTAGCTTTAGGCATAACTTTTTATCCATAAACCTACAAGAAAAATCGATTTTTAGTAAAATGTTTAACATGATAGTTTGCAACTTACTTTTTTAACTCTGGAGGGTGGGCTTTAGACATGGTGTGTAAATTTTTGTTAGAAAAATGTAATAACAAAGAAAATTCTAATCAAGCACTCAAGCTTGTATCGGCTTGTATATTCCTAACCCCAAAAAATGGTTTCATCTTCTTTTTTTTAGAATCTTTTAATCCTTCTTTACAGCATTTACCTACTAGAGAAAGCTTTGCCGCGTGTAAGAGAAAGTTGCTTCTGCGACCATGCTAATTCGGTAAAAGTGGCAGTTTTGTGAACTTTTATCTCAAGGGTGTTAATTGTGATTTCGCCCCAAGCAAGACTCCGGAAGGTACATGCCGAACTATACTGGATACTACTTTGTTTACGGTATTACTGCAAGGCGATTGCCAGAGGTGCAAGCTTTATTACTATGGTCACCATTTTATTACTTTGCTTTCTTGCTTGTTTATGGCGTTGCTGCTTGGCAATTGCCAGATTTATTACTTCACCAAGCGCCACTTTTCAACCCAACCTCAATCGGTCTTATCACTATCCATATCTGTCAAACTCGTTGGTCTGAAGTTTTAACTGTGTTGTCTTGTGTTAGTGTTTTTATAAAAATCTGTTATTAAAATTTTGTTTTATAGGGTTAGTAAAGGTATAAGTGCCACTAAAGGAAGTATCTTATATTTTTTTCCCCATTTAACCGGCAAACCGGCTTTTTATCAGAACTATTTACTAAAGCATCAGGATTACTTTTTTCATATTGCTATTTGCTACGCCTTTTTGTAGTTTACTTAGTTTTAATGTTTTTACAGATCAATGGCCGATGTCAGCCCTACAAACAAATCGTCAGCATCGGCTGATGGAGATTGGTCATGTGAAGAATGTGGTAACCTTAATTTTGCCCGTCGAACCACCTGCAATAGGTGCCAAAAGGAAAAGCCCCAAGCGCTGCAAAGAAACGCAAATTGGGCACTGAGATAGGTAAAGCAGCAGCTGAAAAGAGCAAAGGATTGTTCAGTGCCGATGATTGGCAGTGTAACAAATGTGGAAATGTTAATTGGGCTCGTCGACAACAATGTAATGTGTGCAATGCACCTAAATTTGGAGAAGTAGAAGAAAGAACTGGTTTTGGTGGTGGTTACAATGATAGAGGAGTAGTTGAATATAAGGAACGTGAGGACTCCGATGATGAATTTGATGAATTTGGTAGACGAAAGAAGAAAAATAGCTATGCCAAAAGTAACAGCAGTAAAGAGGATGACCAGGAGAAAAGGGAAGAAGTAGAAGAGGAGGAGGAGGACGAAGAAGAAGAAGATGATGATGATGGTGATTTATCCAAATATGATTTGTCAGATTGGGGTGATGTCAAAGCGGATACAAATAAAGATGTGAAGTCACGGTCTAGGTCAGGTTCACCTATTTCCAAAAACAAACACTAAAAAAATCGTCTGGTTTAAAAATAATGAATGCAAAAATACTCTTTCATTAGAAATGAATAGAGGACAACATTGTTATTTTTATTAAAAAAATATTTATTTTATTGTTTGTGTATTTAAAGAAATGTAATCACCAAGTTAGCTTCATAATTTAATTATGTAAAAAAAAATTAATAAGTGTTCCATTTGTTTTATCGTTCTTATACAAATTATTTTTATGTACCTAAATGTTGTCTTTCTTTTTTTTCTGTAATTAAATGCTCAAAACATTTTTTTATATATTTTTTTTTGCTGTGGCAATAAGTGTCTTGATGTCTTATATTATGCATTTTAAAGTTCCTAAAGAAAAAATTTAGGTATTTAACAAATAAATGTATCTCTTAATGCTTAGTAAGAATTTGAAACTATTTAGCCATTATTATTTTCTTTTTAAATTGTTTTGTATGTTTTGTTTTCCTAGAGGGGTTGGGCATGGCCCCTTTTCATAATATAATGTGTAAACATTCTGTTGATTGAGTATTTTTGTGTTGAAAGCATTAAGGTGAGTTTTATTGACTAATTTTTAACCATAATTAAATTCATTGAACCCTTATTTATGAAATAAAGTATAGAAAGTACCTATTTCAAGAGCAGTTTATCAATTACCAATTTTATGTTGTAATAAAATTTTTAAAGTTGTATGTATTTTGTTCTTTAAAAATTAGCTTTATTTATTTAGAAGTTATACAAAATAGGATTTTTAAATAGTAAAATGAGCGTAGATGGACATATTCTAAAATTTTACTAGTTTTTAAAAGTCCATGTGTAGCAAACAATCAATTTTTTGCCACAATTTCTTAAAACAAATTATATTCAGTGCTTTACTTAACATGTCTGTTATATATTTAAATTAGCGCATTGTGGAAACTTATTTGTAGTTGTAAATAAGTTTGCCAATTGGGGAAATTGCTATGTAGATCATGAAGCATATTTATGATATTCTACAACAGCTTTAGAATATTATTTGAGAAAAAAACATTATTCACACTGAATATTTTGAATTACTAAATTTGGCAATATGTTATAGTGTACAATTAGACTTAGTAATAGCCTTTCAGCATTTAGACTATGAAGTACCTATTTGGCAGTTAAGGTACATGTACGAGAATATCATAATTTATAGTTTTTAACCTTTATTTTATTACTCCAACTAGTCCTAATGTTTAACTTTCTAATCAGCAGTCTTAAAAATCTATAGAGAAAACTAAAAAGTTTAATACAAGCTTTTAACTTTTTAAGCATTTCCTATTATTTTTCTTTTTATTATATATACACATATACATTATAATGTATATGTAAATGTATTAAATTAAAGTATACAAAAAATTCATCCAAGAAAAAGAAATTTGGAAGAAAGAAAAGATTATATGGCTTGAATCATTGTATTGCTTTTTTTCTTTTGGTTGGTTTGATATATTTGGAATAATATGATGATAATAAAATTTTCTCAGAAATCAAATCAAAAGTAATTAATTTATCATTATTAATTACCCAACCAAAGTTGTTTACCAAAATGGGCAAAAATCGCATCGGAATATGACATTCCTAAAGGAAATTTTGGTTAATGTTACTTTATAGTCTAAATGTGCAATAAATGTAACCAATATAGGATTATGGTTTATTATTTTTATCTACTCTTCCCATTTACTTGTCTGCGTGTCACATGTAGTCATTAATTTCTCTTTTTTTTTCGGTTTTTATAGTCATTTTATACTGTTTCAACAATTTTCTATGTATAATTTCCAATATGTGGTGGCTATCTTTTTATCATTTTTTCTATATATCAAAATAATGAAGAATACTTTGGTAACTACAGTGGGTTTTAGAGCAATAGCAAATTACTAAATTTAATGACAGTTTTATTTATTATTTATAGATTCAACTTATACAGTGTGTCTACGTATGTTGACGTCATATGGAAAACTTTTTTATTATTGATTTTACGAAAAAGTTATTCCTTATAAAAGTTCTGCATGGTCCAAATCCTAAAATGCAACCATTAGATATCACATTGTATCATTTATCTATGAGGTTTGGCCAAAAATGTAATTTTTGTTTAAGAATTAAGTATCTGTATGTTTGCTAATATCAAAAATTGTAAATAAAGAAAAGATGTTTAGAATTAAAAATTACTTTTAAATATGCAATTTTGTTTATTTACAAAAAATATATTTTTTTCTGTGATAATGGTGAAAATTTGGGTTTGTACATTAGTGCTCCACATTTCACGATCATAAATGTCATAGGACAGTTTTAAATAAACATTTTAAATTTATTGTTACTAAAACAAGAAGAATATAACCAGAACTAACGTACAAAATTAAGTTTTCTTGGTTTTTGCAGAAAAAAATAATTAAAAAAACATTTTTGGTAATGAACAAAATTGCTTTTCTTTATAACAGTTTGCGATATTGGCAAAAATACAGGTACTTTACTCATGAGCAAAAATTACATTTTTGGCCAACCTCGTAGATGGTGGCGCGCTTATGGCTGCTCCGGTTGTATCTGCAAACGTCGATCTCCGGAGTTAAGCAGTGAAGTGCGCGCCCATAACTTGGATGGGTGACCGGCGGTGTTTTGGGCAACGGCACGCGGTGTTCTGCTCGGGGGTGAACAAACGGACCGAGCAACAACCATCCAAGTTATGGAATGAATGGTGTGTGAATGGGAAGGAGTAGGGGTCAAGGTACAATAAGCCTTCAGGCTGCAGTGCACCACCTAGGGGGCGGTCGTCGGACCTGGGTGGGATGACCCCGAAAGGGTGAAAAAAAACCTCGTAGATGACTTATGCAATTTAATATTTAATGGATCCTTTTAGGTTTGGACCATGCAGAACTTTTTATAAAGAATATCTTTTTTCATAAAATTAATATTTAAAAAGTTTCCCATATGACGACAACTTACGAGACACACTGTATAAGTGGAGTTTCAAATATGTTTTATTAAATCCATAGAATTCTGTCAAGTAATTATCAGATTTATTAAACAGCAAAAGCACATAAGCTTATTTGAAAACTTTAAATTGAATACAGGATAATTGTTGATGATATAATATGCATTATAATTTTAAATGTGTAATAAGAAGCTTGATACATTTTGTTATTATTATATATGTTGTTTTTTAAACATGTAACAGTTCTGACGGTCACTTTTTATAAATACCTTGGATTAGGTTAGATTAGCTTGGAGGTGGATTGTATATCCTATATCACTGCAACCTGCTCAGGTTTATTGTGTATCCCTCATCCATATGTTAGAGCACGCTATCTAAGTCGGTCTTTTTAATTAGATTCCACAAGGTTGAAACTGGCTCCTTGTAAATTTTGCCGCTTTAGGTTTTCCTCACCCAGCCTTGTAAACCGCAGACTACAAAAAGCTTTGCAGTAGCAGCATATGTGTTCTGCAGTTTCTTCTTCCTGGCAGAACCTGCATAGGTTTTCTTCTGCCAGGCCTATTGTTTCAAGGTGTTTATTCAGTCTGCAATGACCTGTTAGTTGACCCTCTACAATTCTTACTGCCTTCCAGTTTTAATTCAGAAGATCTTTTGTAAATTCCAGCTAGTATGCCTTTATGCATTTTTTCACTTGACGCTGTCCTAGTGTTCTTATCCACCAGTCCTAGGATTCCCTCATGATGATCCATGATCTAATAGATGACCTTCCTTGGCATGACGGAATACCATAGTAGGGCTCGGGGCCTACCATTGCCCTGCCAGCACCCTCCTTTGCCAGTTTATTGGCTTCTCATTGCCCTGGTGGCCCTCATGTCCTGGTAGCCAGGCAATAGTTAGCTTGTTGGATGCACCCACCTCTTCTTCAGCCATATTAAACTTAGCGAATGTCTCTAACTTTGTCTGGAAATTGTAAAATATAGAATACTTTATTTAAAACACTGCTTTGTAGGCCTGCATGATGTATCCCATTACTAGAAAAATGTTTCTAGGAATAATAGGTATGCTTAAGGTACAGTTTCATAAGAATAATTATTATTTGGTTGTTTTTAAGCATAGCTAATAAAACAAATACAACTCTCATTGTGGTTCAAGATTTTTTTTTAATAAAAAAGTGTAAAAAGAATAACTAATTTTAAATTATTTTAGTAAAAATTTGAAATAATTAAATATACAATTCATAGATTTTTATTTACTTATAACATTGTAATTATAAAATTGTGATGTAAGATATTTTTAAAAAACATAAAGGATATTTTAAAAGACTTCTTATAAGAGTATCTGAATAACAAGTTATTTTTACGTCTTAACTGGATATATAAATATTTTAAGTATGACTCTGAAAATGTGTTTTCAGTCATTTCCACTGAAATCAAGAACTTATACCAATTTTTCTTGGTATGTTAAAACTGTTTAAAACAATTTTCCTGCTTTACAAGGTGTAACGTTTATATCAACTTTAACAAATAAAAAAAGTGTTTAACACCCTGTATCTTGAGCACGAAAAATTTGAGGATCCATGTTTATACAAAAAATTTCAGAGAAACATCTCAGGAATTTTATATAGACATATTTTTTGGTCATTATTTATTCATTTTTTGAAATGAAACAAATTTTTGTTTGGATGGAAATTTTCTAGGGAATGTTTTGCCATATGATGTAGCCATATAGAGTAATAACTTCACACTATAATAAATAACAAATATTTTTTAAAGGCCGATCAGCCAGAACCAGAACTAACCAGAAGTGGCATGTTAAGACATAACTTTAATATATTACAGAATAAATATCTTGTTTTCAGATACTTTTAACTGATTATTCAGTCTGGAATATGCTTTATTTGGATTTTATTTTACTTATAAGTTGTCTAGAGTTTTTAATTCTATTTCTAGTGGATATTTATTACAAAATTACCAAACAGTATAATTTAAATTTGTATTTTTGTGCATTGATTAGTTCCACCTTTGCCATTTTTGTTTTTTAAATATTTCTACTGTATTTTGATATCTTTAAAATTTATGTTAGTCAAGCCTTTCTAAATCTAACAATTACTTTTTAGAATGACATATAAACGACAATGAATAAAAAATAGCAATAATTTTAAAATAACTGGTATGTTACATTTGCCAGTTTTATTAGATAAAAGATTATGTGTTTTTGGTTTTAAAATGTGATTTCACATTCTATTTTCATTTGCATTATTTTTTTAAATCAAAATACACCCCAAATTACACACATTAGAATAGCAAAGGTAGAACTGAACAGCTTTGAATGTCTGTCCACGGTAGAAAAATTGTATTCTCCAGGATACCTGTAAGTTAATTAAATAGTTTTTGCAAAAAAAATATGCAAGGGCCTATATAAAACCTTACACATTGTATACAATGAGTTCAAAAAGTCTGATTAAAATTAAACAAATGATTTTACAGCGAAACGCTCGGACACTTAAATTTTTGATTTTAGGAGAAACCATTTTTTGCCACCTCCACCCCCTGAACTGCAATCCTCTAGCAGGGGTAAGACTTATCCCTGAAATTTTAAATGGAAAAAGGGGTCGAGTGATACCTTATCTTGAAGGTCTCTTGACCCTGACTACAACTGCCAAGTTTGAAGACTGCTTGATTTTTACTTTTTAAACGCATAGTAATAAATTACCTGTAAGAGCAAGCTACTTTAAACTAAGAGGATATGATTTTTCAACATGAGATTTTAATCGAGGGGTGATTCACCCCTAAAATATAAGGGTGAATAACACCCTCGCCAGAAAGATTAATTGATATGTAATTTTGAAGACGGTTTAACCCTTATTATAACCTCTGAGTGTAAACAAGCTTGCTCTTACAGGAAATTTAATAGTATACATCAAAAAAATAAAAATCAAAATTTTGACAAGCTGTCATATCTATGGAAATCATTTCAGAGATTATCATAATAAGGTATCACTTAACCCCTCTTTCCATTTAAAAATTGGTGGAAGGTGACAAAAAACTGTTTCCTCCTAAAATCAAAAATCGGCATGTCCGAGTCATTAGTTTAATTTTAATCGAATTTATTCCAGACTTTTGACCCTCACTGTATAAGTGCTATGTATGGGCTCTTACATATATTTTTATAGATTACTATTTAAATTTTTTATAGTAAGGGATCCCTGGACTATTTTGCCAAGTCATTACTAACATTTTTGTGAATAGCTTCATTTTGACGAGACGCCCAACTTTTTGGTAACTTACAGAGGTAGCAGATATTAAATGTGTTGATTTGACAGATCACATGATCAAAAATGTATTATAAACAGATTTTCTCTGTAAATTTTCAAGATAATTATTTAAATAAGCCTAAATATTCGTCCTACAAAATGTAAGGTTTCATCAGAGACCCCTACCACCAACATGTATGGTTAACGATGTCGTCAAAAATAACTACTAACCAGCTGATTTTTTTCCTGTTGATTAAATATTATTTATATAATTTAACACCCACTTAATCCTACAAATTGCGAGGTATACGTCATCTTGGTTTTTGATATTTATCAAATCAACATATTTAATCTCTGCTACCAACAAGAATTGTTGTAAGGAAAAAAGTTGGTCGTCTCGTCAAAATGAAGCCACTCGCGAAAAATTAGCTTGTTAGTAATGACTGTCCAGGGATCCCTAACTATTAGTCATCCTGTAAAAAATATCACTTAATGATTAAGCATAGTCAATATTCTGAATTGTATCCGCAGTTGGTTTCTTGTGAAACATTTTTTAAATATTAATACTAAATAGGAAAAATTGCTTTTTAATGTTTCAATAGTTATTAGAGCATTACTCTACAATTGTTTCGCCTTTCTAGGGCTTCATCAAGAGTACTTCGTATACTAAATTTAAAAAGAGAAATATTTACAAACAGAACCATTTAACACGTTTTTCCCAAAAAGGTCTATAAAATATTAGGGGTTGTATTATGCGGCCCAGATGTGGTAATAAATTTATTTATAATTGGCATATCTGCAAAATTTATTTGATCATTGGTAGAAAGAGTTGTATTGTCTATAAGTGATTTTTTAATTTCTATTTGTTCATATAAATTTAATTTTTTACCTTTGTTTTTTCTATGGAGTAGTTTAACATTATTAAGATCTATAAAGTGGTTTTGTTCTATACAATGTGTTGAAATGCCTTTGTTTTTTAAACCATTTAAAATTGATGTTTTGTGTTCTTTTATTCTGTTTTTTATGCTCCTTCCACTTTGACCAATATATTCCGCATTACATTAACTTTATAAACCCCTGACATATCTAATTTTTCTGATTTGTCTTTATTGTTAACTAATAATCTACCTAGGTTACTCTTATTTACAGACACAGTTTTACAGCCTAACTTATCTAGCCTATTGGATACATTATTGCTGATGTTTGGTATACCTATAATTGATAAACTTAAAATTATTGTTTTTAGGTTCTGTAATACTATAAAACTCTAGCAATTAACTTTTGTTTTTTCTTTGTTAACAATTTATCAATAAGTGATTCTTTATATCCGTTGTTTCTTGCTATTTGTTTAATAATGCAGAGTTCTTTGTTAAAATTTGATTGACTTAATGGGAGAGTGAAAGTGAAAGATCTTAATAATGTTAAACTATTCCATAGAGAAAACAAAGGTAAAAAATTAAATTTATATGAACAAATAGAAATTAAAAAATCACTTCTAGACAATACAACTCTTTCTACCAATGATCAAATAAATTTCGCAGATATGCCAATTATAAATAAATTTATTACCACATCTGGGCCGCATAATACAACCCCTAATAATATTTTATAGACCTTTTTGGGAAAAACGTGTTAAATGGTTCTGTTTGTAAATATTTCTCTTTTTAAATTTAGTATACGAAGTACTCTTGATGAAGCCCTAGAAAGGCGAAACAATGGTAGAGTAATGCTCTAATAACTATTGAAACATTAAAAAGCCATTTTTCCTATTTAGTATTAATATAGTCAATATTGTTTAAAAGGGCACACTGGGTATAATTGGTCCATATTTTTCTACCACGGGCTGACGGTCTGCAAAATGTAATAGCTAAAAGTAGATTTTGTGTAAACTTTTCTGATTTTCAAAACAGTGGGCGCATTTAGGAAGTTTACAGCGCTGCAGCGCTCGCATCCTAATCTTTTTAAAATTTTAATTTTTATGGAGGTTTTGAGGAGTAAATTTTACAATAATAACCCTGTCGAAAAAAACCAAAACAATCACATAAAACCATAGAAACCATTAGGATGTGCGACAAAAACACAATAGAAATCGCTGTTTCTATTGTGCTTTTGTCGCAGTTTTTAATGGTTTCCATCGGTCTATAAGATTGTAGGGGTTTTTTCGACAGAGAAAAACAGTTTAGTAATACAACTTATTAACCAAGCCAAGTTACAAATAGATGCATTTTAATGTTATCACAAATCAAAATCAAAATAATATTCCTTATGCCGTATCCAGCTAAAACTTAAGAGGATGCCGTAGCGAGTTCAATTAGCTAAAACGCGATTCGCCTGCCGTTTTTTAAATATTTGTTTTGAGAAAAAGTTGTGCATACAAAAGTTTCTTCAAATGATCCAAAGATTATCGGAAAGTTAATTGATTTTTGGTAATGGTAATAATTAACACATTAAATTTCCCAAAATTACAAAACCGTAAAAATAACCAACTTTCCGATAATCTTTGGATCATTTTAAGAAACTTTTCAATATACAACTTTTTCTCAAACAAATATTTAAAAACGGCAGCGAATCGCGTTTTAGCTCATTTAACGTGCTACGGCATCCCCTTAAGCAATTTTTTGGGAGCTAGAGCGGGTTAATTATACAAATAATTCAAGGATGAAGAAAATATATATAGCAGAACTAGTCTAACTGCAAAATTGATCACATTTACTTTTTAGAAGAAATTTTAAAGAAGGAATCCAAGAAATATCCTAATATCTTTTTAATAGATACCGAAAAACTGAGGCAAATTTAAAATCTGTTTTTAAAAAAATTAAACTGGAAAATAAAAATACAAAAAGGCCTTTGTTTAAAAATCAAAGTTTTGTAGTTTAACTAGTTGTGTTTTAAGGCCAAGATATGTTCTTTACCGCTGTATTAAAGCGCTGCAGTGCTGCAGTTCCCTGAATGCGTCCATTGATTGTTTTAGATTTGATTAATCATGCCCTGTAATTTTGTAATACATAAAAACTAAACAATTTCATTAATTTGTATATATAAGGTTTTTGATACCTGACTTCTATTAATTAAAATGATTAATTAGAGTATTTTAATCTATCACTTTTATAATCATTGTGTGGCATTTTATGTAACAATTAGTAAAGTGCTGCATTCTGCACCGAGTTTTTAAATGTGCTTTGATTTAATAAAAGTAAATTCAATTTTATTTATTGACTTATTTATTTGGCTTGACGTGAACAGCTGAAAACACAAATCCGTTTATTTTAATATTGTGCCAGAGGAAATGATCTGTCCGAAATCATTTTTATAAATGCAGTAAGTAACTTGAAGTGTCCCAGATTTGGTATTTCTAGTAATAATAGCTTTGTTCGCGGGTCTAGTAATGAACAGATTCTGAACCAGAACCGAACTGGTTTAGAATTGTTTTAAAGCGCATGTCTAGTTATTTATTAGTTCGGAATTTTTATTTACCGCGAACGATTTTCTATACAGCTGAGGATGTATTCTAACCTAGCCTTTTGGTTAGGATTTTTCATGGTTAAATTGGATACTACACAAAACAAAATTAAATTCAAACAAAAAGGTAAATTGTTATACTGTCGAAAGCCACTCGAGGTCTCTCGGCGGAAGACGAGGGATTCCCTGCCTCCTCTCGTTTTTAACATAAGTATGTGTATTTAACTAAAGATAAAATTCAAACAACAAAATATGGTAGAATCTTCTAATATTGACTATATTTTTTAATTAAATCTTTATTTATTTTATTGCATACATACATTCATACGGAATACAATTAAAAATCCTTTGTTTATATACGCTCAGAATCACAAAAATATAAAAAATATATTCAACAGGTATATTAACCCGCATAAAAAGTACCAGAAACAAATAAACTGCAATACAACGGTTTATTTCTGTACCACAAAAACAGAAAACAGCTGACCATGTCGACAATCCGCATGAAATTCCGAGACTGAACTTTTAGTTCCAACAAAAATCCCAGGACTGCTAATCAGGTTACGAACCGGTAACGAACTGATTCCACTGTAACCCGCGAACACAGAACTGTTACTAAAAATTCGGGATTTTACATACCGCGAACGCTGCTTTTTTCACTGCGCATGCGAATAGTCCCAGAACCGGTTCAGAATCAAACCCGCGAACAAAGCTAATATATTCGATACCGTTGTAATTTCTTAATAAACAGCGTGTCTTCGGAAGTTCTTACCAAGTGGGAAACTTTTATTATTAACTTTACGAAAAAAGTGTCCCTTCATAAAAAGTCCTGCTTGAAGAGAAAATACATTTCCACAAAAATATTTGAAGGTTGTGTACAGGGTGGCTTAAAAATGACTTGTTACTAAATTAATATAAGGGTTACTTCCTTACTACGGTACCAAACTTTAAAGGGTAATTTATTATGTCATTTTATAAAGAAAAGTTCCTAATAACATATGTCCGGAGTTGCTTCGTTTCTGAGATACAGGACGTTAATTATTTTTTTAAAAGTATGTTTTTTTAATATATTTTAAATACAAAGCCCGATACAAAAAAATATGTACTACACTAAAAAGTTATATTTTTAGTTGCTTTAAAGGAAAAAAATATAAAAACTACATAAAAGTCAGTGGCGTACATTTTTCTCGCAATAAAATTTGCGGTTGTGCCCACCGTACGCCTCTGGCTTTTTATGCAGTATTTATATATTTTTCCTATAAAACATATAAAAAATTTAACTTTTAGTGTAGTACATTTTTTGTATCTGGCTTCGTATTTAAGATAAAAAAAAGAGAGTTTTAAAAAATAATTAACGCACTTGTATCTCAGGAAACGAAGCATCTCCGGACATATGTTTATAGGAACTTTTCTTCATAAAATGACATAAAAAATCACCCTTTAAAGTCTGGTACTGGTCTGGTAGTAAGGAAATAACCGTTATTTTAATTTGGAAACAAGTCATTTTTAAGCCACCCTGTACATCCAACCTTCAAATATTTTGTGGAAATGTATTTCTCTTCAAGCAGAGTCTTTCTATGAAGAGATACTTTTTTTTGTCAAGTTAATAATTTTTTTGCCCTTTTGGGGTCATCCCACCCAGGCCCGACGACCGCCCCCTAGGTGGTACACTGCAGCCTGAAGGCTTATTGTACCTTGACCCCTACTTCTTCCCATTCACACACCATTCATTCCATAACTTGGATGGTTGTTGCTCGGTCCGTCTGTTCACCCCCGAGCAGAACACCGCGTGCCGTTCCCCAAAACCCACAATGCCGGTCACCCATCCAAGTTATGGGCGCGCACTTCACTGCTTAACTCCGGAGATCGACGCTTGCCGATACAACCGGAGCAGCCACAAGCGCGCCTTAAGTCGTAAAGTTAATAATTAAAAAGTTTCCCATTTGGTAAGAACTTCCGACAGACACGCTGTATTAAACAATAACTTTCCTCCCCTTTATGTGTCTATCTATTTCTGCAGATAGAAATAAGAAATAAAGCACTAATGTATACAATACCTACAGTAAGAATATTAATAGAGTTCCCCACTCTTTTTATCTTGGACAAACTACGAAGGCTTAAAGCCTGGTGTCTTAAGCGAGGAAAGGGAGTTTGTTACAGGATTTATCTTTAAATGGGACCAGAAAATGAAATCGAGTAAAATTTGTGAAAAATGGTGTCACTTAGGCTACTTTTTGGCATTAAAATAATTTTGGTCACGCGGTCTAGTGTCAAATGGCCACCAACATTTTTTTTCAAATAGAAATGGGGTCATGTAGCACCTCCTGTTGACTTAAATTTTGTTGAAGCGTTTAACGAGGATAAGATGCACGCTAATTTTGACATTTACATTATTTAAATTATAAGATGCGTATCATTTGTTTTTCATAAAACCGGGCGGCTATTACGCAGTCTAGTCTAAGCCTTCTATCAAATAAACAAAATTATAGTTTTCAGAGCTTAAGCAATCTGAAAACCTAGACTTGTCATACATCAATAATAAGCTCTAGAAGAGCTCTTTTCAAAAATGTAAAAATTCAATATGGCGTCCGTATGAAAATCCAAAGTTTGGGTAAATATCTCAAAAACAAATAAAGTTAAAAAAATATTTTTACTTAAATTAAATTATTTCTTACAGATGTGTTTTAGTAATGTAGTAATCTTAAAACCGTAAAATTGGTCAGTTTGCGAGCTACAGGCAAAGTTAAAATGCACCATTTTGGTTTTTCTTAATTATCTCAAAAACCATAAAAGATAAATAAAATCTGAAAGCAGACTTAATTTTTCAATTAAATTGTCTAAAACTTTCCTAATTTAACCAACACTGTAGCTTTAATGGTTCCCGAGTCACCAATACATGTAGGCCCAATTTGGGACCCACTATTTTAATATGATTGAACGAAGTTCAGAGAAAAATACAATTAACGCCCAACAAAGTGGGCATTGGTCGGCTAGTTCTTTATAAAAGTTAGTACATGGTATTCCAACTGAAACTGTGTTAGCAGTAGTTATTTATTAAAAGTTCTGTACAGGGTTAAATTAAAATTTTCAAAAAAAAAAATAAGTCTGAATAAAAGGCCATGACTAGGTATTTGGGCATAACTTTTAATTTTAAATAACTTTTCTGCTTACCTTTTTTTCGTAAATTTAAAAATAAGGGCACTTTACTTGTAATAAGTTATTTGTTTTTTGACCTAACCTGTGTACCATAAAAAATTTTATTCGTAAATTTGTTTAAATTTTATTTATATTTTTTATAAAACTATAGCCAGTTGAAAATGTTTCTTTGTAACATTTTTTTATGCGAGACTTTCAGAGTCCTCTAATTATTAGCTGTTGGCAATAAAGCTTTTATTATTATTTGAAAAAACACAAAATTTGGAATTTGTCGAAAAACTTTATGAATTAGAGAATTTGTATTTGAAACTTATATTTTTTCTTAGGGAGGGGCAAACCAAAACTAACTTTTTGCAAAATCCAAAATATTATTTTTTTTTATTGAAGCACCCTGTTTATTATATCTCTATTATACTCATACCCAAATTTTATAAAGAAAACATTGGGGGAACATAATTTTCAAAAGAGCCATTTTTTTATAGATGCTCTTTGTATGGTCCCAGGAGATGCAATTATTTGGAATGTATTCTTTTCAACAAGGATGTAATATTTTTAAATACTTAAATTTAATTAGGTTGGTTCTAAATTAGCTTCTCCCATGCCATAAATAACATCGCTACATTGGGAAAAATGATATTTACCACAAACCAATATTTTTTATTAAGTTTAACACCTTGTTCCTTGCAAACCAAATAATTTGCGGACCCAATTTTTTGTCTTAAAATTACTTAAAGATTCGTCTGTTAAAATTATAGATGTAACTTTGAGACACCCTGTATATTTATAATTTTTATTTCAATAATTAATAAAAAATTAATTGAGCAAGAGTTTTGCATACATGACTCCATATCGCGAAAAACGGCTAACAACTAAAAGAAGAATCCAAAATTAGTTTTCCAGAGTCTGGAGTATTTAAAACTTGCGGCTTTCGTATAAATCGGCTTGCGTCGAGATGCGAGGTGTCTTGGTGCCAAAATCTAAATTTAAGAATTGATCCCGTAGGAAGGGGCATCGTGTACGTGGGACCTGGGTCATGAATGTCTGGATTTTGCAGTTTTAAGTGTTACCAATTTGGTACGCCGGGTCCGTGCTGAAAAACTCCGATAACTTTTCGGTAAGTTTCCGGGGTTATGTGTATGTGTTTTTGTAAAGTTGTTTTGTTAAATTAAAAGTTAATGCAAGGCAGTATTTTTTATCGGACTTTATAAAAAGTGACAGCAAGTAGAGTACATTGAAATACATCTCAGTTTCTGCATGTGACTCACGCGAAATTCCATTACGAGAGTTATATTCGGCCTACTAAAAGTAAAAAGCTTAAGGAAATTAAGAAAATTGCCGCTTAAAAACATATTTTAATTGTTCTTCTAAGTTTTCAACAGTGTAAATTTAAATTTTTTATAAAAGAAAATATTTATAAAAAATAGTTACACTTCTAATATGAAATACCAAGCGATATTGTTAACCAAAATATGACAAAAGAAACAGAGCCGCACCGAGGGAGGGGGCAATGGAGGCAATTCCCCCAAACCAAATAAAGATCTCTTTAAGATGGGTTGTTGAGGTGGCGCCTACTTAAAGCTTTATATTTTATTTTTGGTTGCTGCAATATGCCTTTACACCGCTTACCTGGAATTATTTTTTTGTTGCCTCCTCAAAATCCCATTTCTGCCTACTGCCCTAAAAAGAAATACAAAATGAGTAATTTTTTAGCAGCTAAAAGTGACAATTTTAAATTTTCCTTAAGATTTTATATAATATAACTCAAATACACTACTCAAAAAAATTATCGCATATGCTCGATATCTTTCATAAGCTTTAATACAAAAATGCTTTGATTTAAGTGGCCAAATCTCTTTAAATAATTAAGTTATTAAGACAATTAAAAAAAGAAAACGTTAAGAAAACGTGAAGCTATAACTTTATATTAACCGTTGTTTTTTACTGTTAGCAATACATCCTACGGGGTGATAAAAAAATTGAAAAAATGAATAATTTTTAATCGCCCTATATAATGTGCTGTTAAAAGGGAGAAATCTCATTTGTTAATAATTTATACCCTTACCCATTTCTGATATTTTATAATCACAAATTTGACTACTCTCTTTCAACAGCACATCATACAGGGCGATTCAAAATTAATCGAGACATATGCGATAATTCTTTTGAGTAGTGTAGCATAAATGGAATCCTGCTAATTATTAACAGAAAAAAAAAAGGTTTCAGAAAAATATTAAATTTAATAACAAACTCTTATTAAATTAAAATGCATTTCTGAATTTTTAAAGTTTATAATATTTTGTATACTTTTCTGCATTTGATCAGACATTTTCTTCTTGTCGAAAATAGGGGCCATGTTTTAATTAATCATTTAGTTATTGACTTTGAATAGGACGATGGTTGATGTAACAGAACGCTACAACTATACATACTTTTGCTTAGAACTTCTGCTATTTTTTAAGGTGTTTTTCAAAGATCAGCTTTTACGTTGCCATCTTTAAAATTTTTAAATGGAACGGGTGTGACTGTGGGCACGTGAAATTATAGGAAGAAAACATTAAAGAGGTGTATTTCGTGCAAAATTTTAATAAACAATGTTAAAAAGCGTATCAGAGCGCTTTCAGTAAAACCATCATCAGTGCTACTTGACAAAAACCAGGAGTCATAGCCCTGGAGTGCGCAAATCGATCAACAAAAGTTTAAAAAGCAGTAATTCACATTATAAACAAACAAGTCACATATTAACATTTCTGTTTAAAACATACCCTTAAAAGGGGGTGATAATAAAAAAAAATACTGTTAAGAACACACCATTTTTAACCATTAGTCCTTCCCTCTCCTTTTTATCCTTTGAATTTGACAACATATCGACAGTGGCGCAGCTAGAGGTGTTGGGGCCCGAGGAGGCAAGTCAGGGCCCATACCATTTTCGGTAAATGAATGTTTTTTTGTGGCAAAATTTTTGGAGAGGTCCTTAGTCCTTATTTCTAAAATGGGGTCCTCCTACTGTTACATAAAATATACTACCTTAAAGCCGGGGCCCTTTCTAAACTTGACAATCAAAAAAAGGTCCTCATCTCCAAGCGGGCTCCATCCTTCCTTTACTTTTTTCTTCTAAAATTCAAGATACTAACCAAAAATACAATTCCCTATAAATATCTCCCTTTTGGGGACCCCTTTCAACTGGGGGGCCGGGTGGACCGACCCCCTCGATTCGCCACGGCATATCGAAATCGTGTTAATTTTGGGTAAAAGGAGTTACTAAAATTTTTTTGACCAAAGTTTATTTCTTGCTAGAAACCTAAACTTAAATAGAAAGAGGGGACACAGAAGCACCTCGTTTTAAGGGCCTTTTGATTATCTACTTAACGCAACTGTGTTTTTGAAATTCGGTCCAGCCGTTCCAGACTTATAACCGTTTGAATTTTGTCTTGTAATGCGGTTTTAAGCTGGATTAATAGATTGACGTTTTAGTTACCGATCGCCGCCTGACGTTTTGGTTTCTTAATGGCATTGACTTGTAAGTTTATAACGGCTGAGTCGATTTTTAGAAATAAAGTGGCGTTGAGTAGAAAATCGAGGGCCTTTTAAACGAGGTTTACAAGACCCCGTTTTCATTTGAAAAAGTTACTAGTGCCCCTTGGCACTTGATCACGTGATTGATGATTATTGTTTTTACGCTTAAAGGTAGCTTAAATATTACTCTTTTACCTAGAATTTGGCCCGATCTTGATATCTTGTCCCAGTCAAAACATAAAGGAGGAGAGGACTTTTAAAAATCGCACTAAATGTACTTGGAGTAATTGGACCTAAACGACAAACGCTTGTACCTCTGGAACAACTCGGTCGATTTTAAAAAACAAGACAGTAATGAGAAAAGAATTAAAGCCAGGTGCTACGTGACCCCCTTTTCATAAAAGAAAAATATTCCAGGGCCACCTTGGCACTACGTCACGTAACCGACCCATATAACATTTTGCCGGCAAGGCATTGGCAAAAGGTATCAAAAAATACATCAAAATGGGCAATTGGCCGTTATTAGGCCACGTGTTGCAGAAAATGTGATGGCATCCATCGTTATAGTTATGATGAAAAAATGCGTTTAGGATGATGACATTTATCATTAATAAGTTATGCTGAAAAAATGCATTTAGGATGATGGCATCCATCATTAAAAGGTTTTGACAAAAATATGCCTTTTAGATGATGGCATTACATTATTTTTTCCTAATGACAATAAAATGTATTTTTACCGTCCAGGGAACTAAAATGTGCATAAATAATGCACATGCATAATGTGTGTTTATGTACAGGGTGTCCCATATAAAATTAAATACTATAATTTTGGAAAAACCATAAGAGATACAAGAAAAAGTTAAATGCAGAAGTTGTTCAGTGAAATGTATTTTTTTAGTATTTATATTGTATGTCTTATGGTTTTTCCAAAATTATAGTATTACTTTTATATGGGACACCCTGTACATAAACACACATTATGCATGTGCATTATTTATGCACATTTTAGTTCCCTGGATGGTAAAAATGCATTTTATTGTCATTAGGAAAAAAATAATGTAATGCCATCATCTAAAAGGCATATTTTTGCCAAAACCTTTTTAATGATGGATGCCATCATCCTAAATGCATTTTTTTCAGCATAACTTATTAATGATGGATGCCATTATCCTAAACGCATTTTTTCATCATAACTGGATGCCATCACATTTTCTGCAACACGTGGCCTAATAACCGCCAATTGCCCATTTTGATGTCTTTTGATACCTTTTTGCCAATGCCTTGCCGGCAAAAAATGTTATATGAGGAAGTTATTTTTATGTAGGAAAGTAGTTTTTCAGATTTTTTACACGAAGCATTCGTTGTTCGTCGTAAAGAGGGCCATACCCAGATTAAAATTATTAAGTCTGTTGGCTTAATCAAATTTATCGACAAAAATGTATGCTACTTACTTTTAATAAATTTCGATACATTTTTACGATTAAGTAACTAAAAATACAACTTTTTATCAGTTGAATTTCGTTAGTATATTGCGGGCGGGTGATCTAGCAATACTTGATTTCATACATTTTTTGCAAATGAAACCAAAAACTGTGTCCCGATTTTTGGCCGGACAGTCCTGCTTTTGGGTGAACTAACCCGCGCCCTGCCGATTTTTAAAAATCTCTTTCTTTTAATGGACTCTCCCGACTGTCGGTAATTAAATAAATAAGGGTAAATAAAAGTACAGAAATGGTTAATGAGATCTTTTTTTGGTCTACAAAATTGTTCGGAACACGAAATTAATTTCTATTATAAAGTATTTAATGTTTTTCCATTTCTCCCGCTTTGTCTCATTAAAAATGTGTCACTTTTTTAACTGTACACTGCTTGCATTAATTGTGTTATTTTTTGGGTGTTTAAAGTATATTGGCAAAATATATTTTTTCTCTTTTTAGTTTTTAATATATAAAATGTTTAAAAATGTTTTTGTGTAATAAATGAAATGCAATAAAATGCTTTTTATATTTTTATCAATTTTTAAAAATTGTTATTAAAAGAAGTATAAACCTGTATTTTCGAAACAACACTTTTTCGGCTTCCAAGTTCATAGGATCTTTCTTGGCTTTACCACCCTAAGTATTGCCTCGTATTTTTAACACCCCATTAGTATACGTTTAGTTCCATATTTTCATTTGATTTAGGTATTTTAAGGATTGAAATGTATCTAAAGAAAAAATTATACGCCATAAAAATAAAAAATAAACTAAAATGCACAAATGTAATGAACGTAATTTTAACCCTAGATATAAAAAAATGAAGAAATCATCTTACCTTCCATAAAATTAAAAAAATTTAAACGCACAAATCTAATAGCTGCAATTAATTAACTAACCTTAAAGAAATGTAAGAAAACATCTTATCTGCCATAAAAGTAAAAAAATGAAATTCACAAATGAAACGTAAATAATTTTATGTGTTAGCCATCTATTATTGATCTGTAATACCTTAGAAACGGAATATGTTATGGTAGCAATAATACCTGCTATCACACCTAGGGCATTATAAGCAGGCATTATGATAATGCCCGCTTATAATGCCCTAATGCGCTAATATGGAAATTGTATTGCTTATCCAATTTTATTTCTCTCACAATAAAGATCAAGTTTATACAAACATATGTATTAAAATAAAATCAATAACTTACCAGTTCCTGAAAATATGCCATTAAAACGGTTTGGGTTGAAGAATTGCGTTCGCATCTTTCCAAATACCAAATATGCCATACTCCCGATCATACTGTTGCCTTGATTTAACTGGCAAAAGATTTTCGGTCGCTTTTATGGCCGTTTCTTTTATATTTTGTGGACTTTCTTCCATTTTGAGCAAATCGTTAAATAAAAATGCCAACTGACTAACTGATAGAAACATCAAAGTCAAACTTAACACCAGTCATTATCTACTTACGTATACAGGTATAGGTGCAACTTATTTTTTATATTGCGAATAAATAATGTAATTAGTCATTGAAAAACTCTTTTGGGTAAAACATAAAGCATTGTATGCACCACGGGCTTTACTGGACTATAATGCCCTGAAGGTCGAAATAGCCCGAGGGCCTCTGGCCCGAGGGCTAGATTTCGACCTGAGTAACGCCCTTAATACATAAATAGCTATTATTTTAAAACTAGATATAAAGCATATTTAAAAATACACCTTTTATGTCATAAAAATACATAAGAAACCCCAACTATATTCATGGCATATATATCAAAATTAAATTTTTGTTTTTCAAAGAAATTTAGTTTTCGCAAATTTACATTCCCTTACTATTTTAAAATTTAATGTCTTTAAAGTTTCATAATTATCCAAAAATTATTAGATAATTTTCATAAAATGTAATGACGCGTATGACACTTGGCTAAAATTTTAAATAGACAGTGTAGATAAATAAGATTAACAGCTGAAAGAAGCTATTTTAATGACATGTTTACACCTAAGTAAATAGAACCTAATGAAAGATATATATTTCTGGTTGTGTCCAAAATCTTATAAATTAAGACGTATGGGTAATGGGTTTAAATACCAGAGTGGCGTTCCAGTGACGCAAATAGAGCGCTCCCGAGTAGCTCAAGAGCATTTCGTTCTACTTTATGGCGTTCCAGTGACGGAAAGTGTTATGCACCTGAGCTACTCCGTTTTTCTTTCCCCTTGCCCCTCATGCGCCAACCCCTCTTTTGGTTTTTGTGATTCAAACGTGTTTTTATAATTAATGATGGATTTTTAAAATTATTTATTTAAAATGGAATTAGATATTAAAAAGAGATTATTATTATAAAGCCAAGAAAGGTTAAAAACAACGAAATTTTTAAAATTTCTTAAAGTATCTCTCTGAATTAGATAGTTACAACCCAAGCTAATAAAAGCGTGTTAAAAAGAAATCTTTTTGGGTGGTCCAGGGTATGCAATGAATTGGATTTTTTTTTTATTTTTTTAATTCAACCAAAACGAAGCAAAATACAAAAATAAAACATTTAGAGGAAAAAAGCTTTTCAAAAGTCAGTAGCGCACATTTTTTTCAGAATTATTCGATTGGGTGCCTCTCGAGACATTGGATTAATCAATTAAGGCTTAAAAAGGCCTTTTAATGCAATTTGTAGTAATATTTATTTTTATTATAATCGGTTAAAAGATTTTTAAGATTGGTATTAAATTTGTTAAATTGGTTCTTCTTATGAATTCTACACACTGGCGTAGATTATATTTTTAAATAACTATGTATAAAAACTGAGACATGGGATCAAGTTAATTAGATGCTGGTGGTCTTAAGAGGAACACTTTGGCAAAGAAATTTTTAATTTTAAAATTTGCCAAAAAAGTTGATTTTCTGAATTACCCTCCCCCCTTCCCCACAGAAAAATCCAAGTTTCAAAAAGAATCCTCCCTTTTTTCGAAAAACATTTATATGTCTTAAAACACTATAGTCAGTTAAAAAAATTTCACTTCACAATTTTTTTATGCAAAATTTTCAGATAATTCTCGGAAAAATGTAAATATTTTAGCTAAACAAAGGATTTGCTTTTAAAACTTGGATTTTTATGGGGGAAGGGGTAATCAAAAATTCAACTTTTTACGCAAATTTTAAAAATTAAAATTTCTTCACCAAAGTGTTTCTCTCACTTCAGATCACTAGCATCTGGTATAAATTTGGTGTCGGTCCCATGTCCCAGTTATTAGATTTGGTCATTCGAAAATATTATTTACGCCTGTGACTCTACAAGCTTTTAAAATTAAAGACTTAACTATTCGAACCCCCTGTATAAAGGTTGATAGAGTCAAAAATACTGTATATAGTGCATCTACCTAACTTAATATTCGTATAAGGAATCATTAGTAAGGACTTAGGAATACTGCAGTTTGGCAACGTCTTTTATTGACAATCTTTATGATAATAAACCACTTTTACATCAAACCATTCAAAGAAATGTTATTTAGATCATCTAGTTTTTAGCATCTATCGATATTGCATATCGTTATTTACGCTTGAAGCTTCCAAAATAAAGGAACTACTTTCCGTGATAATGACCTCGCAAAGAGAAGGTACTACTACATATTATGCGAGAAAGTATAACGAAAGTTAATTAACAATATCCATATCGAAAAAAAATAACTTAATTATGAGCAGTTCCGGATTAACCTATAAGCAAATTAAGCAATTGCTTAGGGCGTCACATTGTAGGGGGTCACCATTTTTTTTTTGTGTTTTCAATACTGCTTTCTTTATGGCGTTGCTGCAGGGCAATTGCCAGTGTGTTTTCAATAAAAAGTTTTGGTTAGTTAGGTGAGGTTAGGAAATGTTTAATGGTTTTTTTCTGCTCTTAAAAGGTTTTGTGTTACTAAAAGAAATATTGTAGGTTGTAAAGAGGTGGTGACCTTTTTTTCTTGCTTTTCAGCTTTTAAAAATGTTGGGTTTAGTAAAAGAAAAGATTGGCTGAAAAAGGTGAGGACCTTTTTTTCGGTCTCCAAAAATTGTATGTTCAGCGGGCACCACAAAGTGTACTGCTTAGGGCATCAGGAAGTCTTAATCTGGCACTGATCATAGGTTTTGTTATTGAAAATAAATAAAAAAACCTTATGAATCTGAAAAATATAAAGAATATCTTATATTGGGTGTTTTAAAATTTAAAACAAATATTTTTGAGGAAGCTTTTCTAAGAAAAATAACACATTATTTTTTATATATAAAGAGTAGTCAATTTACCAAAAACTTTCTTGCGTTAGAGCTTCATCTTTAAGCAAAACACCGAAACACCCAATATTTACAAAAGTAATACGCACTGCTGTAAGACTTATTTCCCATATAACATTTTTTGCCGGCGTTGTACATTTAATTTACTGGCATTGCCAACACTCTTTAATGGCAAGGCATTGGCAAAAAGGTATCAAAAAGACGCGAAAGTGGGCAATTGGTCGTTATTAGGCCACGTGTTGCAGATAAAGTGATGGCATCCGTCATTAATAAGTTATTGACAAAAAATGCGTTTAATATGATGGCATCCATCATTAATAAGTTATTGGCAAAAAGATAACAAAAAGACACGAAAGTGGGCAAATGCAGATACTCCCAAGCAGCAAGCTGACGGCTTATTGACGAAAATTGTCGCATATACTTTTTTAAAAGCTAAAATGATGCGATACTTTATTTGAAAATTAAAATAGGAAAAACTCCTTACTGCATGCAATTTCCTCTCTCGGAACACTGTCCAACTTGAAGATGCAGATTTTTACACTAGCCGAAGATATTTCTTTCAAAGCTAAGTGAGATCACCAACCACCTACCGCAGACTTCTCTCGAATTATTTTTGTCTAATGGGTACGGTTTAGACGATAAAAAGCGAAGATATTGCAGAAACGTAGTAGTTTATTGTCCATTACGCCATCTATCGGTATGTCAAAAAACTATGAAATATATATAATATTTTTTATTAACACGTCTTTAAAACTTTTAATAAGGTTTTAAACAAAATGTTTACAGCTCCTAACAGTCTATTTGAATATCTTGCCTTCTCGACTAGCCATCACCAATTAATCACACAACACACACTTATTAGGTAATGAATACATTTAATTATGTCTATTAAAAAACTCTTTTCTTTAAAAAAGAAACTAAAAAGCTAAAAACCACGTAGAAAACAAATGCACAAATCGGTCACTTTCGGTCGAAATTAACGTAGCTAATTTTACCATCATTTTATTTTTATTCGCTCCAAAATACATAATAAACATTATGTTTGACCTAATTTTTATTTGCATGATTTTTAACAATAAAATGTTATGAAAAGGCCATTTCCTTTAAATTATGTAAAAAAACATAAAATAATGTTGTTTAGCTGCCATTATAAATAAAACAGATCAAAAAATTGCTTTAATGTTAGTTAAATACCAATCTTAAAAATATTGGTTTAAAAAGTATGAATATGCGTTGAAGGTTTGCCTTCAAAAATCCAAAATTTATTTGCCTGCAACAAAAACGCGTGCTTTATTTAATTAGGATTGGTATGCCGCCATTTTTGTATGCTTGCTGGCAATTCGCCTGCATGTAAAATTTATTGGCAATTAAGTGTTTATTTAGGGTTGACTTTTTAATGCGTATAAGATATTGGCATAATATTGCCACCAATTGCCAATGCTTTACCATCAATGCCAATATGAAAAATGTACATTGCCGGCAAATAGTGTTTGCTGGGTTAGCACTGCCCTATCGAAGGTCGCCGCAGATATAATACAAAACCTGTTTTTTCTTATATTTTTTGTGATGATATACTAATGGGCGCTGGGAGGGGTGCAAGAGGGTGCACTTGCACCCCTCTGACTTTTGAAAATCTAAGAAAAGTAGTAAGAAATATTTTGAACCCCTCTGGCTGTTGTGGAAGGAGCGGACAAAGGACAATGACGGTGCTAAATTTGTTTTCTACTTTGCACTCCCCTGAAAGTCATCCTGTCGGCGCCCTTGTACTCAGTATCAATAGCAAACAAATAATTGCATATTTTTATACACAGTCACAAAAATACTGCCTTTCTGGCAACTTTTATAAATAGAATTTTTTACTTGCGGTTACAAAAGGGTACATTTCTAAACTAATTCTATGAAGATAAGTTTTTATGAACATAGGTCCGAAAATGCATCGTTTCCAAGAAACAGGGTGTAAAACTATTTTATTTTAAAAACTTGTTTTTTTACTAATATATTTAAAAAATTTATCCGATTTTCATAAAATTTCAATACCAATACCATCCAAATTAATGAATTTTACAAAATTAAATGTGAAATAAATAATAGTTTAAAAAACAAAAAAACACGCTTTTATATACAACCGAACTAAAAATTAGAAAATAATTTTTCATTACAAAGAGTTTGTCACTTCAGAATAAAAAGCGTGGGGTGCTTAATATATTAAATGTTATAATTATTCTATTTGCAAATATCTATGAGGGAAAAGTTATGAAAAAATAGTAAAATGCACCCCACGCTTTTTATTCTGAAGTGACAAACTCTTTGTAATGAAAAATTATTTTCTAATTTTTAGTTCGGTTGCATATAAAAGCGTGTTTTTTAGTTTTTTAAACTATTATTTATTTTTCATTTTTAGTTCGATATATCAATTAGTTTTTTAAAAATAAATGCTTCAGTTTATTCACTAAAAAATCCCTTCGCCATTTTGTCAAGAGACACATATTCAATTAAAAACGCAGCAAGTTATTCATCAATTGCCCTTGCGCATTCGCCATAATAAAAAAAGGAATTTATTTATCCTGGCGGTGCTAATCGGGATAACGGGATACTGTTTTTAAATTATTGCATTGTCATCGGTCCTTGATACTTGTGCAAAGTTTCAAAGAAATTGAATCGCTGGATGTTGGTAAAAATTAGGCTCAAAGATTCCGTTACATAGAGAGATAGATAGTTACAACCCAAGCTAATAAAAGCGTGTTAAAAAGAAATCTTTTTGGGTGGTCCAGGGGTATGCAATGAATTGGATTTTATTTTTTATTTTTTTAATTCAACCAAAACGAAGCAAAATACAAAAATAAAACATTGAGAGGAAAAAAGCTTTTCAAAAGTCAGTAGCGCACATTTTTTTTCAGAATTATTCGATTGGGTGCCTCTCGAGACGTCATTGGATTTAATCAATTAAGGCTTAAAAAGGCCTTTTAATGCAATTTGTAGTAATATTTATTTTTATTATAATCGGTTAAAAGATTTTTAAGATTGGTATTAAATTTGTTAAATTGGTTCTTCTTATGAATTCTACACACTGGCGTAGATTATATTTTTAAATAACTATGTATAAAAACTGAGACATGGGATCAAGTTAATTAGATGCTGGTGGTCTTAAGAGGAACACTTTGGCAAAGAAATTTTTAATTTTAAAATTTGCCAAAAAGTTGATTTTCTGAATTACCCTCCCCCCTTCCCCCAGAAAAATCCAAGTTTCAAAAAGAATCCTCCCTTTTTTCGAAAAAACATTTATATGTCTTAAAACACTATAGTCAGTTAAAAAAATTTCACTTCACAATTTTTTTATGCAAAATTTTCAGATAATTCTCGGAAAAATGTAAATATTTTAGCGAAACAAAGGATTTGCTTTTAAAACTTGGATTTTTATGGGGGGAGGGGTAATCAAAAATTCAACTTTTTACGCAAATTTTAAAAATTAAAAATTTCTTCACCAAAGTGTTTCTCTCACTTCAGATCACTAGCATCTGGTATAAATTTGGTGTCGGTCACGTTATGTGGTGTCGGTCCCATGTCCCAGTTATTAGATTTGGTCATTCGAAAATATTATTTACGCCTGTGACTCTACAAGCTTTTAAAATTAAAGACTTAACTATTCGAACCCCCTGTATAAAGGTTGATAGAGTCAAAAATACTGTATATAGTGCATCTACCTAACTTAATATTCGTATAAGGAATCATTAGTAAGGACTTAGGAATACTGCAGTTTGGCAACGTCTTTTATTGACAATCTTTATAATAATAAACCACTTTTACATCAAACCATTTAAAGAAATGTTATTTAGATCATCTAGTTTTTAGCATCTATCGATATTGCATATCGTTATTTACGCTTGAAGCTTCCAAAATAAAGGAACTACTTTCCGTGATAATGACCTCGCAAAGAGAAGGTACTACTACATATTATGCGAGAAAGTATAACGAAAGTTAATTAACAATATCCATATCGAAAAAAAAATAACTTAATTATGAGCAGTTCCGGATTAACCTATAAGCAAATTAAGCAATTGCTTAGGGCGTCACATTGTGGGGGTCACCATTTTTTTTTTGTGTTTTCAATACTGCTTTCTTTATGGCGTTGCTGCAGGGCAATTGCCAGTGTGTTTTCAATAAAAAAGTTTTGGTTAGTTAGGTGAGGTTAGGAAATGTTTAATGGTTTTTTTCTGCTCTTAAAAAGGTTTTGTGTTACTAAAAAGAAATATTGTAGGTTGTAAAGAGGTGGTGACCTTTTTTTCTTGCTTTTCAGCTTTTAAAAATGTTGGGTTTAGTAAAAAGAAAAGATTGGCTGAAAAAGGTGAGGACCTTTTTTTCGGTCTCCAAAAATTGTATGTTCAGCGGGCACCACAAAAGTGTACTGCTTAGGGCATCAGGAAGTCTTAATCTGGCACTGATCATAGGTTTTGTTATTGAAAATAAATAAAAAAACCTTATGAATCTGAAAAATATAAAGAATATCTTATATTGGGTGTTTTAAAATTTAAAACAAATATTTTTGAGGAAGCTTTTCTAAGAAAAATAAAACATTATTTTTTATAAATATAAAGAATTAAAAAAATACTTCTTATGTTTGTTTGAATAAATGCAATAAAAAACATAAAATAGTCCACAACTTTTTAAACCGTTTTAGTGGTTGTTATCATGGATTTCGATAAAAATTATGCAATGAACTAAAATAAATAAAATCAGTTTTGGTTAGTTTGCAGGTCAAGTTAAAATATCTTAAAACTTACGTTTTGTGGCCTCATATAAAATTACTAGGAACACTGACTGTTAACCATTATTTCTTTTATTTAGGTGGATAATATCCTATATATTTTTTTTCGAGATTTAGTACCTTAATTTTAAAAATAGTATTTCCAGCCTAGGCACAAACCAAATTTTGGGCAATATCTGTAAATATTTTCATATCTAGATACTAATTTTGTTTTATCTAATTCGTGTTGCAATATAGCTTAAAAAATGTCACTTTTGATATGTCTGTCTTTAATACTTTTGGAAATAGCCAAATGGGAAAACAGTGGATGAATTTTTTTTGAGAGTTGCCAGGCCATACCTGGGATTTTCAAGTTATTTTATCTAAAAATTAAGACATGAGACACACTCCAAATATACAGGGGTTTTCACAGTAAGGGTTCTATTAAAAGATCTTGAAAACTACTGAAGGTACATTTTTAAAACTTACTTAAGACTTGTTGGTGGGTATCAACTTGCTTATTTTAAGGAGAACACCCTATATATTATTACATTTTTCAATTCTGCACGAGATTCTAAGCAAATTATCTAAATTAGCATTTTTGTCAAAAATCACGTTTGCAAACCCAAAAATATTTATTAAGTTTTCCTATGAAATCCCTTATTATTTAATCTGGGAAAAAATTATTGTTTATCAAGGCTTACTTTAACTGATTTGTTATAGGTTTAAAAAAAATATAATTACCAAAACTCATTTTTTTTATTGAACAACCCCAAATTTAATATTTTTAACATATTAGGCATTAAAAACAAGGGTAAGTTTGTATAAAGTTGCCTATTCCCAGAAGTTTAAGTTTTTGAGCTATTTCCAATCAAATATTTTTTTTTTGTGAAAATAAGTTGCAGATTAAAATTTAGGTATAGTATATTCTTAATTAGCTGTGATCAATTAAGACAAATATTATAATTTTTACTATAGACACACAAAAAATGCAAGATTATTGATCATATGCTTGGACGATTTCTTTACATTTAATTTGCCACTTGATAAATCCCAGCAAGCGAGCGTCCAGGCTTATGACCAAAAATGTTGCATACTATTGTTTGTCTATAGTTAAAACTATTATAATAATAATTGTTGTTATTGATCCATAATGCGTTTTTCGGTAAATTTCGATCTAGTTTAGGTACTTACCACAAACGGTTTCATGTTTGTGAATAAAACTAAACAAAACTACTGATATACTACCCCTTGTGAGGTGTGTATATATACCACAAACATCGCCCGTGGTAGAGAGGGTAAAACAAACGAAGAACCCCATTGGAACCATCGGTACGAAGCATCCATTCTCCATTTTGGTACTTTCACTGGGTGCATCTGACAAAGCGTCTTTGCGGTACCGACTGAACCCGTATCCGAGCCCGTACCATACATTCACGAGGATGCTGCACCGGTCTCGCGTCAGTGAGCGAGAAGTACCGGTCGTTCTTGCGGTATATTTTTCTATATGCGTTGTATCTGATCTTACAAATAGCTAATTGTAGCAAACCGAATACCTGGTTATTAGGTACTTCTACACGGTGTCCATTACTTGATGGTACTTAAAGAAACTACAGATTCCTTGAACCAAAATACTAATATTTAACGAAACATACCACTATCCCAAAGTTGACAATAAGTAAGATACAAGGTATCAAAATAAAAAAAAATCGAAAATAATTTTTGGTACTAATGTTGTAATGAAACTCGGTATTTAGGGGACTAGCGGGCCAATTATACAGCGTGTCTACAAAAGTTCTTACTCAATGGGAAACTTTTTATTTATTAACTTTACGAAAAAAGTGCCTTCTTATAAAAAGTCCGGTTTGATGAGAAAAAAATTTTCACACAAATAACTGTATGTGGAATGTACCGGGTGGCTTAAAAAGACTTGTTTCCAAATTTATATACAGAATATTTCCTAACTACGGTACGAAACTTTAAAAAGTGATTTCTTATGTCATTTTGTAAAGAAAAGTTTCTATAAATATATCTCCCAAGTTGCTTTGTTTCTGAGGTGCAGGGCCTTAATATTTCTAAAAAGTCAGTATTTTATAAATATCTTAAACACCTTTGAACCAATATGGTAAAAATTTGGTAGCACATTTGATATGTTTAATTTGTCATAGTTTCGGAAATATAACTGTTATCAGAATTTCGAAGGGGTAATGATTTTTTTCCTCTTTAAAAATTTTTGACATATGGCACCCATATAAAATCTTAAAACTCGCCGCGGCTGTACATTGATGTGTGAAACCTTTTTTTTTTGCTAGAAGTAATTGAGTAAGTTGGTATGTTGAAGGGGTAATGACCTGTTTTTGCTCTTTAAAAAGTTTTTGACACATGGGACCCACATAAAATCTTAAAACTCGCCGCGCCTGCACATAGGTGTGTAAAAACTTTTTTTGCTAGAAGTATTTGAGTAAGTTGGTATGTTGCAGGGGTAATGACCTTTTTTGCTCTTTAAAAGTTTTTGACACATGGAACCCATATAAAATCTTAATACTCATCGCGCCTGCTCATGGGTGTGTGAAAACTTTTTTGTCAGAAGTAATTTGGAAAGTTGGTATTTTAATGGGGTAATGACCTTTTTTTGCTTTTTAAAAAGTTTATAACACATGGCACCCATACAAAATCTTAATACTCGCCGCGCCTGCACATCGGGTGTGTGAAAACTTTTTTTTGCTAGTAGTTATTGAGTAAGTTGGTATGTTGAAGGGGTAATGACCTTTTTTTGCTCTTTAAAAGTTTTTGACACATGGAACCCATATAAAATCTTAATACTCGCCGCGCCTGCACATAGGTGTGTAAAAACTTTTTTCTAGAAGTAATTGAGTAAGTTGGTATGTTGAAGGGATAATGACCTTTTTTTGCTCTTTAAAAAGTTTTTGACACATGGAACCTATATAAAATCTTAGTACTGGCCGCGCCTGCACATGGGTGTGTGAAAACTTTTTTGCCAGAAGTAATTTAGAAAGTTGGTATTTTAAAGGCGTAATGACCTTGTTTTGCTTTTTAAAATGTTTTTGACACATGGCACCCAGACAAAATCTTAAAACTCGCCGCGCCTGCACATAGGTGTGTAATTTTTTTTGCTAGACGTAATTAAGTAAGTTGGTATGTTGCAGGGGTAATGACCTTTTTGCTCTTTAAAAAGTTTTTGACACATGGAACCCATATACAATCTTAATACTCGCCGCGCCTGCACATGGGTGTGTGAAAACTTTTTTGCCAGAAGTAATTTGGAAAGTTGGTATTTTAATGGGGTAATGACCTTTTTTGCTTTTTAAAAAGTTTTTGACACATGCCACACATACAAAATCTTAATACTCGCCGCGCCTGCACATAGGTGTTGGAAAACTTTTTTGTTAGAAGTAATTAAGGTAAGTTGGTATGTTAAAGGGGTAATGACCTTTTTTTTGCTCTTTGAAAAATTTTGACACATGGCACCATATAAAATCTGAAATCTCGCCGCGCCTGAATAAGGCGTTTAATTACTAATAAAAAACCAACAACCTTGTAACGTCAATTCTTAAAATTAAATATTATACCTATAAATAATGACTAGATACAAAATAAGTAATTATTGCATCTATGACTAATGACCAGTAACGAAATGACCACTGATCCATATGTAAATATGTATCATGTAGGTTCATGTTTACCAACATTTAATAGCATAATTTAGAGCAAAAATGAAAGGAATAAGATTTTTCTTGAACATCAGAAAAATCCGCATAATTATATATTGTCTGTTTAGATATAAATACTATACGATCCGGTTTTTATAAATCATTTGTATTAACCAGAATAGTTTACAATATTTTTTTTATATGAGCACCCTGGATGCAAAAACCACTAGGATGTCCGTTATTTCCCAAATCGATTTTTTTTAGCAATCGCCCCCTGAACTTTTAGTTTATAGCCTAAAAAATATATCCAATGTAAAAATTTTCTTAATTGCTGATTTAAACTGTGCCGAAATCATGTTGCTTTTTCCATTTAAATAACATGGGATTTTTGGACATTTTTTTTATTATTTATTTTTCTCAGACCAAAATAGATGAAAAAATCCACTTATCGCATATTCTGATGGAAAATTTAACGCTTTATAAAGAAGTTTTCTTATAAATTTTCGATTAAGTCACTCCTTTAAAAATTAGGGTAGGGCGGGGCTAGTTGAGCATAGAGGTAAGTTGGGCAATCAAAATATCTCAAAAACTATCGACCGTACGCAAACGCATCAAATAGCGTAAAGAAGGGGTTGCGCAAGAGGAACACATCGCGCGACCGCCACTGGTGACGCGGCGATCGAGAAAAGTACCCCCACGTATTGTTTATTTTGTGATTAAAAAGTATAATAATTTTCAGAGAGAATATTTCGTCTGTGATAGTTAAATAATATCCTTTTTCAATCAGGTAAGTGTTAATCTTTAGTAAATTTATTGCAGTTTTGATTTTTATAAAGATACTGAATATAATTCTATCCGTTTTTTAATAAATTGACTTTTGCTTTAAAATTTCAGGTTGGGGTTAGTTGAGCTACAGTTGTCCACCTAACCCCACGCTTTTAACAGAAGTATAAAATGATTTTTTTATTTTTTTAGGATACGGACTTATAAAAGTTTGACTACTAGGGGTTCCTATACTACTCAAGACTTATATGAGGCTGCATCCCGTACAAGCAACAAAAAAACGAGCTGACCTATCTAATTCATAAACTTTCTCCGGAAATAGTTCGCCCATACCCAAAGGCTGGTCCAAGAAAAGGAGCCAAATCACTGACAAATAATATCTATTTAATATATTTTTTTAAATTATATCAGCAATATTTATAGTTGCATATAAAGTCTGTTTATTAATAGAAAGTCTAATCTTTAATTAATGCTATAAAAAAGTTAACTTGGAGTTGATATTTTGTTGATTTGATTTTTAGTTTTTTAACCAAATAAAAAATTACTTTCTTTTGTTTTAAATTAAGATTTAGACTCCTAAATGTCTTAAATGTTTTTTTTATGATTTGTATAAGCTATGTTAATAATAATTATACAAATATTCAAGTTTAAATTCAGTAGTTAGGCTAAGATAGGTACGTTGCAGTTTTATTGATGAGATTTGTTGTTTTGTGACTATAGGATTATAAATATAAAAAGCAAATTGTCAAAATGTATTTTTATTGTAAACCTACCTAACATTAAACCTATAATTTGGCTGTACTTTCTAACTGCTCCACTAGCCCCATACCCTTGCTCAACTTACCTCACCTATGGGGTACGTTGAGCATACCTGACTATCTACATTAAAATAGATGTAGCTCCTTAATTTAGCTTAATAAAAAGAAGTTACTATGGACACTATTGCTAAGGGATAAATTGCCAATCCGTCAGTATGCATCATAGGCCATTAAGACATATTGTTGAGGAGCTATAACCAATCAAGTGAAAAATTGCTCAACTAGCCCCGCCCTACCCTACCCATATAACATTTTTGCCGGCGTTGTACATTTAATTTACTGGCATTGCCAACACTCTTTAATGGCAAGGCATTGGCAAAAAGGTATCAAAAAGACGCGAAAGTGGGTAGTTGGCCGTTATTAGGCCACGTATTGCAGATAATGTGATGGCACCCGTCATTAATAAGTTATGCCAAAAAAATGCGTTTAGGATGATGGCATTTATCATTAAATAAGTACTGCAAGTTTTATAAGTTGAATGTCCCAAAAGTTAAATAACATATTTAGAATTTTGTAATCGAAAAAATGGGAAAAAAGGCAGGAAAACTTTATCAATAAAAAAATTAAATAATATAAATTTTTATACCGTAACAATAAACAAAAAAAATAATAAAAAGTATGTAATAAACTTAAAAAAAAAAGATAGTAAATCAAAAGAAAACACTTTAAAATAGTAAGTATTTAAGGGACACTTACACTCAATGTTCAGATCCAAAACATTTTGAGAAATATTTTAAAGGAGTTAAATGTCAAAAAAACTATTAAATATATATAATTTTTTTATTAACACGTCTTTAAAACTTTTAATAAGGCAATTTCATATAATTTTTTAGGTAACTACAAATTTAAAAGGTTTTAAACGAAATGTTTACAGCTCCCAACAGTCTTCTTGAATAACTCGCCTTTTCGACTAGCCATCACCAATTAATTACACAACACACACTAATTAGGTAATGAATACACTTAATTATGTCTACTAAAAACTCTTTTCTTTAAAAAAGAAACTAAAAAGTATGCTGGGTATTTACCTTCAAACGTTGAGTTAAGATTGAGTTGTGACCATCCTTTTGAATTTAAAAAAATCTTGGTATATTACATCACCATTGAATAGATATTTTAAGGAGCTTTAAGAAAATACTACGTTTGATATGTCTATCTTTTATAGTTTAAAAATATGGCCATTCAAACCTGAAAATCATGTTTAATATTTTTTTGTTATATCTTCAGCTCTAAGCTACAGGACGTCCCACCGGGAACTGCTGCGATCGATTTCTCGAAAAGTACGCTTTGAAACATTTTGAAAATTTGGTAACAATATAAAGTCAGGGGGATATACAACTAACATATTTTGACAGCTTTACCACTTCCGGTGGTACCGGAAGTTAATGTCAACTTCCTTATTTTAAATGGAACACCCTATATATTATTTATTTTTTAAATTCTGCTTAAAGTTCCAAACATAATTTATGTGTAATGTTCTATACCTAAGTCCAACCGTTTTTGACTTATTTTAAATTTTATGTCAAAAATGACGTTTTGCAACCCATTACATAACCACCAATTTTCTCTGAAAATGCACAATTAATTAATACAGAGTGGTTAAAAATAATCCTTAAAAATTATTACGACAAAAACCTTAAAAGTCCATTTTTTAAATGGAAACCGCTATCTTTTTTACCTTATCCTATTAAGCATTAAAAATAAGGGTAATTTTCTAGAAACCTGCGGCAACTCCGATTTTAACGAAATTTGGTATACGGGGTTTTTGGGGCGCTGATCACGAATCTGAAAGATTTTTTTGGCGGAAACGTTTCGTTCTCGAGATATTCATCATTAAAGTTCAAATTTGAACTAAGCTTATTTTCACTATATTCCCCCTTCTTTTTGCACACAATTCTCGATTTAAAGCTAAAGTGTCGCACAATATTTGATTTTCACCTTTTAAAAACCCGTTTTTCTGCGTTTTTTACATTATTTTTGCATTAAATTGCGTGGTTTTTCTTTGATAATGCGGCAACCATACATACACATGGGGCTTCATGACACACTGGGATTAAAATGATTTAAAGTATAGCTATGCAATTTAATGCAAAAATAATATAAAATACGTAAAAAACGGGGTTCTAAAAAGTGAAAATCAAATATTGTGTGCCACTTTAGCTTCAAATCAAGAATTGTGTGCAAAAAGAAGGGAGAATATTGTAAAAATAGGATAAGTTTAAATTTCAAGTCTGATGATGAATATCTCAAGAACGAAACGTTTCCGTCAAAAAATTCTTTCAGATTCGTGATCAGCGCCTCAAAAACCCCGTGTACCAAATTTTGTGAAAATCGGACTTGCCGCAGGTTTCTAGAAAATTACCAAAATAAGGATAAGTTTGTATAGGGATGTCTATTTTAAAAATTTATAGTTTTTAAATATTAACAATTTAATATTTTTCTATTCTAACAATGCTTTTAGATACGGCTTAGTTTTGCTTCTAGTTGGCCTTGACAACAAAATGCGGCTTCACAGCCAACTACCCCGTACCTACCCGTACTTAAATGCATTGTTAGAATAGAAAAATATTAAATTGTTAATATTTTAAAAACTATAAATTTTTGAAATAGACATCCTTCTACAAACTTACCCTTATTTTTAATGCCTAATAGGATAAAGTAATAAAAGATAGGGGTTTCCATTTAAATAAAATGACTTTTAAGGTTTTTGTCGTGATGATTTTCAACGATTATTTTTGACCACTCTGTATTTATTAATTGTAAAAATATTAACACAGTCTACTAAAGAAATGTCTTTCTTTACACGGAACCCAAACCCAACCACTGATCTCAATGTATTGCCTGCCAATGTTATAACCTGCGCGAAACAAAAGTTACATTTTATGGGCGAAAAGACCGGTTTGTGCGCAAGCCAGTTGAGGGTAAACGCACCCGGCCCCAAACAAGCTATCTGCATTATAGAAAAGAATTTGTTGACGGCGTCCTGGTTTTCTGTTCGAAGTACGGTAGCTAATGAGCATTACGGTCAGACCGCGGACGAAGGGTACGGGGTGCCGGTTTTTGTATTTTGCCACGGCTTTTAAGTAGGCATGTTCATCCACCCACTGCGCGAGGTCGTAAAAATCCGAAAAATGATATGAACCTATGAACCCAACTCATATTAAAGGCTTTTGTCTAGAAAAAATTAATGGTTATGTAATGGCTTGCAAACGTCATTTTTGACATAAAATTTAAAATAAGTCAAAAACGGTTGGACTTAGGTATAGAACAATACACATAAATTATATTTGGAATTTTACGCAAAATCTAAAAATAATTAATATATAGTGTGTTCCATTTAAAATGGGGAAGTTAACATTAACTTCCGGCATAACCGGAAGTGGTAAAGCTGTCAAAATATTTTAGTTCCATGTCCCCCACTGACTTTATAATGTTACCAAAATTTCAAAATTTTCCAAAGCGTACTTTTCGAGAAATCGATTGCAGCACTTCCCGGTGGGACATCCTGTATAAGCACTAAGTTTAGTGTCGAAGATAAAATAGACAGTATATCTACTATTTTTTAAATTTGGATAGCCATATTTCCTAAAGCTCTTTAAAATATCTAATTAACGGTGATGTAATATATCGAGTGTTTAATTTAAAAATGCCGGTTTACTATTAAATTCCGAGGATGGCCACAACTCAATCTTAACTCAAGTGTTGACAGTAAATAACTCTTAAAGGAGTGACTTAATCAAAAATTCGTATGAGAATTTTTTTGTAGAGCGTTAAATTTCTCAGTAGATTATGCGATAAGTAGATTTTTTTATCTATTTTGGTCTGAGAAAAATAAATAATAGAAAAAAATCCTAAAATTCCATGTTATTTAAATGAAAAAAGCAACATGTTTTCGGCACGGTTTAAATCAGGAATTAAGATCATTTTTACGTTGGATATATTTTTTAGGCTACAAACTAAAAGTTTAGGGGCGATTGCAAAAAAATCGGTTTGGGAAATAACCCTGTTTTTGTCTAAATTCAACGGCCTATACCTTTTGCAAGCAATAGATTTGTAGTTCTAACTAACAGAAGTAACTCCCCAGCAAACACTATTTGCCGGCAATGTACATTTTTCATATTGGTATTGATGGTAAAGCATTGGCAATTGGTGGCAATATTATGCCAACATCTTATACGCATTAAAAAGTCAACCCTAAATAAACACTTAATTGCCAATAAATTTTACATGCAGGCGAATTGCCGGCAAGCATATAAAAATGGCGGCATACCAATCCTGATTAAATAAAGCACGCGTTTTTGTTGCTGGCAAATAAATATTGGATTTTTGAAGGCAAACCTTCAACGCATCATACTTTTTAAACCATATTATTAACGTTGGTATTTAACTTACATTAAAGCAATTTTTGGATCTGTTTTATTTATAATGGCAGCTAAACAACGTTATTTTATGTTTTTTACATAATTTAAAGGAAATGGCCTTTTCATAACATTTTATTGTTAAAAATCATGCAAATAAAAATTAGGTCAAACAAAATGTTTATTATGTATTTTGGAGCGAATAAAAATAAAATGATGATAAAATTAGCTACGTTAATTTCGACCGAAAGTGACCGCTTTGTGCATTTGTTTTCTACGTGGTTTTCTAGCTTTTTAGTTTCTTTTTTAAAGAAAAGAGTTTTTAATAGACATAATTAAATGTATTCATTACCTAATAAGTGTGTGTTGTGTGATTAATTGGTGATGGCTAGTCGAGAAGGCAAGATATTAAAGTAGACTGTTAGGAGCTGTAAACATTTTGTTTAAAACTTTATTAAAAGTTTTAAAAACGTGTTAATAAAAATATTATATATATTTAATAGTTTTTGACATACCGATAGATGGCGTAATGGACAATAAACTACTACGTTTCTGCAATATCTTCGCTTTTTATCGTCTAAACCGTACCCATTAGACAAAAATAATTCGAGAACGGTCTGTGGTAGGTGATCTCACTTAGCTCTGAAAGAAATATCTTCGGCTAGTGAAAAATCTGCATCTCCAAGTTGGACAGTGTTCCGAGAGATGGTACTTTGCATTGCAAGGTAATTGCATGCAGCAAGGAGTTTTTTCTATTTTAATTTTTAAATAAAATATCGCATCATTTTAGCTTTAAAAAAAAGTATAAGCGACAATTTTCGTCAATAAGACGTCAGCTTGCTGCTTGGGAGTATCTGCATTTGCCCACTTTCGTGTCTTTTTGTTATCTTTTTGCCAATAACTTATTAATGATGGATGCCATCATCTTAAACGCATTTTTTGCCAATAACTTATTAATGACGGATGCCATCTCTTTATCTGCAACACGTGGCCTAATAACGGCCAATTGCCCACTTTCGCGTCTTTTTGATACCTTTTGTCAATGCCTTGCCAGTAAAGAGTGTTGGCAATGCCAGTAAATTAAATGTACAACGCCGGCAAAAAATGTTATATGGGTCGGCAACAGCACCGTAACAGCAACGGCAACGTAATGTTAAGCGTATACCCTCTTATACATATTTAAATTTTTCTCGTACCATGTACACAAGTTAATTTACTATCATGTATTTAATACCGACAATCGAGTTTATTAGTTTATATTTCCTAATACCCATAATTACCTTCCTACGGAATTATTTAAAAAAACATTTAATAGTTAGTTTAAACTTAATGACTTTACAGTTTTACATTTAAATAATAACAATTAAATTGTATTATGTGCATAAAAGTATAAAAAGTGTTTGTTACAGTGGTGGTTTATCGAAAAATATCATGTAATACGATGAGTTCTTTTTTTTTTATCTTTGGACAAACCACGAAGGCTAAAAGCCCAAATACTAACGTACCGTGGGTGTTTTAAGCGAGGTAAGAGGGACATTGTTGACACGGGACTTAAATACTTGAAGATTTGGGGGGAAAGGAAAGATTTCCGCGGGCAGCAGGTCCCACAATCTAGAAACTCTAGGGATAAAAGAACGAACAAAGTGGGAAGTTCGGGGCCTGTCCAGTTGGACCCTATAGGGAGGCATACGCGCGGAACCACGAGTTTCTCTGGTGGGAACCGTGAGTGGAGGAACTAAAATATATCGATATATTGGAAATCAAATATCGATAATTTTCATCGATATTTAACTTTTCGATGTATGAATTCATCAATATCAAATATTTTCGATATTTGTGCTAATAAGTCATAACATAAGTTATCATGTTGTTAATTTTCCAAAGTATGAAGGTAATTTTTACTATCATGCTATATTTATTTACCCACTGCCTGTTAAGAAAAAAAATGTAATAATAAATAATTTATCGATATTTTTTTTCTCTCAAATATCGATATATTGCTCTTCGATATATCGAATAATCGATACAAGCCAAAGCGATATTTATCGATGTTCTTTTAAATTTGACATCACTTTATGAGACCCGTTCAAAATCGAGGAGTTTAATTTCATTTGCTAATTTAAATAAAACTGTACGTGGATGCACGGGGGCCAATGCACCCATATGAGAAAAATGTAAGATTTTTTTTAATTTGCTGTTTAAAGATGATGTTTTAAATCGTAAAGACCTTCTTTTTTTGCTCTTCAACTTTTTAATACGGGTAAGAACAAATTAAGTAAGTAAGTAGAAGAAATTTTTGAAAGTTGGGAAGTGGGCTCCATTTCATTTGATTTGAAAACTCGCCGCGCCTGCATATTGCAATAGTGATTAATCAAGTTACAGTTTGGTAAAAGTGCAAAAATATATATAAAGAATATTTCGACAACAAATGTATTAAAAACTAGTTCAATTCTAAAAAGGAATTCGGTCAAATTGCAAAAACTCTTCAGGAGCCGTGACTAAACATTTTTATTACTCGTACTTTCTTTTTTTAACAAACTACATGAAATAACATTGTCGCATAAGAAAAAAACAATAGATTTTTATAGTAATTGTTAAAAATGCATGATAAATGAAGGTAATCAAATAACCAGAACTATATATGACATAATTTATCATGTTGTTAATTTTCCAAAGTTTTATTTTATATAATTCAAGCCACTAGATATCATTAAAAAATATTTTATATGCCATGTCTTCCTAGAAGTGTAGAAAGTGCTTAGATCGCATAGATTATTCCATTATCCCATTTTTTCGCATGTTATAGGCATATTTCCCTACATATTGATATTTTAGCGAAATGTTACTGGTGTGGAACAGATGTATAAAAGTGTAACAAATAAACACCATTGGGTGTTTGAAAGGGTAATTATGTAATTGAAAAGGATAAAATACGGCAGTTGCACTTCCTAGTTTTTTGGTACGGGGTGCAATAAGACGATAATAGCTTTGTTCGCGGGTCTAGTAATGAACCGATTCTGAACCAGAACCGAACTGGTTTAGAATTGTTTTAAAGCGCATGTCTAGTTATTTATTAGTTCGGAATTTTTATTTACCGCGAACGATTTTCTTTACAGCTGAGGGACGATGTATTCTAACATAGCCTTTTGGTTAGGATTTTTATGGTTAAATTGGATACTACACAAAAAAAAATTAAATTTAAACAAACAAACAAAAAGGTAAATTGTTATACTCTCGAAAGCCACTCGAGGTCTATCGGCGGAAGACGAGGGATTCCCTGCCTCCTCTTGTTTTTAACATAAGTATGTGTATTTAACTAAAGATAAAATTTAAACAACAAGAAATGGTAAAATCTTTTAATATTGTCTATATTTTTTAATTAAATCCTTATTTATTTTATTGCATACATACATTCATACAGAATACAATTAAAAATCCTTTGTTTATATACGCTCAGAATCACAAAAATATAAAAAATATTCAACAGGTATATTAACCCGCATAAAAAGTGGCAGAAACATATAAACTGTAATACAACGGTTTATTTCTGTACCACAAAAACAAAAAACAGCTGACCATGTCGACAATGCGCATGAAATTCCGAACTGAACTTAGTCAACAAAAATCCCAGGACTGCTAATCAGGTTACGAACCGGTAAAGAACTGATTCCATTGTAACCCGCGAACACAGAACTGTTACTAAAAATTCAGGATTGTACTAACCGCGAACGCTGATTTTTCACTGCGCATGCGAATAGTCCCAGAACCGGTTTAGAATCAAACCCGCGAACAAAGCTAATACTTCCATTCGAAAATACTGGCAGTGACGTAGCTGGGCGTGGGCGAAGTGGGCCCTCGTTCACGGCCTCACACTTAAAGTCTGGCCACACATAACCGCATCAAGGCCGCGCTGAGCCCGGATTCACAATGATAGAGGAAAGTGGGTCAAATTAATTCAGAAAAATTCAAAAGCACTTTAGATACCTTCAAAAATATTAAAAGCATTTTTGTCAAGCTAAGTCTAATGTTTTATGTATGAATATTTCCTTCCCAGCAAACACTATTTGCCAGCAATGTACATTTTTCATATTGGCATTGATGGTAAAGCATTGGCAATTGGTGGCAATATCATGCCAACATCTTATACGCATTAAAAAGTCAACCCTAAATAAACACTTAATTGCCAATAAATTTTACATGCAGGCGAATTGCCGGCAAGCATACAAAAATGGCGGCATACCAATCCTGATTAAATAAAGCACGCGTTTTTGTTGCAGGCAAATAAATATTGGATTTTTGAAGGCAAACCTTCAACGCATATTCATACTTTTTAAACCATATTATTAACATTGGTATTTAACTAACATTAAAGCAATTTTTTGATCTGTTTTATTTATAATGGCAGCTAAACAATATGATTTTATGTTTTTACATAATTTAAAGGAAATGGCCTTTTCATAACATTTTATTGTTAAAAATCATGCAAATAAAAATTAGGTCAAACAAAATGTTTATTATGTATTTTGGAGCGAATAAAAATAAAATGATGGTAAAATTAGCTACGTTAATTTCGACCGAAAGTGACCGCTTTGTGCATTTGTTTTCTACGTGGTTTTCTAGCTTTTTAGTTTCTTTTTTAAAGAAAAGAGTTTTTTAATAGACATAATTAAATGTATTCATTGCCTAATAAGTGTGTGTTGTGTGATTAATTGGTGATGGCTAGTCGAGAAGGCAAGATATTCAAGTAGACTGTTAGGAGCTGTAAACATTTTGTTTAAAACTTTATTCAAAGGTTTAAAGACGTGTTAATAAAAAATATTATATATATTTAATAGTTTTTTTGACATACCGATAGATGGCTTAATGGACAATAAACTACTACGTTTCTGCAATATCTTCGCTTTTTATCGTCTAAACCGTACCCATTAGACAAAAATAATTCGAGAGCGGTCTGCGGTAGGTGATCTCACTTAGCTTTAAAAGAAATATCTTCGGCTAGTGAAAAATCTGCATCTCCAAGATGGACAGTGTTCCGAGAGATGCTACTTTGCATTGCAAGGAAATTGCATGCAGTAAGGAGTTTTTTTCCTATTTTAATTTTCAAATAAAATATCGCATCATTTTAGCTTAGACGTCAGCTTGCTACTTGGGAGTATCTGTATTTGCCCACTTTCGTCTTTTTGTTATCTTTTTGCCAATAACTTATTAATGATGGATGCCATCATCTTAAACGCATTTTTTGCCAATAACTTATTAATGACGGATGCCATCACTTTATCTGCAACACGTGGCCTAATAACGGCCAATTGCCCACTTTCGCGTCTTTTTGATACCTTTTTGCCAATGCCTTACCATTTAAGAGTGTTGGCAATGCCAGTAAATTAAATGTACAACGCCGGCAAAAATGTTATATGGGGTAGTGTGTTTTAACCCGGGTATACACGGTTATGCAAACCTGAAACGCATTTGCATGAAAGCAAATATCAAATGAAGCTTTTGATACACACGGTTCAGATGTACCTGTCAGTTCAGCGTCAGTTTTGGCAGCTGGTGGTGTAATCAACTTGAACATAAGCGTAATTCAGCGAAAAGATTTTTTATTTGTGTCAATGTATTCATTACTTTTAACTTTCCAAAAGCATGGATAACCTTGGTACATATCTATAAAATCCCGCAATGCATCTTCCTGGTGCCAAAGGGCCAAAACCAATAATATAACCTCGTAAACGACGTTCCTAAAAGGAAACGTTAACTGACGTGTCCTACACATGCACAAGTTTGCACGACGCGCGCCACGAAAAATCTAACTCGGACATCGAGTCGCATGCCAAGCCAGATGTGGCAGTTTTGAATACACACGGTCAAATTTGCGCGAGAACTTTGGCTTTTTGACAGATTCACACCAGTTTTGCATGACCGTGTATACCCCGATTTACATTGACGTTTTATGCAAGTGTGACAGTTTAGCATGAGCGTCTGTACCCCTATTTATGGTATTAGTACAGAAAATCACGGCTCGCCGGCTCGTATGTTTTGCCCGCCTCGTCACCGACTCGGCGAAACACAATTCCTCTGTTTTCAGTTTTATGGTATTAGCAAAGAACCATTAAAATAGCAAATTTTAGATCCCCTGATAAAACCATACCTTTAATACAAAAAAAAAAAATAAAATAAAAAAAAGAGGATTTTATTAATACTATAAGTTTAACGTTCTATCTGTTGCGACTTCCTATTTCCTATCTTAATTATAAAATAATTAAAATAAGGATGAAACAAAATTTTTATAATAAATAGTAGCATTAATAATTACATTAATTACATTTGTAAAATTCCTTTTGTGTGAGATTAATAAAGTAACAAAACTATGATTTAATTATTGTAAAAACACATGCAATATAAGTAGTTAAATATTCCTTGCTTTTACAATTGTATAAGATTAATAAAATGGGTAATTTCATTCATAAATAATGAATATACACTATATCCTATAGAGCTAGGCACCATTTAAAAAAATAAAATAAAAAGGGGGGTTACATTATTTTAAAGCTCCTGACAAGTACTTTTAACCCCAGAATATAAAGTCAATACCTACTACAAAATGGCGGTGCTTCGAAAATTACCTGATTACCTCATTTTGATGGCCATATTTTAAAATCTAGTAAAGTAAGATACACTTAATGTGGTATTTTCCTAAAGATCTTTTAAGGATGTATTTAATGGTAATATTGGTAATAATATACAGTGTAGGACAAAAGTATATATTTTTTTAATGACGCACCCTGTATAATATATCACCAATAAAAAGATATCTAAAAGACTTTTAAAGAAAATACCACTTTAGGAATATCTTACTCTATTAGTTTTGGCAATATGACCATCCAAATCGGGTATTCAGGTAATTTTCATAACCACTGCCATTTTTCTTGGTAAATAAAATTATTTACTTTATTCTGTTATTTATTGTGTATGTCAAACTCTTAGTTTGACATTTATATCTGTCATTTTTTTTGCCTAAATCTATTTTTTTTTTAATTTTTAGGAAAAAATACCAAACGATTCAAAAGTTAGGAGGGGGGTCTTGACTTTGGATAAGCACTGTACAAAGTTAATAAATAGAGAAATAGTGCAATTCAGTGGCGGCTATTCAGGTGTAGTAAGTAAAGTGCCACTTCACCAAAAATAAATAATAAAACATAAAAAACATATTACTATTATTCAATTCATTTTTCTCATTTTTATTCCTTATTTGTAAAATTCGCAATGAAAAATCTAGCATATAAATTAACCGCTGGCGCGAGTCGCTTTCCTCCTCTTTCGGCAACGCGACAAGTGTATTGCAAATATAAAACGGACCGAAGTATACACCTCATGCGGGGTTTTGTTTACTCTTTGACGCTCCGTTGCCATGACAACGCTATACTTGCCAGCGGCCAGAATCGCGGGTGGAAGTATCAGATGTATTGCTTGGTAAATCGCTAGCCTTAAAAATGTTTTGTATAGGTTTTGGTCGTTTCGTTGGTTTTCATGTATTATTTTGATTGTTTCCGTTTAAGTATTATTAGCAACAGTGATTTTTGACAGAAAGAAATTAAAGGACAGTACAGAGCACTTCTCTATGAAATATTAGATCATATTTTGATGGAAATGGAAGTAAGATTTGAAGATTGTTACAAACTACAATTTCTTTGTGTTGCTGATACTGCTAAGTTTGGCCAGTACAACCAAACTTTTCCCACTGATTCTATTCAAAATTTATTGGAGTTATATGCCGAATCATTTCCAAACAATCTGCGGCTCAAAAATGAACTTGGCCTAATATTTGCTGATAAAAGTTATAAAAATATTTCATTGCAGCAGTTAGTGAAACAAGATGGCGCAAATAAAGACATTTTTACCGAGGCGTATAAACTTTTTTCGCTAATTTTAACGATATCGTCGACAAGCGTGTCAGTGGAACGGAGTTTTCTTGTCTTAAGCGTTTAAAAACTTTCTTAAGAAACACTATATCCCAAGATAGACTTTTATCTTTGGCCAATATTTCAATTCAAAAGGAGCTTCTACAGGAACTGATAAAAATTTAACCATTTTATGATATATAATTGATAAATTTGCTGCATTAAAAGATAGAAGGATTGATTTGGTGTATCAAATATAGGTAGGATATTAAGACGTTTTACTTAGACTTTTGATAGTTGAGTATTTGCAATTTTGTTAAAATGGTGAATGCGCTTTTTTCTCTTCCTGCACTACACCTGTTTTTAGACCCGCGAGCGGCAACTGGTGCAATTTAGTGGTATTTATTATTTTGCCCTAAACTATACCGCATTGCCGTTCATAATGAACCAATTCTGAAGATCTCCGCCCATTGAACGGCCTCAGGGTGTCAAATGAAAACATCACTGTAACTCCATTACGTAAGCTGACGGTAGAGACAAACCAAAGCATTAATTAAGAAACAAAAATAGTAGATTGGTATTTTACACATCAGTAACTTCATCTAATCTTTGAAGTAATGGAGTAATAGCAATAAATAATGAGGTCTTTAACTAATATTCAGTTTGGTTGTTTATGCTGCGAAAATTATTTTAAATTACACATGGGCCTGTCGAGACCTATAATGTCAATTGATTAATGCCGGATAAAGCAAACGCGGGGTCGGTAGCAAATGTGAACAATGTAACTCAAGGGGGCCCTTCATTGCCTATTGAAATTTGGGATGTAAATAAAACAGAACTTTTACAAAAAGGCTCTTAGTGATTTAATGCGTGCAAATTTAGAACACTCGTCCAATTAATATTTCTAAGTAAATCATTTTATATACAGGGTAGCCCACCATATTCGACACGGTCTGTAGCTGGATAACCATCAGGTTTTAAAAAAGTAAATACTGGAATAGGACAAGGCCACAGTATAAAATTATTTTACTCTATACAGGATGTCTCAAAAAAGTGTGACGTATCAAAGTTATATTTTTTTAAATGAAACACCCTATATTTTATGACGGTTTTAGATTCTACATAAAAAAATAATTTAAGTTCGTTAATAGTACAAAGTGTCTAATTTTATTTGTTTTTGTGATATTTGATTTTTTTTTCAAAATGCAGGGGTGCAATTAAATTAATTTTATTTTAACAATATAAACTCCTTAAACTTTATAATTTGTTACAAGATTAGGAAAAGTCTGCCTTATCATACGTAGGTCATATCGAGATGATAGATTATACAGGGTGATCAAAAAACAATTTTTTAGAAAGTCAAATAGCAATATCTCTCTTATTTTAAATTGAACACCCTGTATTTTTTTACACCACATGATGAAAAACCAAATGCTCTTTCAAATGGTGTATAAGCTACCTATACCTATCTTTTATACTTTTTAAGTAAATTTTAACAGTTTATATTATTTTTTATTTGGTCTTGGGCCCCGCATTCATAGTTTTAAATTTAAATCCTTTTCAAATACAAATAAAAAGGTTTGCCGATGTAATTGTGATTTCTTGACACTCATGTTTCTTGTCGCGAAAAGAGTCATTAAATACTCATCCTCTACTTATGAGCGGCCAAGTTTTACAGAGCAAAGACACCTTCAATCTCGTGGGCGTCATATTTGAAAGTAACCTTAACTGGCATAAACACATTGTATCTATAGCCACGGCAGCTTCAAAAAGCTTGGATTTCTCTTTCGAGCCAAAAAGATTTCTCCCCTTCTAATTTATACACTTTGTATGTGTCCCAAATCCGACCTCCCTTGGAATATTGTTCTCATATCTGGGGCATGGCGTCCCCCACAACCCTAAGCATTCTTGATTCTATTCAAAGAAGAGCTATTCGTCTCATTATTGATCCTTCACCTACAGAAAGGCTTCCCTCTCTTGCCCATCGTCGGGCTGTGGGGGATTTATCGCTTTTTTATAGGTAATTCCATGGCTTCTGCTCTGAAGAATTACCCAGTATAGTTCCTCCACTTACGGTTCCCAACAGAGAATCTCGTGGTTCCGCGCGTATGCATCCCTATACGGTCCAACTGGACAGGCCCGAACTTCTCACTTTGTTCGTTCTTTTATCCCTAGAGTTTCTAGATTGTGGAACCTGCTGCCCGCGGAGGTCTTTCCTTCCCCCAAATCTTCAAGTATTTAAGTCCCGTGTCAACAAACTCCCTCTTACCTCGCTTAAGACAACCACGGTACGTTAGTATTTAGGCCTTTAGCCTTCGTGGTTTGTCCAAAGATAAAAAAAAACTCGGATATACTTTTTGACTACTAAAGTTTTAAATACTATAAAGTGCTGTAAAATTCACATAAAATCACTTTTTGTAACTCACCTTTTACCTAAACTATTGCAAAATAAGCAATTGGCAATATAGTTTTCTATTACTTAAATCAATTAAACTGTTTATTATTCAGATTCCCAAAACTCTATAGGTATTTGTTTAAAGACCTTTATAAAAACATAGGTATAAAGTTTTTAATTACCCATTAACAAATATCATTAAATTAAGTCTATTAAAATAAAGGAGTTAACTCATTTTAGCTACCCATTAAGGAATATCTATTAAAATAAAACAGCCAAATCATCGCAAGCAATAAATTTTCTAAATTAAATGATCTAGAACCAATATGAACCACGCAATAGATGAGCCTCCTATACAGCAGGATTTATTGAAGAAAGCAGTGACGTAGATAGGCGTGGGCAAAGTAAGACGTCGCCCACGGCCTAGCGCTTAAAGGGCCTTGCAAGACCTCTTTAAATGCGACGCCACCAGACTTAAAATACCCTTTTATTTTTAAATTATATAAAAACCTAAAAAATATTTTATTTTTTTACCCGTATGTGTCCAATGTATATATGTATACCGGGTGTTACTCCGTCGAGCGGGACAAAGGGAATCCCATGTAAATTTTGAAGTAGTCAAATATTGGCTCCCTAATTATTTTAGAAAAAAATGCTATGAGGATTTATTGAAGAGAACAGTAAGTTCCACCTAAAATAAAAATTTGAGCATTTTTTCACCAACCAGTAAAAAGTAAACTGCTTAAATACTTCTGCAACGTAGTATCTCATTATGCACCCTGTACTCTAGAAATCAATAATAAAAACACCATATCGATTTATCAGTGACAATTTAGATCATTAATTTTATGTCATTGCCAAAGCTGAACAATTTTATACGGGAATTTCAAAAGAATCCTCGCATTTCATTTTAGTTTACAGCTAATTCCAACACATGCACTCACAGTTAGGCAAGACAATAAAACAAATTTGTCTACATTTAGAAATCAATGTATGACGAAAATATCAGGATTTAATCAAATGCTCAAATATTCCTCCATTAACTGCCAGACAATATCCCAAACGATTATAAACCTTGTTTCTTACGTTAGCTAGTTGGTATATCGATATTCTGGCACATTCAGCGGAAATAGCATTCCTTAGCTGGTCTAAATTTTCATATTTTTATTGGAATAGAGCATAGTTTTTAAATGTCCCCATAGAAAAAATCGTTTGGCGAAAGATCACGTCGATTTTCTTCACATTTGCAATTATTGATTACTGTGCCTGTAGTTTCAAATTTTGTATCGTCCGTTCTATTATCGATTTACTTGGTATTGGCCTATTGGGAAAATAAGCTGCAAACATGTCCGCTACTCTTCGATAACTATTTCCCTGGTAAAACCCTTTTGTAATAGTGATTTTTTCTTGATTTAAGTAGTTTATTATTTAAAAACGATGTGACATTGATCTGACAACTTGAGAGTAAGAGGTTAAATAGTTTTTCTAGTATTTTATTATAAACTTCTAATAATACAAGGCGCGTAAGAAGATCGGAGATTCGTAACTTATTTTGGCATTTATCTTTTAGCTGGCGGACTGAGAAGAGCTGAAATTTGTACACTAGGTACAACTTTTCGTGCTCTTTAAAAGATACTTATAATATTTTCTTCTAAAATAATTAGGGGAGCCAATATTTGACCACTTCAAAATTTAAATGGGATTCCCTATGTCCCGCTGGACGGAGCAACACCCGGTATGTAACCAAAACATATTTTTTTTTTAAATAAAACGTTAATCTATGTATGTTTTTCAATATTCTGTCACTACGCATTTATATACTTTTTCACTGTCATTGGATAGATCTTGGGAAAAAAACTGTTTAAAAAAATAGTTGACAAAGTCAATATTCTGCTTAAAAAATAATTTTCAAAAAAAAAAAAAAATTGAAATACGAGCTCCAAATCTAATTTTCTGATTCTCTGTAAACTCGTAATCGACTTGTCCCGACCGATTGTTTCAAAAAGCAATTAAAATATTTGCATAAATATCACTTATTAACTTCTAATAAAACTTTAATCCTAAAACTTTACGGGCCATTATTTTTAGAACCATAACTGTTTCATGTTTTTTTCTAGGAATGATAGAACCTCTAAAAATACAGTCCCCTGGCTGTCCCCAACACTGTATTTTCGCCGAAAAATTAAATTTACAAAAAGACTGTTAAAAGAACATACATTAAACATTTAAAATTTTGTAAAGAAATCTATTTAAATTATATTTTTGTAAAAGAAGGTCCCATTACGAATTTTATTATATTTATTTAACACCTGCAAAGTTTGTCCCCAGAATTTTTAAACAGTCCCCTGCCTGCATAATAGAAAAAAACTATATAATTTAAAAATGTTTTTTTAGTGTAATAAAACGCAAATTAATGTAAAGTTGACATCCTTGCCGAATGCAATCTTCTTTGAAATAGGACATGGATTTTTGACAAATGTTAAAAATATTTACAAGGGACAACATTTGTACAAGCTTACAGAGCAATGCCCAATTATTACCTACTTGCTAACATCGTTTTTATTGGATTCATGAGGCATAAAATAATATACATACATACATGCTTAATTTTGTTTCGTTATAATAATTATTATTTTAATTCATGGCGGATGCGCAAGGAAAACCTAATTATTGATATAAATAAATACGAGGAGGATTTAAAAATAAGTCACATTTGTACATTATTTCGCAATATATTTATTTTTTAACTCTATACTCTTTTGTTTTGTGAAGTCACTTGCCACTCATTCATAATTTTTGCAAGAATCAAGTTTGCAGTGGCGTACCGTAGGCAAAAACAGGCGTAGGCGAAGTCGTGTATCTGTAAGGTCCTTTTGTCGATTAAGATAGAAAAAAATAGGGGACCAAAAACCTCTAATAAACTACATCTTTTCTATACTTCAGTCACGCTTGCCAACACTGAATTATAACCTAATATATCAACTTTGATGCGAATAGACGCTTGCAGAAAACTGCAGAGCTTTAATAGAGCGGTGAAGCATATATACTTTTTTATGATCCTATATAACAAACTTTATTGTCCCACTGGACTGCAGTGTAGAGAAATAAATGCCAAAGTCTAATTTTGTACAACAAAATATAGTTATTATGAAAAAAACGGAACAGTTCTTAAGAACATATTTAGAGGTAGCCTGTTCAGTGAACCGTTCTTTAAAGAGAACTGAACAGCCTGTTCTTTTCGAACCAAACGGGTGAGGAACAGACGCGCGTTTTAGTTTTTGCGTTCTCTGTTCTCACTGGTTCTGTGATTCTGTGATCTGCGTTCGGTCGAATGGACCATATTGGCTATTCCCGTTTATTTGGATCGAAAAAATTTGCACTAGGCTTTGAGCTTGAAGTGCTTGAACTGTTCACGCTAACGTTTGCGGTGCGATGTGGTTTATGGATGACTTATGGTGTTGTTTTTTTTAGTGCATGTTTGGAATAGTTTTAATTGAGAAGGGTGAACGGTGAACGGGTGAACCAGAAAGAAAATTGATTATTACCTAATATGTCCAGTCCCCACCTCATTGTCAAGAACTTGTTGAAAAGAACAGATGGACAACTGAACAGGTTTACAGAACCTGTTCTCTTGCCTATTCTTTAACAATTCTACAAGAAAATTGATTTTCTTTGCCAATAACTTTGAGAACCAGAAAACAAGTCTTCGCCTATAAACCAAACGCTTACTTATATGAGAGATGTAGTTCTGTGTAACCTTAAACCGAAAAAAAATCATAGGGGGTCTGGCAAAACCTGGAGGCCTATGTTTAAAGAATAATTTATTTATAAGACAATGATTGCCTAAAATCTTTTTTTTTTTGTTTTAGCATTCTTAATTTACAAAAGTACACTTAGGTTTTTATAAAATAACTGTTTTATTTGGCTACTTTTATAAAAACAATTTTTGGTAAATTGGCTTTGCTTTATGAGCCCTACACAGTGACGTGCAGTCCATGGGAGCTAGGGAAGCAGTGCCTCCCCAAAACAAAAATATAAAACAGATCGAAAACATTTAACTAAGGTATATTAAAAACGCTAAAAATTTCCTAATTTTATAGAACCCAATAAAAGCTGGCCTGAGCGACAGCTTCTAAATAATATTTACATCGCATGTTTTAGTGCTTATCGAGGTGCGGAAGGTTATTAAACTCTCCGTTCTACCTGCAGCCTGATACCTGATCAGTCGCGTGCTTTAATCGGGCACGGAAGCTATTGTTAGAGCAGCTTTGTTTTAACTTTTGACGACTATTTGTGTGTCGTGTCTCATATGGCTGTGGGGGAAAATGTTGGACAAATAAGTAGTAAGGAAAGCGTTTTTGAATTTGCGGTGTCTTAATAATAAATTGATTTGTATTAATAAACTTTGCTGATAAGCTTTAATTAATTACTTAAGAAATGGCAAACCGACTATGAGAAATTTTAACATTAAAGTGAAAAGCTTTTTAAGCATTTTAGTCCGGAAAACCTTAAGAACAATTAAATTGGTTAATTACCAAGATGTGAAAATGTTATAATACATTGTTTTGTTGGCCAATTTGTGAGAATGTGAGAAATTCAACAGGACAGGAAATACTTTCACAAACATCGGTATTGTCCATTGAAAAAATCTTCTCCAGAACATGTTTCGACATGTCCACGTTTTTATGATGACGTCATTGACGAATTAGCGAAAAGTGATAGAAGATTCGACTTACATTACAAATACATAAGTTTTTAAAAATTGCTCTCCTTGCCTAAGATTTCACCGCACGCCCCTTGTTCTACAAGCTGTTAAATTAATGACACAAATTTGAGAAAAGCCTGTATATTAATCATATTCATGTTTAAACGCTCTTAATAACAAACCCACTAACATATTAAAAGAAAAAAACCAACGGAAGCTTTTGAAGCGTTGATTACATAAAATTAATATACAGGACTAACTAAAGGGTGTGGAATAACACTTTAAGAGTAATTTGAAATGATTAATAGTAGGTAAGTTTTAAAAACGTTAATCATTTCTTCGTTTAGAACTTCCTAATCTTTGTAGCTAATAATATTTAATTAACGTTTCTTGTTTAGACTTAGGATAAAATTACCGAACTAATTTATATATGAAAATTTAATGCGTTTAAAATTGTAGGCTTTGATTAAATATTAATCAGATTTTAAGTTCCTAGTTTGCTTATCAAATTATACAGAGCGCTTTAAAAGTTATTCACGAAAAAAACGATTTCTAGCTGCCCCCTTTAGGGGATCATATCTCCGCAGGGGGGCTTAAACGGAAAAATTTTATAGGAACTTGTCGTGTTATTTTCATCTGTTCCATACGTGTGCGAGAGATTTCCCACATTCTCCCGGACACCCTGTATATATATATATATATAATATATATATATATATATATATATATATATATATATATATATATATAATTAAATCCTATATTTTTTTATGTTGAACAAACAAAATTATTATCCTTAAACTGCCCAAGGTGCTTACAGAGAAGGTGGCCCAACTTTGATATGACAGTAAACAGCTGCTACATCGACGTCATTGGAATCCTTTTTCTTACCAATTTAAAATTTAAAATATGGTTTATACAATTGAGGACCGTTTTTCAAAACTCGCTTTGTCCAGTTTATGCGAAATTGAGCTTTATATCATTTCTCCATAATTTCGACCTTCCACATCGAATGTCGTAGCTGGTTTTTGCAAAACTCGCTTCGTCTAATGACGAACAACGTTGGAAATCCATAAAGTTTTGCAAAACTCGCTTAATCCCAACTGTCGGATAAATCAAAACTCGCTTATTCCACTCGCATATTGGTAAATATAACGTGCATTGTATTTTCACGTGTTCTGATTTTTATTTTAGTTTGAAGTAAATAGCGGGATGATGCACTTGTGTTTCGTGTGTTAAAAATGTCTGAATATTCTACGAGTGTCCTTGAAGTGACAGGGGGACGCAAACGAAAAACGTCGCGACAGAAATCAACTCGTTACACGGAAACAAACGCGGGAATATTAGATATTGTGTGCTCACATGCTGACCAGTCTTCTAAGAAGCACTATTGTTCAGTGGCAAGGCTAACGTTTGAAGATATAGAAGGTATGTTTGTTTTATGCCATGTAAAAAAATGGAACCTTACTTTAGTTTATATTTTTTCCAGATTTTCGGAAGCTATTGAATTTAAATAAGAGTAAAATATCGCAGGATGCATTTCTGCTCAAGTATATGAAGGTTAGTACACCAAAGCGGCACCGTGGTGATCCAGATACTCTACGATGTCCTAAAAACATATCCATCAAGTACCGAATTAGAAAATCGAATTCTAATGATACGCTGGAGATTTGTGCAAAATCATTTCAGTCGATTACAGGTATTTTCCTTCCAATCTATTCATTAAGAAATAATGTATGTAATATTGTTTTATTTTATTTAGGTGTATCGAGGGATAGACTTGCACGAATAGCTCGCCTGTTTTTGGAAACTGGCCAAATACCCAAAGAACAAAGAGGGGGTGACAGAACCAAAGAAGATGACAGAAAGGTAACTGCAGATGCAATAAATCACATAAAAAAATATACGTGCAAGGATAGTCATTATAGTCGTAATAAATGCACCCGAGCTTACCTGCCACCGGATTAAATTTGTCTAAGATCTATGAACGTTTCTGTAAAGAGCAAAATACTACAAAAAAATTAATATGTTCTAAGAGTAAATTTAAAAAAATTTCTATACCAAATTCAATCTTGGGTTTGGCTCTCCCCACAGTGACACTTGTTCAACTTGCAAGGAACTGTTGATTAAACTCAAAGTGGAAAAGGATTTGGAGAAAAAAATGATATAAGAACTAAGTTCAGAGTTCACAAACTGCGTGCAAAAAGATTTTTTGAGTTAATGAAACAAAATAATGAAAATGAAATTGACATAACTTTTGATATGCAACAAAATCAACCTATTCCAAAACTATCCATAGGAGAGGTTTTCTATTTAAGGCAAGTGTGGCTTTACAATCTGTGCATTATGATTAACGACACTCCAGTTGACATAAATAAAATATGGCTGTACACGTGGCTAGAAACACAAGGTGGAAAAGGTGCTAACGAAGTAGCTTCTGCGTTAATAATTTGGAAAGAAAAATAATTTTAGAGGAAAACGAAAAAGAACCTAAGGCACTTCGCCTTTTTTCTGATTCATGTTCGGCTCAGAATAAGAATTCCATACTAATAGCAGCTTTATATAGATTTCTGGAAAAATCGAAAGTTTTTTTTAAAATACAGCAAATTTATCCCATTCGCGGTCACAGCTACATGCCCCCAGATAGAGTGTTTGGTAGAATAGAAAAAGATTTTCGAAAACTCGAAAGTATAGAAACACCTGCTCATTATTTTGACGTACTGGGTAAACATGGACAAGTAAAGAAGTGGGGGAGCACTGGAAATCTTACGACTATAAAAATGAATCTAAAAAGCTTATAAAATCCAAACTTCCATTTAATATTACACAATGCAGAGTAATAGAATATCGCAAGGAAGGAAGAAAGGTGAATGTGAGCGTTAAATCTACATATGCTGGAGATACTACAGAAGTAGAAATATTGAAAAAAATGTGAAGACGTTAAAGTTATTAGACAAAGCATTAGAGATTCCAAAGACAAGCCATGTTAAAGAGGAGAAAAAAGCTGATATACGTAAAATAATAAAGTACCTTGAAAGTGCAGAAGACGATTTTTACAAGGAACTGTTCGGAACCACTCATGAAAACATCACCAGGGATGACCATATGCTGGAATCTGAGAATGTAGACGAAAGCCAAGAGGAACAATAAATTTTACATTACAGTTCATATTTTTAGTTTTTAATTAAGGAATAAATGTTAATTTTTGAGTTTGAATAAAACTGGAAAAAGCGAGTTTTGGAATGTTTAATAGTTTAATTTATTTTTTTGTCAATCTTTTTAGATAGTACCATAATAATATCAAAGTGGAATTATTATTCAACAGTATATACACTAACGAATTTCAAATAAAACTTTTTATGACATCGTGTATGTGTTACACAATCAAAAAATAACGTTTCCTGTAAAATTTGAAATTTCGACAAAGCGAGTTTTGAAAAAACGGTCCTCAATTGTTAAAGCCTTTTTAATCTACTATTTATTCACAAATATAAACACGATTAACACTTTATTTACAAAACACTAAAGAAATAACGACATTTTTTAAACGGGATCCCTTTGACGTCATACCTGTCAACTGTCAAATGAAAGTTGGGTCACCTTCTCTTTAAGCACCTTATTAACTGCCCTGAGACTATGCTACTTTTTGTAAGGCAGATTGTATAGACAAGAATGGGCTAAAACATTGACTTTTTTAATATTGAAATTATTGTTCAAGTTGAAAAAGATATATACATTGTGAAGGTTTGACTCCTAAATATTATTATTAAGAGGTCTATTTATGCGACTAACAGTTTTTTGACAACATAGGTATATCGTAAATTGTTGATCTGAAAAATTTTACCAACACACATTCTTAAAGAAAACGAAAGTCTCTACAAAAAAAAGCTTTCTTCCAAAGTCGGTCTATCACGACATTCGGCCATATTGTTTTGACGTGTCATAACGTCACATCTCCCATTTTTCGGCCATGTTGTTCAGTGCCGGAGATATACAGTTTATTGTATTAGTAGAACAACCGTTTATACAACAGTTTTTAATTATTATTAAGTTGTAAATTCTTTTACTTTAAATAAAAAACATTTGGAATTACATCTTTTAACAAATATCACTACCAAAACAATGCAAAATGAAATGCGCAAATTCTAGACGCCACTGGATTGATCATCAGCTTTGATTTTGCCCAGTCTTGCCAAATTTTCTGTGTTGCAACCTTATAAATATAAACTAACCTTGTTTTCTTCGTAAGCTGTCGTCAATTAAGCTGTGTCCATGTAGTGGGGCTTTAAACAATAAACAATTTTTTCAGTTTTGTTTTTTGACTTTGGATTTTTGTTACTACTACAAATCGATGGTCGGGTTTACAAATGGTATAACTGCATTTTTCAGAAAAAGTGATTGTATACAGTAACATATAATTAAATACAAGAAATTTTTTTATGCACACAAGTAGGTAGTAAAATATTTAAACTTGAAGGTGCAAGCTCCATTTTCCAATCGTGTTAATAGTATATTACATTACAAGTGTGGAAAATGACTAATTTCACACGAGTGGGAATATTGTAGCACGAGGCGTTAGCCGAGTGCGACAAACCCACGAGTGTAAGAAAGTTATTTTCACACGAGTACTGTACACTATTTTTCCTACTACCACAAATTATTCACCAAAAAATAAATAAATTAAAGTTTGTCTGTTCAGAAAAAATAAAAAACAATTGAGAACTTTGCAACACTAGGGTGATATTTACTTTGCAACACTAGTGTGATATATACTTTTCCTCACTGCTATATTATACTGTTTTGACAATATTTTTACATCGAAAATCACCTACCTAGAAGCATTATATAACTTTTTATCATTTTGGAATTTAAAAAGGCCCTCACTTAATAAAAATTGTATGGTTTTGTTAGGTAATAACGCTAATAGTTTAATACGGTTTTCTGCTATTATAAGTGTTTTTTAAAAATTATCGATTCTTACATATTTTAGACACTCTTCTAAATAAAACGTAAGTTGTGCATATCCAAAATATTCCGTTTTTTAAAAAATATCAGTAAATAAACTTACGGGACCGGGGAGTGAAAAGGGGTGCTGGGTGGGGTAAAATTGGTAAAACGAGTTAATGAAACTGAACATCACATATAAAATTAAGTAAAAATAACAGTTTTCCTCATATTTTTAAGAAAAAATATAAAAAATATGAAAATTGTAAATGCATAACCTAAAGTCCTAAAAGTAAGGAAAAACGACTACCAAACGTCAGTTACCATCACAGAATTCAGTTCTGTGGTTACCATGCAAAATATGGAAAGCATTTGGCAACGTCGGAAGGGTCTGATTCTATTTATGAATGGATAAAAGAAAGTGGATTCATAAAGTGTGTATTAGCCTTAGGTTTAATTAGGGATTAAAAAAAGATTTAACTAGTTGTTTGAGTACACGAAGAAAGAGAGGAAGGAATTTGATCTATAGGCTAGTACGTGCTCAAAGGTAAAAGGGAGATTTTTAATTTGATCTACTTACCCGACAACACTGTGCCAGTCAGTGAAAGTTGTTTTTGTGGTTATGTCTATTTTTGTTTATGTTTTTATTTTTCGTAAATTTTATTAAATATAAAATAAGATGATTTTCGCTAATTTGGGTTCTACCGTTTAAGGTAAATAAAAAGTTTTTTTTACTGTCACTACAATAAATATGTCACTTGCAAAACCAATAGCAGTTTTTAGAATGACATCATAATATGTATCACACCAGTGTTGTAAAGTACTTTGCAACACTAGTGCTGTAAAGTACTTTGCAACACTAGTGTGATATAACGCATTTTCTATGCATGAAATCAGTGTGCTATTTGCTATTTTCACAAGTGGTCGTAGGAAAAGTACTTTTAGACTACAATTATGGCAAATTTTTAAAGTTTAAAGTTCATATAACATAAAAATTCATATTGTGCACCTACAACATGCCTGAAGTAGACCATCTAAATATCAATATTCAAATAAATCCAATACACACTTTTAAAGAAATCTGTAGGTGCGCTAGAAAAAAGGTCTTTTAACATTTTTTAATAAATTTCCTCCTTCGAAATTTATTCGACCTTGAAATTAATTTTTACTTTTGTTTCGTTAAAAATCTCCTAACAAAAATTTTGACAAACAATGTCAAAAAATATAAGTTTATTTAAAAAAAAGATTTTTAATTAAAATGTCTCTCTCTGTGACATAGTGGTAAACCACTTTACCTAGAAAGCGAACGACCCGGGTTCGATTCCCGGGGCCGTAAATGACTTTTGCTACTTCGTTAAAGCATAAACAAATTAAGTGTTGTAAAAAGAAGAACATGCTTTCTAAATGCCCTAGATATAATCTTTAATACCAAGAAATATACCGGGTAATTTTCACTTTAAGTGTGGGCGTGTTCGAATTACTAATCTCAATTGAGAGGAAGTGTGTTCTTGTAATTTTGTCTCTTTTTGTTTTGTCTTATTGTATCTTGAGCAAGAAGGTAAAATAGAACAGATAGTTTATGCAATTTGTCTAAGATTGATTTACTTCAGATCCTTGTTATGTAACAGGCCTATAAGCAGTGGCGTAGCGTGCCTTGGACAAAGAATACCAATCCATAGAACTCCACAATTGAGATTTCAGCGTACCGCGTAAAATTTTTAGTAGCTACCGCGACAAACAGATGGCGAAAGTAGTACGATGTCGCTTTGCTAATACGATTACCATCAGAAATTGATAGCAGTCGCTGTCGAGCAGTCGGCCCGATCAGTTAGAGTGAGGATATACGCAAAATTTAATAAAAATAAAATCCCCGATAAATGGACCCAGTATCCATAAGATTATTATATTTATTATTTCAGAATAGGATATATCGATGCGTTTTTACAAAATATCGTAAGCGACATTTGCCAATTTTACAGGAAACGATTTTTCTTCCCATCGCGTTACTTTTAAAGAAAAACCGAGATCTGAATGTTTTTATTTTAGATTTCTTCTTTATTTGAATTACAAAAGAAACATATTTAACATTTAATGTCAAAATTTTCAGAATCTCCTAAAAAAAAGCTAAAAATTTTAAAATTCTAAACCTAAATAATAGTTAATTTTTAATTTTTTTATTTTTATTTAATTTATCTTGACAACGGTGGCAGACTTACCACCAAAACGTCGATTTTTAGTTCTCTATTTACTTGCTTTATTTTTTTTTTGGTTTTTTGGTACTATTAATTTATTTTTTGGCATGTACCCAAATAACTACCATTAATTAAATGAACCGCCGAACCAACATAGAACATATCTTCATCTGAAATAAAGCCAATAAAAAACAAACGTTTCCCGTAAAACTGACGAATGTTGCTTACGATGTTTTGTCAAAAACCCATCGATATATCCTATTCTGAAATCATAAATTTAATCATCTTGTGGATACTACCTTATATCGGGGATTTTATTTTTATTAAATTTTGGGTATATCCTCACTCTAAATGATCGGGCCGACTGCTCGTCAGCGACTGCTATCAATTTCTGATGGTAATCGTATTAGCAAAGCGACATCGTACTACTTTCGCCATCTGTTGGTCGCGGTAGGTACTAAACATTTTTAGGGTACGCTGAAATCTCACTTGTGGGGTTCTATGGATTGGTATTCTTTGCCTTGGAGGGGCTTCGAATCACAACGAGTTAGGGGGCCCCAAAAAAAAAATTGGAAAAAAGAAATGGGTTTCTACTTTCCAAAAACATTGTTTTTTACTTGCCTATAAAAAAAGGGCCAGATTTTCCCAAATTAACCGACAATTTTACAGATTTATACCACTCATTTTTGTTTACACATATTTGGGGGCCCCTATAGCCCGGGGCCCTGTATCATTGATACGGCGGTTGCTACCCCCTGCCTATAAGTTTACTGGAAGTGATGGGTTTAGGGGTTTATTGTAGAATAAAAGTTGAATTTTGGATTATGCAATTAGATACCTGACTACTTTTTTTTAAATTTATATCTACGATAAATTGACTTTTTTAGTTGCAAGGTATTTTTAAACAGTAATGCCTAACGGTAATGGTAGAATCCACTCATCAAAATATGAAAAAAATGTTCCTATAAACATATGTTTACGAAAACCCTGTATATTGTAGTAGGTACTTTTGGATAGATGAGAGGGTCCAAATTTGAAACTGTCATGGTATTTGTGTTCAGTACTCTTTGGCAATTTATCGTGGAAAAACTTAGCCCTCGGCACAACGTCTAAAACTTGTTTAACTGTATTATAAAGATCATCATTCTCCGAGGAATGTTTCGTACGCTTCGGGCAACTTATGGTTCACGCCTAATCGGCCTACTGAGCCGACTATTCGCTGTACCACATACAAAATACCTATATATAATATATGATATTTTTTCTGTGGCTGTACTATCACAAAAATATAAACTCCAATTTTCATTATTGGATAATCCTTGATCAAATAGGTAACATCCAGCACGTAGTGCAAAAATTATAGCGGCAGTAGCTGCGAGTGTACGCGATGATCCTGACGAATCGATTTGACGCTCGGAAATTGGAGCTTAAGAACAGACCATGTTAGGCGCAGTTAAGGCCAACATTTGAAAGCCATAATCTTTAAAAAATAAATATAAGATATAGTTCTTCCGTATGATAATAAATATAACTTAATAAAATCCATTTTTAAAATTTCGTCGTCCCGGTAATGACGTCATAATGACGTCTTTAAGATGACCAAAAATTGACGCATATATATATTTTTAAAGCTTAAATAAATAAATTTATTTGAGAAAATTTAAATAGGAAAAAACTCCTTACTGCTTGCAATTTCCTTGCACTGCAAGGTCGCATCTCTCGGGACACTGTCCAACCTGGAGATGCAGATTTTTCCACTAGCCGAAGATATTTCTTTCAAAGCTAATTGGGATCACCAACCGCAGACCGGTCTCGAACTAATTTGGTCTCATCGGTACGGTGTAGGCGATAAAAAGCGAATATGTTGAATAAACGTAGTAGATAATTCTCCGTTGCGCCATCTATCGGTAGAGTTTTTTCCTATTTCAATTTTGTAAAATTATTAGTCTTATTTTTCTGTCATATATTTCAATTGGATTATGACACGAATCATATAATGTCACAAAATTTTTCTGGCGGGTTTTCTAAACATGACGTCATTAGATTTTTATAAGCAAGTATGATGAAAAAAGACGTCGAAAAGATGTCACTTCAACGACGTCAAAAACACGTCATTTAATTGTCGTTAAAATGACGTCTAATTTTGGTCTGATGATGTGCTATGACCAAAATTGACTTTAAAATGACGTCATAACGTAGCTTGCTGCTTGGGGAATCACCTATTATTTTTGAAATACTTATAAAAATAGAAAATTTTACATAAGAGTCAGTAAGTATTTTATAAGGTCTTCCACGAAACAATAAACCCAACTTTTTCTTTAATTTGTTTGATTAAAACAAATTTAACAAGATGTATTTGACAGCTTAACAATTACATAATTTTAAATTGTTCAAAACATCTTGTTCGGATCGTACATTTAAAAAGTTACATTCCTTTTTACTTTGTTAACATATCTTACATCCTTGTTTAATTCTTCATGCTTTAAAATTAATGTAAATGGCATTAGAAATATTATTATTTAATTATATTTAAATAAACAATAAGAAGTGTTTCTGGTCGTTGGTTTTCGGTTATAAAAATGTATTGTTGTTATTATTATTATTAATGTATTAGATAAAATCTAAGAATTCTTTCATTCTTAATATTGTTTTAGATTTATTAAAATAATATACAGTACTTAAGCAGTTTGAAGCTTAAAAATATTATAACATAAACCACATAGTAATTAATAATACTTACTTCAACAGCTTTCTTTATAAATTAAAATCTTCGCCATTTCATCAAGAAAGCTTTAATTTAAAAAAATGCATTTAACGCTATTGCAACGACCCGAACTACATATTTCCTTTTTAAAACCATAACATAAGAGAAATAAATCCATAAAAACAACTAACTCGCGTTACACATAGGGTGTACAAACGCCTTTCGGCCATAGATATCCTACATTTAGATCCGCAGTGGCAAGAAGCATTTTTACGACCTCGCGTAGTACGGAACAAATGGACGGCTGGACGAACATGCGCATTTAAAAGCCGTGGCAAAATACAAACACCGGCACCCCATACCCTCCGTCCGTGGTCTGACTGTGACGCTCATTGGCTACCGTACTCCGAACAGAAAACCAGAACGCCGTCGACAAATTCTTTCCGATAATGCGGCATGGTGTACACTAGTGTACACTTTTGTTATCAAAGAAATAGACCTCTTGTAGCTGTCAGTTAAACAAGTTTGATATATCACTGAAATATTACATTTCCGCCCTTACTCAACATCTACCAAAGGTTAACTGCGATAAATCCCTTCATTTCAATACAGTGGCGGATGTACATATTTGTCGCCCGGAGGCTATTAATTTTTGCCGCCCCTAACTTTATGGTTGGGGACCTCACTTCCATTTTTCTACCTCCTACAATGTTTCTAAATCTAAATAAATAATTTGTAAAGTAAATCTGCCTACCCCTAAAAAATTGACGCCCTAGGCTCCAGCCTACTCAGCCTGCTGGTGAACCCAACACTCTTTAAATCCCAGCGGGTAGTTACTTGTAAAATAAATTTAAATATCAGCAAACATGTAATTTTCGCAACTCCAAACAATCGATAGCATGAAAACGAGAACATGAAACATGTTAACAAAGAAAAAATATCTGTAACTTTTCGAAATTGCCTAAATTTGCCTCCTAAACATGATAGTTTATACCAATTTAGGAGATCTCGCAATCGTTAATTTTGTTCTATTCAACTAATTTAAATGTCTCAACAATTTTTAAATTAAAAAGTGCTTGATAATAGTCTATTGTGTAGTACTAGCCGAAAAGTATCTATATTTATGCAATGCCATTAAAAATTGTTACTTAGTGCAAAATACAGGGCGATTCAAAAATCGAGCACTAAATTTATGGCGATGATTCTACTTAATAAAATATTGCTACAGTTTTAAATATATTTTTTAAAACGTCATTGGTATTCGGGTTACAACCCCCAAAAATTTATTTTTTATTCTTGTTTTTTAAATTGTTTTATAATTCACATTGATTGTATGCCGCTAGAGGGCACTTAAGCCACATTAAATTATTGAGAAGCCCATATCAGAGTCGGTCTATATAGGGTCGCGACATTCGGCCATATTTCTTTGACGTGTTATGACGTCACATCTCCCATTTTTTGGCCATGTTGTTTAGTGCCAGAGATATACAGTTTATTGTATTAGTAGAACAACCGTTTACACAACAGTTTTTAATTGTTATTAAGTTGTAAATTATTTTACTTTAAATAAAAAACATTTGGAATTACATCTTTCAACAATTATCACTTCCAAAACAATGCAAAATAAAATTCGCAAATTTTAGACGCCAGTGGATTGATCATCAGCTTTAATTTTACCCAGTCTTGCCAACTTTTCTCCGTGAGGTGTTCTTCCTTGCGGCCCCGTACTCGAACCGCCTAAAAGTTGAGGATATGTCGCAACCTTATAAATATAAACTAACCTTGGGTCAACTTATTTATAAAGTTTATTTCTTATCCTCAAAACTTTTGAAGACCGCAAAATAAGGTCCTCTCCTCCGCGGACACCTTTTCTTTTCTTTGTTTACACACAGTCCCACCAAAAATCGAGACATTTTGAAATATGGACGGGACGCGGGACAGTTCTCCAAAAAGCGGGACTCACTTTAATATAATAGCTATGTCGAGTTAAATAAAGAGCACCTTAAAGAGTTTGGCTCTTAGCATCTGTCTTTTAGAAAATTGCTTAAAATTAAAGTTGCTAATAATTAAAAGTTTAAAATTTCGACATAAAGGCAATTTTCAATGGACGAAAAGGTGAAGAGTACAGTTTTTATGCACGCCACTAAATATAAAACAACAGACATTTTACGAAATTTGTAATTAAACAATAAAATGTAATAAAATTTATTTGATCACATTTTAAATCCTTGATTTCTTCGGGAGGGGGGAGAGAGAAAATCATAACGTTAAGGCCGATAGGATCCAGTATATATTTTTTTGTGTGGTTTTAAAATCTTAGTTTTTAGATAAAATAATTTAAAAATTGTAATTAAGTTCCTGACTGGAAAAAAGGCCAGAAGAACTTCTCAGAGTTAGTGCACAGTCTAAAATAACGTTAATATTGGCTTTGTAAGCTGTAAAACATATCTTTTAGTTTCTCATACTTTTATAGAATTTGTTCTTACAACCTATATTTATTTATAATTAATATATTTATTTATACAACAAAATTAAATATTTAATTAAAATAGCCGCTGGGGTTTCATATTTTTATACTACAAAAATATTGGGTAATAAGACTGTTGATGGATGGAAATTAGACGTACACTCGTTATAACATCAATATAATTTGTTACCTAATAAATGAATATAGTTGCTATAAAATGCAACAGAAAAAATTATAAGACCGCACCCTAATCTATAAAAACATTAATTTCATAAAGATGTTGTAGAATTGAAAATTACGCCACTTTAATCAAAAATAGGTGTTCCAACAACTTTAATTATTTGTTATCTATATTATGAATGATCGGTTTTTAAATGACTAAAAATTATATGTGTAATAGAAATTTATGGTGTATTGGTCAATTTTTTTAATAAAAAAGTTTTGCCAGGCTTTGGTACAAGCTAAAGTTACGTGCCCCCTTATTACTGAAATTAAAAACAAACATTTAAAAACTTGAAGATTTGGGGGTAGGAAAGACCTCCACGAGCAGCAGGTTCCACAATCTAGAAACTCTGGAGATAAAAGAACGAACAAAGTGGGAAGTTCGGGGCCTGTCCAGCTGGACCGTATAGGGATGCATACGCGCGGAACCCCAAGTTTCTCTGTTGGGAACCGTAAGTGGAGAAACTATACAGGACAATTCTTCGGTCCCCCACAGCCCGACGATGAGCAAGAGAGGGAAGCCTTTCTATAAGTGAAGGATCATTAATAAGACGAATAGCTCTTCTTTGAACAGAATCAAGAATGCTTAGGGTTGTGGGGGACGCCATTCCCCAGATATGAGAACAATATTCCAAGGGAGGTCGGATTTGGGACATATACAAAGTGTATAAATTAGAAGGGGAAAAATACTTTTGGCTCGAAAGAGAAATCCAAGCTTTTTGAAGTTGCCGTGGCTATAGATAGTATGTGTTTGTGCCAGTTAAGGTTACTTTCAAATGTGACGCCTACAAGATTGAAAGTGTCTTTGCTCTGTAAAACTTGGCCGCTTATAAGTAGAGTATGAGTATTTGATGACTCTTTTCGCGACAACGAACATGATTGTGTTTTGGATGCTTTAAAATTTCAAAATTCACTTACAGAAAGGCTTCCCTCTCTTGCCCATCGTCGGGCTGTGGGGGATTTATCGCTTTTTTATAGGTACTTCCATGACTTAGCCTGTGAAGAATTGTCCAGTATAGTTCCTTCACTCACGGTTCCCAACAGAGAAACTCGTGGTTCCGCGCATATGCATCCATGTCCAACTGGACACGCCCCGAACTTCTCACTTTGTTTGTTCTTTTATCTCTAGAGTTTCTAGATTGTGGAACCTGCTGCCCGCGGAGGTCCTTCCTTCCCCCAAATCTTCAAGTATTTAAGTCCCGTGTCAACAAACTCCCTCTTACCTCGCTTAAGACACCCACGGTACGTTAGTATTTAGGCTTTAAGCCTTCGTGGTTTGTCCAAAGATAAAAAAAAATTGGACGAGATTTTTGGTGCCCCAATCCAATATTAAATTAAGATCCTGCGAAAGAGATATCTGCATCGCTCTTCGTTTGTTTTCCAAATCAGGTTTAGTAATGGGTTTCGGAACCTGAAAACTGGAGTGAAGGGTACTATTGTCGGCGAAAATAAGAATGGAATTAGTTGTGGACGAGAGAAGGTCGTTGATGTGAAGAAGAAACAATGTTGGTGCCGGAACGGAGCCCTGATGCACTCCAGCATTCACTCGGTGAAAGCCCGAAGAATGGCCGTCCACAATAACTGATATACGTCGATCAGATAGATAACTAGAGAGCCAAGTACAGAGTTTAGTTGAAAGACCATAGGAGGGAAGTTTATTAAGAAGTGCGGCATGCTAGACCTGATCAAAAGCTTTTGATATATCAAGAACAACGATCTGGGACTCACCTAGAAACTCATGAGACTTATTCCAGCAGTGTGATACGAAGGAAAGAAGATCTGCTGTAGATCTTTGTGGCGAAATCCATACTGCCTGTCATGCAAAATTTTGTGTTTTTCTAAGTACTTAAGAATTTGTGAGTACATTAATTTTTCCATTACTTTACAAAGAACTGAGAGAATTGAAATTGGTCTATAGTTAGATGGAAGAGATTTAAATCCTTTCTTGGGAATAGGTTGAACACGTACAGCTTTCCAGCTCTCCGAAAAGATACGTGTGTCGTAAGAAATTCAAAAGAGCCGAGTGAGGGGCAAGAGAAAAGAAAAACGGAGCAGTTAAGGTGCGTCACTGGAACGCCATAAAGTACAACGAAATAGTTCGGAGCTACTCGGGAGTGCTCTATATGCGTCACTGGAAAGCTACTCTGGTACCTAGCTAGGACTTGCCGAATTATTTTTTAGCTTTTGGGACAATAAAACCGTTTAAGATATTTTTTATATAATTTATTTTTGCCTAAAGGTCGATGAAAAATAATTCCTAAACCTAAACAAAATACATAGCGATTTACATATGAACTGATGTTTAATTTTTTTAATTATTGTGTTAATTTAAAGCAACTAACGTTTTGATAATTATTGTACCAGTTAAACATCTGTTTTAATTCGCATTACCGCGTTTATCTGACAAGAACAGTTATATAATTGGACGACCTTGAAATCTCTTTTGTCGGAAGAAACCGCTCTACATTTTACCTTTCTTCCTTTTTGCGGCCAATGACATCATCCTTTCATTTTATACAGTGTGGTGTTATAATTATCGGCAGGATGGACTAATAGATGTTGCTAAATTTAGCAGACAGACTGTCCTAGATACGAAAATTAAATTTTGTTCATATCATGACAATTTATGGTCTCAGAGATATTACAAAAAAATTTCCACCATCCTGCATCTCGAAAACTAAGACATTTAGAACATAGATTTATTTGAAGTATTCTTTTTAAAATCACAAAAAATATACATTCATAATGAACCGCATTTTATTTTAAAATAAATTTCATAAAAATGTAGTTACTAAAATAAAACTAGGGCTATCTAGGGATTATTTAACATAAACTACAGTGCTTTATTTTTTTAAACATCACAACTTTTTATTGCCTCTCTGTACATACAATTTAAGTCAAACAGAAAGCTCTCCTATTCTTTATACACTATACCTGCTTTGTGGGAATCGCTCTGAGCAAACCGTTTCCGAGATATTTGCGAAACCTGCGGCAACTCCGATTTTGACGAAATTTGGTATACGGGGTTTTTGGGGCGCTGATCACGAATCTGAAAGAATTTTTGGCGGAAACGTTTCGTTCTTGAGATATTCATCATCAGACTTGAAATTTAAACTAATCCCTATTTTTACAATATTCCCCCTTCTTTTTGCACACAATTCTTGATTTAAAGCTAAAGTGGCACACAATATTTGATTTTTACCTTTTAAAACCACGTTTTTTACGTATTTTACATTATTTTTGCATTAAATTGCATAGCTATACTTTGAATCATTTTAATCCCAGTGTGCCATGAAGCCCTATGTGTATGTATGGTTGCCGCATTATCAAGAAAAGCCACGCAATTTAATGCAAAAATAATGTAAAAAAACGTAGAAAAACGGGGTTTTAAAGGTGAAAATCAAATATTTTGTGACACATTAGCTTTAAACCAAGAATTGTGTGCAAAAGAAGGGGGAATATAGTGAAAATAAGCTTAGTTCAAATTTGAACTTTGATGTAAGAAAGTAACTGGACCTGAGATGGGAAATTGCATGCAATAAAGTAATAAAAGTATTAGCCGTGACAGAGCCGTATTTATTTTGTTGTTGGCGAAAAATAGGTATATTATTAACTAAAAATTCTATAAGACTTTTGGGTCATTCCTATTACTTTATTTTATTGCAATGTATTATTTGCGGGTGGTCAAAAAATATCAGCAATAATGACAATTTATAAGGAACGGAAGCTTTTTTACGGCCTTGGACACATAATTATTCTTGGTTCTCGGGTTCGAACCGGGTCAAATTAAAATCGTTTACCAACGTTTCGCCATCGATTGCACGAGGCATCTTCAGGGATCTGTACTCTGCGAGAATGGAACACTGAATGAACTCTAAATCCCAAGGCGAGAGCTTATATCCCTTGTCCTGTTCACCGAGGGGTGTCCCCGTGTATGATTGCTCAGGATGTAGCCCGTAACCATTGTCTCTATTAAAATTATTGGGGTGTTTGTGTATTTTAATAGTTTCCCGAACTTTTCTTTTATAGAAACCAAAACGCAAGATCATAATTTTATGTGGGCAAAATACATTTTGCGAGGCCCGCTAAAGGAAAATCAGGCCCCTTGTCGATAAATGATATGGGAAAAATATTGTGGACAAAAACAAAACAAATAAAAAACAGTTCCCAAGCTTTCCTGCGAGGGCCTTCATAATTAAAGTTTAATTCATGCAAAATCTATAGCCCACACCCTCCGCCTCTGGACCGATTTAATGTTGATGTTCAGAAACTGCTGACTGAATGATTTGTACATCGGTCAAGCTCCTTAATTCTAGTAGAAATGGACTGTCCAGTTTCTCCAATATACACTTCACCACATGAACAGTAGAGGGTACGCGATTACTCTGTTGTTTTTGGACCTATTTTAAAAATTCTTTTTTTTTTTATTAAACGAAAAGGAGAGCACTTTCGCGGTGGTCCCATAAAAAAATAAAGCCAGGATCGCAAGAGAGAAAGGTACTAGACCTATTTTTTCTCTCTGCCATACGTAGGAAAGGCGCCTTCAGAATCGACAACCTTAAGGTAAAATTACCCCTTTCCACCGAACTAAAAGACAAGCGGTTAGCTGCAGCCCCGTGTGTATCGATTTATAAGCTTTTGACAGATATAATATATTCTACCAATCTAGAAGCGGTTACCTGCAGCCCCGTGTGTATCGATTTGTTGCAGCCCCGCGTGTATCGATTTATAAGCTTTTGACAGATATAATGTATTCTAACAATCTACAAGCGGTTACCTGCTGCCCCGTGTACATCCATTTATAAGCTTTTGACAAATATAATGTATTCTACCAATCTACAAGCGGTTACCTACGTTGTTGTAGCCCCGTGTGTATCGATTTGTTGCAGCCCCGCGTGTATCGATTTATAAGCTTTTGACAGATATAATGTATTCTACCAATCTACAAGCGGTTACCTGCTGCCCCGTGTATATCCATTTATAAGCTTTTGACAAATATAATGTATTCTACCAATCTACAAGCGGTTACCTGCTGCCCCGTGTATATCCATTTATAAACTTTTGACAAATATAATGTATTCTACCAATCTACATGCGGTTACTTACGTTGTTGTAGCCCCGTGTATCGATTTGTTGCAGCCCCCGTGTATCGATTTATAAGCTTTTGACAGATATAATGTATTCTACCAATCTGCGTAAGCGGTTACCTGCAGCCCCGTGTGTATTGATTCATTCAAGCTCCCTGCAGCTAATAACCCGTTAAAAGAGGTACTAGTAGTGTTTTTAGTAAATATTTACTGACTTTAACTGTAATAATAAGAAAGTAAAAGCTAAAAATAATTATTAAAAAAATGAAATGATTTTAAAGAAATAAATAAAAGTCACTTAAAAAGTAAAAATATTAAAAAAAATAATAATAAATAAAAAATTAATAAGTCGGGTAATAGCATATGTGCTTAATTACTTAATTTTAATAACTAAATAAAAAAATTATACTTTTATGCAATATGCTATTGGCTTGGTGCACTAATTAATCCCAAGGTATCGTCTTGGCTGGTACTAGAATGCCTTGAGGAACTCAGGGAACTGGCGGAACGCAACAACACGAGGTTGATGTGGGTGCCAGGGCATTGCGGAATTCGAGGCAATGAAAACGCAGACGAACTGGCTAGAAGGGGGTCAGCCACGACATACGTCGGGCCAGAACCAGTCCTTGGAGTGCCAAAGAGCACCTTCCGGAGTGCGGTACAAAACTGGGTAAAGGACCAGCAAAGACTGCACTGGGAAAGGCTTCCTCAACACATGCATGGGAAAATATACATCAGTGGACCATGCACAAAAAGAGCTAAAGAACTACTCAAAATGGGTAGGAATCAGCTAAGAACGATCACAGGTTTCCTCACCGGACATGCTCCAGTGAAAGAACATCTAAATAAAATGGGATTATACAACGGAGATCTGGACTGCAGATTATGTGGAGCAGAGACCGAAACAGTATCCCACATACTGTCAGAGTGTGAGGCACTGGATCACAAAAGACAGGCAATCTTCGGGGATATTAGAGTGCCCCCGGAAACATATGGTACGCACCCAGCAGACCTATACCGCCTTCTTCAAGGAACTAGGGTACTGGAATGGGTACAATAAAACGGGAGTTTAGTACAATAAGCCTACAGGCTGCAGTGCCACCGGACATGCAGACGGCTCCCTGGGAAAAAAAGAAAAAAAATATGCTATTGCCCGACTTCTTTTTTTTTTATTGTACTAAATTAAACTTTAAGTGACTTTTACTTATTTTTTGAAGTAGTTCATTTTTTTTTTTAATGATTATTGTTTCAGGCATTTTTGTATGTTTTATTATTTATTAATTTAAGTAAAAGCATTTGCTTAGTTTTATTTACTTGAACCTTTGTTTAATTGCTTTTTATAAAAAAAAAAGTCAATAATATTTTCTTCATAAAAAGGTAAACCCGTGAAAATTTTACACGTTTAAATTTAATTTTCTCTTTTAATGTTTTTAATCAAACTTATGTATGTAAAATAATTTTAAGTATTTTTTTTTATTAGAAGACGCGCTCAATCTGCCGCTGTCGCCCTTAAAAGAATCATATATATTTCAAAACATAAGAGGTGTTGTCAAACTTTCGGCGGCTTCTGTGTAGCAAATTGAATCAGACATTCTACATATATTCGTAAAGTGATGTAAAGTGAAGGGGATCAATATTACTTTCATTTTACTAGAATCCAAGTTCTTTTAAAGAAACCAAAAAAAAACCAAAAGAAAAACTTAAGCTTACATGCTTTATAAGCAAAGCTCGCTTTGGTTTTATTCTTTTACGCAGTATTGAAATTGATTTATTTTATACATATATTTTCACTAATAGGCCTGTTAAATGTTAATATGTATATTATCTGAGATACATCTTGTATTTTGGTTATGTAATGTTAATATTCCCACGGTTGTTTTGCATTTTGGGGCAGATAATTTACTGTTAGTATTATAAACATACCGGGTAACCCTATAGACATTTACTTAGGATATGATTATTATCTTCTTTTCAAACATAATATTAGTTTCAAATTTTACCCAGCAAACACTATTTGCCGGCAATGTACATTTTTCATATTGGCATTGATGGTAAAGCATTGGCAATTGGTGGCAATATTATGCCAACATCTTATACGCATTAAAAAGTCAACCCTAAATAAACACTTAATTGCCAATAAATTTTACATGCAGGCGAATTGCCGGCAAGCATACAAAAATGGCGGCATACCAATCCTGATTAAATAAAGCACGCGTTTTTGTTGCAGGCAAATAAATATTGGATTTTTGAAGGCAAACCTTCAACGCATATTCATACTTTTTAAACCATATTATTAACATTGGTATTTAACTAACATTAAAGCAATTTTTTTGATCTGTTTTATTTATAATGGCAGCTAAACAACATTATTTTATGTTTTTACATAATTTAAAGGAAATGGCCTTTTCATAACATTTTATTGTTAAAAATCATGCAAATAAAAATTAGGTCAAACAAAATGTTTATTATGTATTTTGGAGCGAATAAAAATAAAATGATGGTAAAATTAGCTACGTTAATTTCGACCGAAGGTGACCGCTTTGTGCATTTGTTTTCTACGTGGTTTTCTAGCTTTTTAGTTTCTTTTAAAGAAAAGAGTTTTTAATAGACATAATTAAATGTATTCATTACCTAATAAGTGTGTGTTGTGTGATTAATTGGTGATGGCTAGTCGAGAAGGCAAGATATTCAAGTAGACTGTTAGGAGCTGTAAACATTTTGTTTAAAACTTTATTAAAAGTTTTAAAGACGTGTTAATAAAAAATATTATATATATTTAATAGTTTTTTGACATACCGATAGATGGCGTAATGGACAATAAACTACTACGTTTCTGCAATATCTTCGCTTTTTATCGTCTAAACCGTACCCATTAGACAAAAATAATTCGAGAGCGGTCTGCGGTAGGTGATCTCACTTAGCTTTGAAAGAAATATCTTCGGCTAGTGTAAAAATCTGCATCTCCAAGTTGGACAGTGTTCCGAGAGATGGTACTTTGCATTGCAAGGAAATTGCATGCAGTAAGGAGTTTTCCTATTTTAATTTTCAAATAAAATATCGCATCATTTTAGCTTTTAAAAAAAGTATATGCGACAATTTTCGTCAATAAGACGTCAGCTTGCTGCTTGGGAGTATCTGCATTTGCCCACTTTCGTGTCTTTTTGTTATCTTTTGCCAATAACTTATTAATGATGGATGCCATCATCTTAAACGCATTTTTTTGCCAATAACTTATTAATGACGGATGCCATCACTTTATCTGCAACACGTGGCCTAATAACGGCCAATTGCCCACTTTCGCGTCTTTTTGATACCTTTTGCCAATGCCTTGCCATTAAAGAGTGTTGGCAATGCCAGTAAATTAAATGTACAACGCCGGCAAAAAATGTTATATGGGTAGTCTAAGAAATTAAATTAAGAAAATATACCCTCATCTGTTAATTAAATGAAATATTATTTTCTAGGCAGATTTTAATGAAGTGAATGCAAGTGAACAACATCTGCCAGCATGGGTCTGCTACAATTAATAATAATTAATTAATTAATACTTTTATTAGCTTGGGTTGTATCTATCTATCTATCTATCTATCTATGTAACGGAATCTTTGAGCCTAATTTTTACCAACTCCCAGCGATTCAATTTCTTTGAAACTTTGCACACGTATCAAGGACCGATGACAATGCAATAATTTAAAAACAGTATCCCGTTATCCTGATTAGGACCGCCAGGATAAATAAATTCCTTTACAGATCCTCTGTGTCCTAATACTACTCTTGACAAAATGGCGAAGGAATTTTTTTAGTGAATAAACTGGAGCATTTATTTTTAAAAAACTAATTGATATATCGAACTAAAAAATGAAAAATAAATAATAGTTTAAAAAAACTAAAAAAACACGCTTTTATATGCAACCGAACTAAAAATTAGAAAATAATTTTTCATTACAAAGAGTTTGTCACTTCAGAATAAAAGCGTGGGGTGCTTAATATATTAAATGTTATAATTATTCTATTTGCAAATATCTATGAGGGAAAAGTTATGAAAAAATAGTAAAATGCACCCACGCTTTTACTCTGAAGTGACAAACTCTTTGTAATGAAAAATTATTTTCTAATTTTTA
>JACEGR010000956.1:0-201092 GCA_014170235.1 Listronotus bonariensis | reverse complement strand
CTTTGGACAAACCACGAAGGCTAAAAGCCTAAATACTAACGTACCGTGGGTGTCTTAAGCGAGGTAAGAGGGAGTTTGTTGACACGGGACTTAAATACTTGAAGATTTGGGGGAAGGAAAGACCTCCGCGGGCAGCAGGTTCCACAATCTAGAAACTCTAGGGATAAAAGAACGAACAAAGTGGGAAGTTCGGGGCCTGTCCAGTTGGACCGTATAGGGATGCATACGCGCGGAACCACGAGTTTCTCTGTTGGGAACCGTGAGTGGAGGAACAATACTGGACAATTCTTCAGAGCAGAAGCCATGGAAGTACCTATAAAAAAGCGATAAATCCCCACAGCCCGACGATGGGCAAGAGAGGGAAGCCTTTCTGTAAGTGAAGAGTCATTAATGAGACGAATAGCTCTTCTTTGAATAGAATCAAGAATGTTTAGGGTTGTGGGGGACGCCATGCCCCAGATATGAGAACAATATTCCAAGGGAGGTCGGATTTGGGACACATATAAAGTGTATAAATTAGAAGGAGAAATACTTTTTGGCTCGAAAGAGAAATCCAAGCTTTTTTGAAGCTGCCGTGGCTATAGATACAATGTGTTTATGCCAGTTAAGGTTACTTTCAAATGTGACGCCCACAAGATTGAAGGTGTCTTTGCTCTGTAAAACTTGGCCGCTCATAAGTAGAGGATGAGTATTTGATGACTCTTTTCGCGACAAGGAACATGATTGTGTTTTGGATGCATTAAAATGGACGAGATTTTTAGCGCCCCAATCCAATATTAAATTAAGATCCTGCGAAAGAGATATCTGCATCGCTCTGCGTTTGTTTTCCAAGTCAGGTTTAGTGATGGGTTTAGGAACCTGAAAACTGGAGTGAAGGGTACTATCGTCGGCGAAACTATGAATGGAATTAGTTGTGGACGAGAGAAGGTCGTTGATGTGAAGAAGAAACAATGTTGGTGCCAGAACTGAGCCCTGAGGGACTCCAGCATTTACTTGGTGAAAGCTTGAAGAATGGCCGTCCACAATAACTGATATACGACGATCAGATAGATAACTAGAGAGCCAAGTACAGAGTTTAGTTGAAAGACCATAGGAGGGAAGTTTATTAAGAAGTGCGGCATGCCAGACCTGGTCAAAAGCTTTGGATATATCAAGAGCAACGATCTGGGACTCACCTAGAAACTCAAAGAGACTTATTCCAGCAGTGTGATACGAAGGAAAGAAGATCTGCTAGCAGATCTTTTTGTGGCGAAATCCATACTGCCTGTCATGCAAAATTTTGTGTTTTTCTAAGTACTTAAGAATTTGTGAATTAATTGGTTTTTTCCCATTACTTTGCAAAGAAATGAGAGAATTGAAATTGGTCTATAGTTAGATGGAAGAGATTTAGATCCTTTCTTGGGAATAGGTTGAACACGTGCAGCTTTTCAGCTTTCCGGAAAGATACCTGTGTTGTAAGAAATTAGAAAGAGCCGAGTTAAGATTGGTGCAAGTTCTGGAGCCATTTTTTTAAAACGATTGCTGGTATGCCATCCAGCCCAGACGATTTTTTGGTGTTAAGGGAAGAAAGGATACGCTTAATGTGTTTTACCTTAAAAATAATATCGGGCGTTTTATGAGGAACTGCGGTAACCGCTGGAATTGGATGATTTACGGGAGGGTCAAGGGTTGAATTGGCAGCAAATTGTTTAGCAAATAATTCTGCCTTTCCTTTAGCGGTAGAAACAATTTCATCTTCCAAAGTTAGTGGCGGAAAAGAACTGGTACAAAAATTCCTACTTATGTTTTTCGCAACGGACCAGAAAGATTTGCTGCCATTTGAGCAAGAAAGAACTTTGTTTTTAATACGCTTGTCGAAGGAGTCTTTGGCCTCAGAAATTGTTTGATTGTAGTAGTTTCTTGCTTCAATGCTGGCCTGTCGGTTTTCTGGACTAGGATCCTGAAGAAACTTTTTGTGAGCATGAACTTTTAAAATTCTAGCCTTATCACAAGATTTAGAAAACCAGGGTTTGTTATTGGATTGTTTGGGGTTCTTGATGTTGTGTGGAATATAGGTTTCAATGCCCAATTGAACTAATTCCGTCAGTTGACTGCAAATTTCAGAAGGATCACCAGAAGAAAAGCAGATGGAATTCCAGGGGTAAGTGGCGAAGAAGTCCCTCAGGCCATCCCAGTCGGCTGAGTTGTAGTGCCATACGGTGCGTGGTGGCATGTATTCATTTACCTCGGGATGTGCAGGGTAAGATATAGTAACTAAGCCATGATCTGAGCGACCTAGGGGAGCTGAGACAGATGTTTGATAGAGTTCGGGGTTGGTAGTAAGAAAGAGATCAAGGGGATTTTAACTATGATTTGGGACTCTAGGAAAGTAGGTGGGTTCCATAATAAGGTTGGTAAGAGAGTTACTGACTGCGAAGATTTCGGCTGCTCTGCCTTGGGGGTCAGTTTTTGAAGAGCCCAGCCAATCCTTATTATGGACATTGAAGTCGCCAAGCACGATTATTTCAGCCGATGGAAACTGAGAAATTATGCTATCGATCTTTGTTGAAAGAAAGTCAAAGAATTCGACATAGGAATTATTAGATGGGGACCGGTACAAACAGCAGATAAATTTAGTTGAAGTCCTAAGAGAAAGTTTAAGCCAAAAGATATCTGGCCTACCCGATTCAAGATTGGAAACTCGAGCACAAGTTAGATCGTTGCGGACGTAAGCACATACGCCACCATGTGGGCGAAAAGACGAAATAAGTTCGTAGCCTGGAAAGAGAAGGTGGCTGGTTGAAGATTAAGAACTTATTTGTGTTTCCGTTAGAAACAGTATGTGGGGCTAAGATGACTGAAGGTGATGGTGAACGGAGTTTATATTGGTGTTAAGCCCACATATGTTTGCAAAAGAAATTAAACTTCTCGATGAAGGCCTCCCGGATGCACCCCTCGCCCGGAGATCCGAATGGAGGGGTATTTTACCTCCGGAACATTTTACTTCCGGGTGTGCCGCCACCATTTGTACATAGTTTGGGGGTTAAAAGGAAAAAAAGAAAAGAGAAAGAAGGAAGAAGGAAAACTGACTCACACACCCAGAACCCGGAACGTCCGTTAAGACTTCACGGGTCCTTTAAAGGGTGGTGGGGTGGTACCTCCTTAGGCAAGGAAAGCTCCTCTACCACCTACCACCAAAAATATTTTTTAATTTAGGTAAAGTACAACGTATAATTTAATTACCTTTACCAAGTCTTTTACTTTTCGGCCATATAATAGTTTTTAGTCAGTATAGCAGCTGCCAAAATATCTTTTTAATGTTTTTTACCTAGCATGAGTCAATAATGACATTAGGACCGACTCGCTTGCAGCTGCTGCTAGCAACTTGTTCCAGAACACTCAGAACGAGTTTTTACTTTGTTAAACAACTCAAAAATATTTGTCAAATTTATTTATTAAATTAAAAAAATATTTTTTAAGACTCCATACATAAAGATATACTAAAAAAAAATGCAAAAAAAAAACAATTTTTGAAAATTCTGACTACTTCTATTCCCTTATAGTAGGGGAGCTTATGATGCTAAATTGGGATTTACTTAAGTGTTAATGAGACTTATTGAATTGCAAAGCTTAAATGATAAGAGGTGGAAAGTTGTTATATAATGTATGTATATATTTTCATCGGTGAAGAAAGCGACTATAGATTTTTAAATATTTCAAAAAAATATTGGTATGATTTCGGCTTGTGAAAATTGTTTGAATCGTATGGGACTATATATTTTTTGTTATCCTTTAATTATTATTTTTTTATTAATAAAAAAATCGTCAAGCTCCAAAACTGTCAAGATGATTTTTTTGGTAGCTCTCTGTTTGCTTTACGCCGCTCTTAAATTGTCGTATTAGTGAAATTGTGGATTAGCATGTAAATAACTTATCTTATTTTAATCTGAGGCGCTTGACAAGTTCTAATGAATATATTTTTGTTTTTTATGATGGGCCCTGTATACAGGGCATATATTCGGGGAGGTACTTAACCGGGTACAACCGGTATAATAATTTGCCGGGCTGTAGTAAATTATGAAATCCCTCGGGGCTCCCCCACCATTAAGTATAAAACTGGAAAACTTAATAACAATGGTAAATGTTTCTATATCCCTTTTTAAAGATGTTTAAGTATTTTTACTAACTCGAACACACAGAAACATGGCATATTAATAAAAAGAATTTTTGCTACATTCGGATATTATCCTAATATAATGTTAACGCCATAAAATGAATTAAAAAACAGGAAAAACCTATACAAACTTTTTATAAAAAGAACTATTTTTCTTTTTATTGCGAAAAATGCTTTTAGGATTTCCGCCGCTGGATTTTAAACCTTATTCAATTGGCAAGACCACACACACACACCTGTTGTTGATAAAATTTACGTGCACCGTATTTTAAGTTTCTTGGCTCTAAATGAAATCGACATGAAAATTTCGTAATGGTATAAAATACTCTAGTGGAAATTGGAAAAATACTCATTTTTGCTTTGCTTACATTGTGGTTTCTTTGTTACTTATTGGTTTAAAGAAAATTAAAAAAATACTTAAAGGAATTATATTTTTTTTTAGGAAAGCTGGCAATAAATTAAATCTTACCAGATTTGGTTACTACCTTAAATTAGACATAAATATACAGAGTGTTTTAAAAATATACGATCAAACTTCCAGAGGGTCATTCAGTGAAACATCTTTCACATTAAATTTCAAATTTTGTATCATGAGTGATTTATATAACTAGTTCTGGTTAGTTCTGGTTAGTCACACATTTATCTTTATTTTATGATATGTACGAACTTTCCTTAATATTTAAGGCATTTCAGTTTATCCTGTGATTGTTTTTAAATATGTGTTGATAAAGTTCAGGTTTGTGAAATTCTGTGTTTATAATGTATTAGGTTTACGGTCTACACCTATATAAAATTTATTACAATCACAAGGTACAAACATTTTTTTTACTTTCATTAAAGGTTGTGTGATTTTGTTTTTGTTATTTGATATTTTATGTGTGTCTTGTGTTTTTAAGATTGTGCGAATAATAATATTATTTCCTATACGACAGCACAATATGCAGTTTTATGGGACAACAAATAAATATGACAATAATTTAAACTGCCCAAAAATTTACCCTTAGAGACCAATATAATACTACTTCCTGTTTAACCGGAAGTGATGTAAATTTTGAACTTCTAAGTATGATAACCCGGTAATTTTAATGGAACATTCCATATATTTTTTAAATTTAAATTCTTTAAGCTATTTCTAATATAAAACCTAATATATACTCATGACCTATCTTTTCTAGTTTTAAAGAAAACGGCGTTTGAAGAGGTCCCGATACACAATATCCATGAAACTGTTTATTGTGAGGTCGTTCGGACCTTTCCAAACTTCCTTTTTCAAAAACTAGAAAAGAAGAGTTATGGGTACTTTAAATTTTAAAAATTATATAGGGTGCTCCATTAAAATTACCAGGGTTATTATACTTGGAAGTTCAAAATTTACAACACTTCCGGTTAAACAGTAAGAAGTATTATAATGGTCTCTAAAGGTAGATTTTTTTAAATAACTATTTTAAGCATTTTAAATTTATGTTTACTAAAAAACTGCATATTGTGCTGTAGTTGTGATTGTTTTCAAACGCCATTTTCTCAAAACCAAAAAAATAAGGTTATGGATATATTTAAAGTTTTATATCAGGAATGATCAATAGAATTCATATTCCTAAAAATAAACAGGGTGTTCCATTAAAAATATTAAAATTTATATCACTTCCGGTTAAACCGAATGTAATACACAGATGCTATTATATCTTAAATTGGCATCCGGTGTTACAATTTAACGTTTTTAAATTTAAAAACTATACGATTGCACTAAAGAAAATAAATTGCTAGATACTAATTTTATTTTCACCCGGTATAATGAAATTCAATCTAAACGGATTATTACAATACAAGGCACTCCACTTACTTAAATAAATAATAACATTTGCTCTGCCGTAATTACACTGATTAGTTGGGGCAAGGACGAGGAATAAATTAAATTAGCTACCTTCATCAGCTGCTGCAAACATTAGGTCATACCTGGCAGCGTTATTTGATATTTACCTAACTTGTCTTTTTAATTTTTAAAATTCGGTAAAAAAGCACTTAAAGCTAGAAAGGGCGTATAGAAAAGAAAAATAATAGGACTCAGAAGTTATAACCAATTATTTTACGCAAGAAATAGTAATTTATATAACAAGTGCATAAAGTGATACTTTTTTACGAATGGGAAGTTTGACAGCACGAGCCATCAGGCGAGTGCGGCAATCCCAGGAGTAAAAAAACACTGTATGCATGTGTTATATACTATATTTTTCCACGACCCGACCGTATTAAAATTTCCCAAAATACCATTTTGTACACGTCTCATTTTTCCAAACCTAATAATATTAATTTATGTAACACAACCATTATATTGCTACAAAAAATCATAGCCTTCCCATTTAAAAAAAAAAAATATCCTTTTTATAACTATGCATTTATTCTTTAATTTTAGAAAATTGTATATACTCACTTTTTGTAGAAATAATATTAAACAGTATAAATTTCTTTTGAATCTTTTAAGTCATCTAAATTAATTATTACTAATAATTTCCAATATATTTTTTTAAATTTATTTGCAAACTGTCAAATTTTAAAACTAGTGACACATTAACTAAAAGAAATAATAACGAGATAAAAGGTAGCACGATCGTTTGGTTCAGTTAATGTCGTGTTTACTGTTACATTGCATAAATTGATATTTAAGTTTATTGAAGTAGACATTCAAACCGAACATTAATTTAAAGTGTAAGTTGTTGAAGTGTTAAAAAAGTTAGGTTTATATACAGAGACTATAAAATCCTCTAGGTATATTCAATTTATTAAGAAAAAAAATTAGGGTTTACTTTTAATTTTAGTAATACAGGTAAGGTAACAAAAAATCTGCAACCTAATTTAAATTACAAAAATACTAGAATTTCATTTAATTGTCATATAGATGAAATACTTAGCAAAAAAAAAACTATAATCCTTGGGAAAATTGCCATGTTATATTCAGGACCTACAGAAACAACGAAACCACAATTACTTGCAATTAACGGCTACCAGTTTGTTTGAAAAAAACAGCAGAAAATCATCTGTTTAATAAAACTCCTACCTATAACCTCCAATAAAAAAATACAAATATAATTTTTACCCATTGAGGGCATTTAAGTTGTTATTTTAATTTTGCACAATAAAAAATGCTTAAATTACCTTTTCTTATTGACTCACGTTAAACTTCTTAAGGTGGTATGGGAGATCCGTCAGAAAATTCTATATTTTTGCCTGCGTATTAAAGCCATTAAAATACAATTATCCTTAAAATTTGAAGTCGACTGACCACTTAGAATTTGAGATAAATTCAATTAAAAATTGGATATTTAACTTGGATGGTATACGTTCTTCGTAGTTTTGTATCCGTTTTTTAGTTATAAAAAACAAGCAACCCGACAGATTTTTAAAAAAAACTAACAGTCTATTAATGGACTTATTTTGAGTTTATAAAAAAATATGAATTGTTTTGACTGTCTAGTTATTAATAAAAAGCGGTTTAAAGTTCAATAATTTATAAAAAATATACATAGATTAGATTAGAACAGGACTGGGATAACCCATGCACTGAAGCCGCTCGGCTTATTGTGCAAAATATACTTACTACGCTGTTGTTAGGGAGTTAATACAAGTTGCCTTATAAGGATCAAATATTATTTATATTGTCTAACCGCCATTTTCTTCCATGTTTTATTATAATCTATTAGTTAAAAAATAATTCACCCGTATTTAATTTACCATTGTTAGCAAGTACTACTGACCTAGATCCATTTCAAAACATGTAATATGTAAACACTTTCATAATAAACCGCTGACTTTGCAATTGTAAATAGTATAAATATACGAGGTAAATTAATAAAGATATGCATTAACTATCATGTTGTGTATCATTCAACACTGCACCTGAGCCATAATCTTTCAGCATTAAATAGCTCTTTCAGTGACATCCCCGTATCCAGGGCACTGTCTGGATACAACCATCTACAATTAACTAAGGTGCCTTGACACACTACGCACATATATCTTATTTAAATGGTGCTTTTTCTTATATTTTAAAAATATTGCACATCATATTGATCAGTATTGATTTCGGATATTTTTTTCGGGGGAGTTTAATATTCCCGAGGGGGATTCGAAAGTTATACAAAATGAATTACCCCAAAAAGTTGAAGGTCAAATAAAAAGTATTCCCGCTTACTGACATTAAATTTTTCGGAGGAGGGAGGATTTTTTGCTCCGGGGGGAATGTCCCCACCGGACCACCCCTGAATTCTACGCTGATATTGATATTAGTGTTAATAATATTAAAAAAGAGGCATTTTTTACAAGTTTTAAATCAACTGACAGTTCATAACTTTTTTAATCTACCTTGTACATGTACATATTTATTTTCTTGTGTAGATAAAAGTTGGACATAGGAATCTAGCCAAATTTAAGTGACGAAACAAATTGAAAAAAACCCATTTCTTGCGAAAAATGGCAGTGGTACCCAAACGGTACCACCCACCAGCAATTATATTATCAAAACCATTAAAATAAGGTTGAAGTTTTTGAAGAAAAATAGGTAAAAAACGAATGAAATTAAATAATTTTAGCAGACACTGTATACGGTATGTGCAAACAAAGTTTTTGAATGTTATAGTAGCTAGTAATTTGTTTCGAAGAAGTTAATAACTTAGATTATATAAAACCTACAAAAATATGTGCGTCGGGAGATCTGTCATCGGGTACACTCATCCATAAAAATTATTAATGACCTAACTACAATTTCCTGTACTTTTACGGCGCGCAATTTCAATGCTCTTCTAACAAGTTAAAACAATTTAAAAAATTAAATATGTTAATAAAACCTTAAAATGTGTTTTAATTTTTCCCTTTTAGAAAATTATTGTTAAGTTAAGATAAAAGGAGATAACCTATGGGGTTTTTGTTAGTTGTTTTTAAAACAACTTATTAAATATTTGTTTTATTTTTGTATGATAGAAATGTATGCTAAAATTTCAAAATATTTACGAATTAATTACGTTTCTTTTAGTATAATACAAAAACAGTAAAACAGTCTTACTTTTTAATTATTTTGGTAAAAGTTATATACAAAAACCCTATTTAACAACTATGGACATCCTACTTTATTAACATAATATTTTATTTTCTATTTACTTAAAGTATTCCATATTTAACGTGTAAAACATAAAGTCCATTTACTAGTCACACTTAGAAAACTAAAAGTTCGACATAAAACTGTCCGCCAAAAGGTAGACACGATTTTTGTACGAACTATTAGGTTTCTGAACAAGTTGCAAAGTGTACTTATTAAAGTATTATAGACAAAGTTTTATATATAGTCTCAAAATACTTTACTTTTATATACCGTATATCCTTTACTTTTAACGATTTAAGACATTTTAAACTTTTGTATGCCTTTACTAAAAATTACGTGCTGCATAAATCGCATACTGTTGGTTTTTTTATTTAACATTTTTTTATTTGAGGCTAATTATTATTAGGTAGTTAAATAATTACCAGTTTTCGTAAAATTCAGGCAGAAAAGGTGACAAAATAACTTATCACGACGTCATCGTTAGCAATTGGATATAAATTTAGGTTCTAAAAAGTGAATTGTTTTTTTTAACTTTGAACATTAAAAAATTAAAATAAAAACAAATTTTTAATAAATTATCAATAAAAAGTGTTTGTTTTTTTTAAATTAAATCATTAAAAATAAAAAATTAAAATAAGCAAAAAAAGTTTAAAAAATTATTAATAAGAACATTAAAAGAAAAAAGTTATTTACCTATCCGGAATTGAACTCGGAACCTGTGGCTTATGGGTCAACACCCATAACCCTGTAGTTATTGGACAACATTTTTTAAACTTTGATTTTATGATAGAAAAAATAAGCAGTGGTTATAAATTATATATTTTGTACCCCTTTTTTCTTTTGCTGAGAGGTTTAAAGTTTGTTCCACCCTTAATACTTGCGTACCTTAATTGGTAATACTTTTAGTTTTACGATCAGTTTTTTTCTTTCCCCTAAAATACTCCTGGCTTTTCTTTTTCTAAAAAATTTACATGCCCATTTTTTAACTTACAAAAAGCTTTAACAAAATCTTTGTAGGTGTCCAACGTCTTTTCTAATTTTATTTTTGATCAATAATAAAAATATTATTAAACAATAAAATAAATTATTATCAAAGTTAAGTTAACTTTACTATTATATGTCGGTTTTTATAGTTTTTATAAACAAAACCGCCGGATGGCGGCATCTACCAATAAAATAGGTAAAAACCGCTGGTAATAGTAAATTTTTCACCATTTTTGGCGGCTTTAATAAACGTAAATAGCTAAAACCGCCGGAGGGCGGTTTTCTTCTTATAATTTATCAAAACCGCCGGCGGCGGTCGTTTAACAAGTGCCTTAATTTTATCCCACAATATTTCGGGCAGTACTATCCTTGTCCATTTTTAAGTGTTAACTAAACCTTATTCCTAAAGTTCATGTAAATAATTTTTTTGCTATTTTACTGTAACCATTAAATCTAAAAATGTTTGCTTAAAGAAAATATTTTTTTGGTATTGTTGGTTTGGCTTATTTTAAATATTCGGAAGTTTTTTTTATATAGGGTGTCACTAAAAAGTAAAAAAATACAACCATAAATTTAAGGGGCTAAAATATGATGATCTAACCCGACATACCTTTATCCAAATCTGGATACCTTTGAAGATACGGGATGGTAAAGGTTCTAAAAGGTGAGAAAGTAGTATTAAAGATTTAAGCAGTCCTTTTTAAAATACATTTCTGAATTTAACAAAAAAGGACCTTTTTGTATCGCTGGGGCCAAACTATATAGGGTGTTTTAAAATATTCTAAATGGCTTAAGTTCTGAGATACATGGTGGTAAAGTTTTAAAATAATAGGCATTTATACCACTTTGTATCCTAAAAGATTAAAATTTTTGTTTTTAAAATCAACTAAGAACACGCACTCTTAACGATAAGCTTAGCATCTTAGGCTTAAACACCCTTTAAGCTTTTGGCCTGACCATACAGGAGGTGATTTTTGAATCTAGATATTTTGATAACAGCTGCCCAAATTAACTTTTATTGCGTATACCTTTTTTATGTAAAATACGGTAACATTAGGAATTTTTATCAAAAAGTTACAGAATACAGAATGCTCTAGAAATAGTAAGTATCTACTTTTCAACACCTTGTCTAGACAAATATTGTTATAAAATACCAGAACTTACCAAAATTATTAAAGAAAAGCTAAAACCAAATTAATTTTTTACACCCCGTTTCTTCGAAATTATTTACTTTTGGACTACGGTAAGTTGCATAAAAACGTCATATTATAGCCTTACGGATTTGTGGAAGCGTTTTTTCGCACTGCTTTAAAGACCTTTCTCTATAATTACCCAATGGTAAAAATGTTAGAACTCACGTCCACCATATTACCTTCTGCGTATTTAATCAAAATTAAAATTTTTACAAAGAATTTTTCAAAAACATATTTTTATTTGTTTAACATTTTCATACACTGCATAGCTTTCTTAGTGATAATGTGGACCAAAAACTAATTTAACTAGTTTAAATCAGATAAACGAATCTACAATGAAACAAAGTGCTTGCAATATTACCCGTGTTCTTGAATGCTTATAAACTTTCATTTAATGAAACTAAGCAAACCCAAGAAACTTTTCGCATACATGGTGGCCAACTTTGCCTCTGACATTTCTTGTGCAAAGTTTCAAAGTTACTAGACATTAATACAAAGTCCTTTTTATCGTGTTTTCTTTAAAAAGGAAAAAATAACTACATATGACACTAATATTAAAAGTTTGGTTTCATAACTTCTAATGTTAAAACTTTGGTATTTCCTCATCAAAATTAAGGAACTTTATTTAGGCAATATAAAAAAATTATATGCAAGAAATGACAGACATAAATGTCAAGCTGAAAGTTAGCGCTTTAAAAAAATATATATTTTTAAGAAATTGTGGCACATAATTTCAAAGCTCCTGACAAATAAAAGTATTTGTATAAAGATAAGCTAAAAATTTAAAGTCAATACCATTACCTACGACAAAAAAGCGGTACTTTAAAAATTACGTGAATACCTGATTTGTATTGGGTGCGTTATTCATTAAAAAATGTACATTTTGTCCTACCCTGTATATTATTATCAATATTACCATTAATAACATCTTTAAAAGAGCTTTAGGAATATATTATATTAGGTAAATCTTACTTTGTTGGTTTTCAAAATATGGCCTACAAAATCTGGTATTTAGGTAATTATAAAAGACCGCACGCTAATGGCAACTAAAAGTTTTTACTATGCAATATATTTTATTTCTTTAACCTACAATCACCACCAGGAGCTAAAGAAAATGGCATTATTCCTAACTCAGATATCAGGGTGTATTCATAAAAAGCGGGACCCACTGTATATAATTATGTTAAATTTGTCAAAATACGACGCTCTAAATATAGTAAATGTCTATTTTAATTTTGTCTTGTCCATTAAACCATGGTAAATCATACTTTTTAAAATGCTGAAAACACGACAGCAAATAAAATGAAAGTTCCTTTAAACAAAGTAGAAGTTCAACCAATTATTTAGTCATTTGTAACGTCATGTAGAAAATTATTTTACCTAGACAGAGCATTTAAATCATTAACTTTTACGCATAATTTTAAACTTTAAGGCAATCTTTTATGAATATACTGAGGTAGATACCAAAGACGCTTTAGGGAAAAACCAACAGTTGACTTAGATGGTACATACAGTGTAGCACAAAAAACATTTGGGACTTATAGAAAAAAATTAAGGCATTGAAGGTAGCGCACTTTAGTTAACACATAAAAATTAGTATTGGATTTGAATATCAATATGGGTATGTTTTGTTAAACTTTAATTTTTTGGTATAAGGAATTTGTAGTGGTTCTGTAAACCATTAATCGGGAGACAACAGTATACTAAATTATATTCTAAGTTAAGCAGGTTGGCAGCTATCCTAAATAATTATTTTACTTTTTTAAATTATTTTTATAACAAAATTTTTTATGTTCATTATTAACATATTGCGCAACTAAAAAAATAAAATCGATCTTTTTTCATTAAATATTAATATGTATTTGCTTTCTACTAAGGGGACTAATTTAAATAATGACCTAAAAGCTTTTGTGAAGTAACTTTTTACATTAATTATTTTAACGTTTAAATATTTAGTTATTTTTATGTTATGGTAATAAATAACGTTTGACAACACATTTTAAGACACAATAATAAATTCGATTAGAAAACTGCTGTCAGAGTTGCACTTAGAATTCAATTTTTTAACATATATTTTTTTATGTAAAACTTTATAAATGGTGTTTTATACATAAAAAAAAACAAGTTTACCCATTGTTATTTATTAATTTGTATCTTATCTAGCGTGTCCTTAGAAGATCCTACCAAATATATTTTTTAAATATTAACCTTAAAATAAAAGTACCCCTCCATAAAAAGTCCTGCTTTACGAGAAAATAAGTTTCAAAAAAATATTTTTATGATGAATTCGTACAGGGTTGGTCCGTATATTTGGACAGCACCAATCTCGCTTATTATACAACGTAGAAAAAAAATTTGAAAAATTATCCAGACCGATAAATATATATATATATATATATATATATATTTGCAGATACAGAGTGAGCCAAAAGTGTGTAATTTTTGTTTTGTTTTTTATATTGGTAATTAGAAATTTTATATTATAATACCATAAAAAAGGTCTTAAAAATACCACATTTGGTATGTCTATCTTTAATAGGAATAGGAATAGGAATTTAAGTGGTTACATTTCAAAAACTTTTAAAGTAAGATATATTAAATGTGGTATTTTTGTTAAGCTTTTTAATGAAATTTTTATTGGTAACATAATATACAGGGTATTGCGTTTAAAAAAAATTAAATTTTCTTCTCCACACACTTTTGGCTTACTCTGTATCTGCAAAAAAAAAAATTTCTGACAATTTGGATAATTTTTTAAAACTTTCGTATATAAAGTTTTTCCTACCTTGTGAAATCAACGAAATAGGTGCTGTCTAAATATACGGACTAACCCTGTACAGCGTGGCTTCAAGAAGGTTTTGGTTATAAACTATAACAACCAATTTATTTTTACAAAGCAAAAATATTTAAATTTTTAATTGTCTATCTGAGGAAATAACGTCTTTTGCGAAAATTAAAGGATACTGCTCGCTAGCTTTGTTAGTGGCAGCCGAAGAGTAAAAATAATTTTGTATCTAATTTATTAATTTTTTTTTAGTTTGAAAAAATGCACAACTTCTTTCTGACACGCCCACGTATATTTTAAGGTTTTTTTACTGTTTTAATAAATTTTCCTATATTATCTGCACTCTAAATGATAGTTACGAAATAATGGCTGTCAATTTAGGACATTTGTGAAATGTTCAGAGCAAAAGATGTGTTTTTTGATTTTTCCCACAGCTGCATAATTTTATTTTCAGGTATATTCTTTTTAAATTCACATTTCTGAGAACCAAAAATTCTTTTAAGTTATATTTCTTTGTATGTTTTGTTATAATTTTTTATAACTCAAAGCTTTCTGACTATTAGTTTTAAATATACGTCTTTTATTAATTTGAAAATAGGTCCTTTTCTAAGACTTGTAAATTAACCAAACAAATTTTCTTGTTAAAATTTATTTTATACCCAGACAGGTCATTAAAAAAAATCATTTATTATCGTAAAAATAAGTTTTCCGTTTGTTAATAATTTTCGTTTATTAAGTTACGCATACATACATATACCGGGTGACACAGGATGTTGTTACCCCATTTTTTTGTAGTTTTTAGGAGATACCAATAAAAATTGTACAGTATAATAATCACAAAAATTGACATTTTTTAACATTATCACAACCTCAAAATCACTTCCCGTTTAACCGGAAGTACCATCAACTTTCTTGTTTTAAATTCAAGTACCTACTTTTTTTTCTATATTTGTATTCTGTGTAAAATTCCCTTTTCGATGATATATATGTGTTTTTTAAATGGCGGCCTGAGAAGATTTTCAAAGAATATCAAGTACTGCCATTATTTCTGTTTCGAATACATTTTTAAGTAGGCTGTAAAAATAAAAGAATTACCTATTTTACTTTCACAGGTAGTGATATGTCCATTTTCTTTAATAAATTACTTAGACTTTGGTATTTTAGTTTTTAATGTAATTAATGAAAAAAAAAAAAATAAATAAAAATTTGACAAACATTTTAAATAGAAACACCCCTATTTTATTTTATTTTTAAATTCTACCCTAAAACCTGTTTGTAATGACGTATCACTTATTCACGTAAATTCTTTGCGTTGTCCTTATCTATGTTTATATAAAAAAAGAAGTTAATATACATAGGTCATTATTTTGCTCTAAATGTTTTGTTTAATCATTATAAAATATAGCATATGCACTCCTGAATTGTGTAGCTTTTTAATTGTGAAAGAGTTTTTATGATCGGTTAAGTATTTCCGAAGATTAGCCCCTACAAAGTTATAGTTTATACAAGATAGCCGACCCGTGACCACTTTATTGGCTTTTTGTTTAATTATAACAAAAATTTAGCTTTTAGCAAATGAAGCTTTCTGATTGTAAAAGAATTTTTATGATCGGTTAAGTATTTCCGAAGATTAGTGGCTACATACAGACAAACAAATAAAGTTACAAACTTTACCTATTTATATTATTAGTATAATTTTAAATTAAATTTGGCAGTACATGTGTTAAAAAATTCTGGTAAATTTTTGGGATATTGTATAAAGACATAAAAAAATATTACAGTAATTCTATTTTGTCACTATCTCAAAATTTAAATAAAATCAACATTTATCATTTTATTGCAAATATATTATTACACCAATCACATTTGTGTTTTGGCGGCTGGTTTTTATTTAAAATTAAATTACTAATCACCATAGTCGCATTTTTAAAACTTTTATATTAGTAAAGTATTTTGTGAAATCCAGTAAAATTTTCCAGCCAAAAGAAAGATTTATATCAAACCAAGACAGCTGCATAAAAATCTAGCGCAAGGTCGCAGTATTTCGAGGAAATTTTTAAATGTTCTTGAAACTTTTTGTATAATACCGTTTTGTTGTCGTGTCCTTATTTAATGAATAAGCGGTCATAAACTATATGAAAACAGAATAAGGTTGTTTAAAACTTTTAGGTGATATTGATGTTTGATGCAATTGAAATTTTATTTTTATTTTCTAGTAATTAGTATGTGATATTTTACGTATGTTTAACCACTAATACTACTAAGTACAATAATTTTTTAGAACGTACAAATTTATAAAAAAAAATATTTTAAAAGTCGTGACTTAAAGTAACATGTCCAAATTTTCCACTTTGACTATGAGATATAAGAAGTTTATTTACTACTTAAAAGTAAGATAGCTAAAAGGCAGTGGCCTAGCGTGCTGGGGGCAGGGGGGCGGCTGTCCCCCGCTTCTCCTGTTTTAGCGCCCTCTAAATTAGTGGCACACCCATAAATTTTTTCTGGGAGGGCTTCAGCAAGTACTTCGATTTTTAAATTTAATAAAATAATATAAAACCTAATATAAAACTAATAGCGCTGGCGCTGAAAGGTCATTAAGTCGTTTACGCAAAATAAAGTCATAACAAAGGAACACTATTGGCGAACAGAGGCTAAACGATTTAGCCCTAATAAGCATCGAGTCATATTATGCTTCTAATGTTGACTTTGACACAGTTTTGGATAAAATGAAAAGTGTGAAGACCACGGCGGGCGTATTTTTGACCAGAATCCCTTTGTCTACGTACCCAAGAAAAAGGGCCAGATAATGACATGTACCTGTTTGACCAGGGATATTAAATTGAATACCTACCTTCCGGTACTACGGTATGGGGCCCGTCAGGATAATTAAAACAGTTTTAGGAAATTACGAATGGGTAGTTGTGGTAAACAAGTCCTTTTTTTATTCCTTAATTAAACTAACACTAATACACACTTTATACTTACATTCAGTTAAGAATTCTATTCCCACCTTTATCATTAAAATTACACTTTTATAAAAATCATTGATTTTTGCCAAAATCATGAAAAATTGCTTAAATTTCTACAAGAGCAAACTTTTATAAAAATATATTTTTCTTAGTTTTGGTTAGTTCTGGTTAATTTAATATGTAAAAGTCAGACCCAGAAATCGTGTTGACCGAAATTATCTTTCATATTCTTAAATAATATTTGCATCCTTTTGGTCGAAAATGCCTAAAAGAGTACCCGCACCCTTTTACTTCTGGTCGAAATTATATATGTTTTTAGTATCTGCTCCAAACTTTCCTTTATTTAAAAAAACATTTTTTTATATTTGTAACTTTTTAAAGTGCGTTTTGTTTTAGTTAAGTCCTATTTTGTATTTGTTTTTGCAGAAATATATTTTTGAAAGGTTTTTTTATTTATGAATTTTAAAAGGGCGTTTTGTTTTAGTTAACTCGTATTTTATATTTGTTTTTCCAAAAATATATTTTAAAAATTGTTTATTTATATCTAAAAAATTATTAAAAAATGTTTTATTTAAAAAATTGTGACCAAATTTATCAAAATTATGTAGTTTTCATTTATAGCGTGGTATGATAACATTAATATCAAAGGATTTTTAAATAATTCACGTTTTTATTTGTACATAACTTATTTTAATGTACTTGTCTTGGCACCAGCAAAAAATATTTATTAGTATACTGCTCTATAAAAAGTTAGGTCACCCCAATAATAATTCGCCCTTCCCCCGCCCTTCCCCCGCCCTTTGACCCATTCTACGCTACTGCTAAAAGTAGTCCTTGGCTACTTATTTTAGAAGTAATAAAATTATATGTCCAAACATACCAGTTTTATTTAGTACATGGTGTAATTTAAATTCAACAATGTTCAAGATAAAGCTACATCACACCCCAAAAATTTTATTTTTGGTAGATGCAATAAAATAGTCAAAACTTTATTTTTTCTAAAATAATAGAACCGCAGTATCTTTTGTATAAAATAGAAAGGCAACCATACTGGTAAGTGTTAATAAGAAAATAATTAAATTTACCATAACACACTATATAAATTTTAAATTAATATTTTAGGTATGAAATATTTAACTGGTTATATATTTATTTATTTATTCTTAGCTTTTTGTCAATAAAATTTATTACTTTACAAAAATCCATGTAATTGACATAAAGAATTTTAATAATAATAAAATTGCTTTATTTTTTAAAATTATTCTTTTAACAAAGCAGTTAAGATTTTTTCTGCTATCATATAAAGAATTATTAATACTTTTTAAACATTTTTTGTTTTAATTAAACATACTGTTTCTAAAATATAAATAAAGGTAAGAGTTAAAATTCTCTATGACCTAAACAATTGTTTACACCAATCTTTTGTATTAGTTTTGCAAATATATCTAACTGCTCTTTTTTTTATAGAAATATTGAATTTTATAAATATTGATACAAGTTTTCCCATAAACGAATTTTATATTTTATAATAGAATCAATTAAAGAAGAATGAATATATTGTAAAAGTATTTGCTTTTATTTTTTAATAAAAAATTACATGTATTTTATACTAGCCCAAAATAAGATACGTAGTTTTCAGTTTAAAAAGAACAACATATACCGTCATAGATAACAAAATTCATTTTATTCGTTGCTTTATTATTCTTTTCTTCCAAATAATTTCTTTTTCGCATTCTCCAGGCGCTCATTTTACACAAAGCAGGTTTAAAAATTTAAAGTTTTTTAAGGCTTTTGTGTCTATAAAGTAGGCAATGCCAGATATATGGGCATTTAGGAAAATAAACTAGGCTTTTTATGACTTAGATTACCAGACTGCCTAAATCGATCTGGTTTTATGATATTTAGAAAAAATAGATAAACATCGTACACAATGTTTTTTTAGTAGGGTTATTTAAAGTAAATTTCTAATAAATAAAAAATAAAAGTTTCTAAGAACATAATATACTATGTGTTTGCTGTCGTTTGATGACATGTTTTTAACAAGTTGTTTCGACCTATAACTTTTTTATCTTTTACGATAGGAAAATTACATTTATTATATTGTTATCTGACATAATTGTAGATGGATCAATCCAATCACTTGTTTTTTATTACTATCTGGAAATAACTGCAACTTTTATATTTGAAATGCCACCACTAGTATATTTTATCTTATTTCGATAAAATATAACATTCTAAATACAATGACACCTCACCTATCACTTTTTGACATTTCTGCTGCCATAAATTAATTTTTTAAATTCTAATCTGAAGTGCCATGTTTAATCTAAAACGGCATATTTTAAGTCAAGTAGCCATGGAAAAATAAAATTATTTATCATTTGCTTTTTACGACTTCTCAGGGCGAAGTCAAAGTTTGCAAAAACCTATTTATGGTTATAGGTCCATTTTTAAAATAAAACAAGGGTAACTCGTTAACATATCCTAAAAGGGCATTTTATTCCCAATAACTTGGTACCACAGCGGTATTTTAAGTAAGGCCTCACTACAGAACACCAAATATTCATAATGTTGTCATAAATCGATATTATCATTCAGTGTAATGTTAATTCAGAATCATTTTATTAAATTCTTCTTGAATACAAACCTTTTTGAGGTATTGTGCCAGCTTAACTAAAGTTATTGTATTTTAATTAAATTTTTAATAAATATTTTATAAGCGTCTCCTATCAGCTAAATATAATTATTGATTTTAAGGATACTGGGTGTGCAGAATATTTTTTCTTTTGTATTTATTTATTTATTTATGTATCTAACACTTTGGCGATCACTGTATTAAAAATGTAAGCTTAATTTGCAATGTATTTATTACAGCAAGATTTTTCTGCCTAACTTTAATAATTTTTACAGAAAAATAGTCTTTACGTTTTTCCCATAAGCCTAGTGCTATTAGGTTAATGCTTATAACAAAAAAAAACAATACCATTTATTTAAAAAATTTACGTTTCCTGCCGTTGGGTCAATTTGACCCTACGAGTCTACTAACGTTACAGTTTCCAGCAATATGTATATCAAGTTGTGGAAAGTTTAGGGAGTCAGAACAGATGTATTATTTGTCCCTAACAAAAAGACAATAAGACATCAAATTTTGTGTGTACTATAAACAGTCAATGTGCAGAAGTCATACGAAATCAATTTCTGAGCAGTGTCCAGCTCCAAGACTACAAAAAGAAACATATTTATACTAAACTCCCACTCCATTAGGTATTACAAATATCTTTAGTCGTATATCTTAAAAGAGTTACGTTTTTATAGTTTAATTTTACGTTTTTCATACCAAGTGTAAAAATGTTGTTAGAATTGCCTAAAATATAAAAGATTATACATTTTTTAATTTTAATAATAAGGGTCTAACTGCAACACCTATTTTTTGCCTCATATATTTTATTTTAAATAATTAATAATATCTTAGGCAAAGTATTAAGTGTATTTTTAAATAATAAAATTTAGTTAACAGAATAATAACAGTGACTTCAAATAAAATGATCACCAATAATTTTTTAAATTAAGTTGATTAAAATTTTTAATATAGGTTTTTTCTGGCCATCATGTTTCTTATTTAATTAATCACACATTGCAAGAAAATGCTTCCAACTAAAAATATAATTTAGCAGTTAAAAAAAATACAAGGAAAAAGTAATTATTGGGTGTTTACAATGTGGGGGTATATTAGACTTCCACGCGGCTACTTACGTAATAAAAAGGCACGCCACATCCAAGGGTTAGGGTATTAGTTTTTTATTTAAGATATGTGTACTTAAATATTATGACTAATTTCTTCTTACAATATTGATACCGTCCTTCAACCTATAAATATTGAATTTGCATTAAAAATGTTTTCTGCGCTTAAAAATGTTTAAATAAAGCCTATTTTCTTATTTCCTGATTTACGTAAAAGTTAGAAGAATTTAACTTTTAAAGATGCTTTGAACACCAAAGCAATTTAAAGTCAAACTTTTTCTACTTTTTCAGTCGTGTGCAACGGCATCTCGACGCCAAATTAACTAACAACGTACCAAAATCGTTTAAACTTAAGTGCGTATTAATTTTTTTCTTTAAGGTAATCTCAAGTAATCTATTTAAAATAATGTAACTCAACTTGACACTAATTTATTTATTTTTTAAGTTAAATTTTAAACACTTATGTTTTAATCTTAACGGCTTAGTCTGTATAATATATTTGGTTTAAAAAAATTTATTAGTCAAACTTATAATAAACCATGGTGGCACAGTTGCGTTATCTAAAAAGATGCTGTTAAATGCAAAAACTGCATATTTCAGTGCTAGGGTACTAACTTAGGCATAAGCTGGGCTGTTACAAATAATATGCTTAAGAAAAGGTCTACTTCGTAATACTTTGAGGCACTTTAAAATTCTTATTTTTAAGACTCGGTAAAAATAACTTTAAAATATTTAGCCTCGTGACTGTCGATCACACGCTTGGCAAAAATATAACATATTTTTTAGTATTTTGCTTAGTTATACAGCTGTCTTTCCGGTGGCGCAGTAAACGGAGCCTTGATTTTTGAAGCGGAAATCGCTGCGCCGCGCCGGTTCGATCCCCAGCCGGCTGGACATTTTTAGGTTGTAGTTATTTAATAAGCTACATAAAAAAACTGCTGCGTTGCTTAAAAGGTGCTGTAAACTGCAAAAGCCGCATATTTCAGTGCTTGGACAACGTTAAGGGGGAAAACACCTGTAAAATGTCATTTTTTTTCAACATATGTTCGTATAGTCCTTTAAGTACACGTCCCTAAAATTTAAGAACATAGTTATCGGTATTTCATATATTACAGAGTCTGTAAGTCACTATAATCAATGAATTCTTATATACCTATTCAAACTTAAAACCCGTTTTTATAAAACTTTATTATTAAATTGGCGGGCACGATAACTCCAAAATTTATGGACCGATCTTCCTGAAATTTTGCGCATTTTTTTAAAAACAGTACTTTCTATGTGAACCTTTAACATTACAAAAATTTTTGAAAACATATATTTTTGGAGCAAAAACGATGGAAAACCTGAGCCAAAAGTCATTATATTTTTTTCAAACATTGTATTCCTTGGATTTATTTATTTTTTTACTTTTTTATATTTACCAACTAATTATAAAAAAACACAAAAAAAAATAGTTTTTGATTTTCAAAACACCAGAACCGATGCTAGAGTGCCCGCCAAATAATAAGTCTCTCTCCGAGCTTTCTATGAAAGCGTACATCCGCCATTTTCAATAATTAAAATAAAAATATATAATATATTATTTTAAAATCTAAGTTAACTAGATACCAATTTTTGAAAATAAATAATGACTTTTTCATTTAAAAAATATATCAAAATTAATAAAAATTTAAGCATTTATAGGTATCTCCCCTCTTAAGAAAAAATAAAAAAGGATGGATTAAACATCTAATAGTCCCAACGTTTTTTAGTACTTGGTCATAAGCCATCGTGGGATGTTGTTACAAAAATTAAAAACATATCTAATTGATGTCTTTATTTTGCATTTAATCGCTAAACAACTGGAACGGTTGGGACGTTTGATTCGTCAAAAAATTCCATTTTTTAAATTGTGCTTGTTAAAAATAATTTCCATAATATAAAAGATAACAAAATACGAACTTTTTTTGTTAAATTTAAAAAGTAATTTAAAATTGTCTGGAAATTTTAAAACGTTAAAATATAATTTATTTTCGGTTATACCTAAAAAGACCAGCAAGTTAAAAAATTTGCGAAACCTACCTCAACTATATCAAGCCCCGTTTTGATATTTTTAATACTTTAGAAGTTATGACATATCTAATAGATTTGTTGCTATCCCGTATAAATAGTTTTATTTAAACAATATTTTGTTATTATTTAGTCATTGATTTAACCAAGAAAAACAATAAAACTTTTTTAAATCTTTTAATTTTTTTAAGAAAAACGACAAATGAAAGAAATTACAGATAACGATAACTTTCTATTTAAAACCTGCGGTTAAATAAAATGCCTTAATAAATGAAAACGTTCTTGTAAGTTATTTAAGTAATTAAAAAATTAAACATTAAATTACTTTAAATAAAAGCTAGTTTTAAAATGGTTTATGCCAAGCAAATGAAGCCTGATTTGCAGTGTGGCAAGCAATTACGGAAGCAAGGTGTTCTCTCGGATGACCCTCAAAGCTCCGGGATTGCTAACACAGTCGGAAACTCCGGGGTCCTACTCCCGGTAAACTCTGGGGCATTCTTATCCGCTGCGTCTAAATCTCTCTAAAATATATATTTTCTCCTGATATTTGCAGGATATGGCGTCCAATCGAATTCTAAGTAAACTTATTTTATGTCAACAGCTGACACAAAATAAATTTAATAAAATATTGCATTTTAAGTAACACTAATAAAATATGATAAAATATTTTATAAAGGTAATATTTTTATTATAGGTATGATATTGCTTTATTTAATAATTGCTTGGGATATTTAGGCATCATCCTTACTCAGCAAATAAACTAAATAAAGTCATGTTGTATACTCTACTACTAAATATATCTAATTTAGGTTACTAACAACCTTATACAATTTAAGAATGATTGGGATTAAATTAAATTAAATATTTTGTTATGAAAATAATTGCCTATATTTCAAATTCAGTTAAGAAAAATATAGATAATTTAAGTTTTAAAAGGTAAGAGTAAAAATTTTTAAAGAAAAGTCAAAAAAAGTTTTTTTTTAATTTTGCACATCAAAGCACTTGTTGCAAAGTCACATTTGTGATATTTTTGTTATTGCTTTCAATAAACATGTCATTATATTAAACCTTTAATAAAGTGGTATAAATAATAGTTTAGGTAACACGATCATATTAATATAAATATTTATATTTTTAAGTGATTCCTTTGTGACGTATAATTGCGCGACTACGATTTAGGTGAGAAAATGCCACCCGGTCATCAGTTCTGTGGGACTATTACCATATGGAACTTTTTTCTTTAGGAACTGGGAGCCAGTGAACATTATAAATTCATTTTAAGCTTTTACGATTAACTACAGCAGCAACCTGTGGCGCGTGTCAATGTAAATGGGGGAAAGGGGGCTGAGCATATCAGAAAAAAATCAACTAACCTTAATTCACATTTGAAAACATTTCCGTTTTTTTTTGCATTAAATTCTAACCTAACCAATTTTCTACAAAAAGCTTCGTCACTTTTATTCAATATAGTAGTTTATTGATTCTTAGAGCTAAATCTCCAATATGAGGCGTCTTAATGCAAAACCCGACATCTCAAGAAATTAACTGAAATCTATTACCTGTAGGTTTTTTTAATATATAATATCTTTACAGTATCATAAAGAATTTTTTAATTGCTACTTGGTAACAATTAAAACTATGTCAACCAAGTTAATGCGACAAAAATAATTATTGAAAATTAGGTCGCAAATGGTGTAAGGGTAAAAACACTAAACCACAGGAACTATTTTTAGTTTAGTTAGAAACTAGCTACATTCGCTATACTATTGGTAGCCCGTACTGGCTTGACAAGAACTTTAACATCTTTACTTAACATCACTTAAAACTTTTTATATGTTTCTTTCTTTTTTTACTTTTGGGTCAATTTGTTTACCTAAACTGGTTTGTTTTGATGTTTAAACACTCTTGACTCTGTGGGTTTATTTTATAAAGTAAAACATTGTTTCTCTTCATTTATTATACGGTTCAAAGTTTAAGCTTTAAAATTTAGGACGTGTTTTCTTTATAACCAAAATATTTAAATAATTTCTTTAATTTTTAAATTTTGCATACCATCCGATACATAATGTTTACAATATTTGTTATTATAATTAATTTTTATTACTTTCCATTAAATTTATTAGCTTTATATTAAATTTTATTTAATAAAGTAAAAATTGTTAATTTTTTCATTTATGATACAGCTTAAAGTTTAAGCTTCAAAACTATTTTATGTTGTGTTATTTGTTTTAATTAAGTATGTGTTTTCTTTATTACTAAAATATTAAAATAAATATTAAAATTTTTAAATTTTGCATACCATTCCACAAAGAATGTTTACAATATTTATTATAATAATTACTTTTTATTATTTTATATTAAAAATTATCTGCTTTTTAATAAATTTGTAATTACGTAACAAAGTAAAATATGTAATGGTAAATTTACGGTAACTTAATTTTCTAATTTAGTTAATGTCGCGTTAAGTCTCACATTGCATACATTTATTTTAAAGTAAATTCTACTAGGTACTGAACCAAATAACTATGTAAGTGTTAAAAAATGCGTTGACTTAATAACACTTTACACAGGGTGTTTAACAAGCTTTCTGAGGCTAAAATATGACGATCTAATAGAACTTACCTCAGTCCAAAAGTGGCTGATTTTAAATATACAGTATTTTAAAAATTTAATTCAGTTTAAGTTTTTTTTTAACAATTTTTGTTTTATAGGTGTATTGTCAGAATATTTGGCTAGGAAAAGTAAGTTTAAAACTTAGAATATTTTTTAAAAATATTTTTGGTAATCCAAAGGGTACTATTTAATTTGTGTACTTTTCCGCACTAGTGCGAAAAGATACTTTCTAAACTGTTTTGCGCGCAAATAAGTGCTATTAGCGGTGCAACGGAAATATAATATACATGTTTAATTTTAAAAATCCTGATGGTGGTATTTTCCGAGACTACTAAGGAATAAATATACCAAAAGTGATATATCTCATAGCTAAAGTACAACATATGTGTCTCAAAGCACCAGCCTAACATTTAGGTGAGGTTCAAACCGTGTGTCTCATGGCAGTCAACGTGTTAAAAAGCGTTCTTGGTGTTTTATTTAAAAACCCAATTTTGTGTTATAACTTTAAAATAAAAGTCAATGGAAATAATTCACACACGCTGCAAAGAATTCTACATGTCCACAATTCCTAAAAGTTCTATATTTACATTTTTTTTCGATTTCTGATATTAAGCGTGTTACAAGGGCCTGGCAAAAATAACAAAATTTAAAAAATGCTCTGTATTTAATCCAGTTAGCCAAAATTTATCATATATCATTGAATTTGTTGCAAATATTATAATCGAGATTAAGCATTCAGATCTCTTTTAGTCTTTGCTACACCCTGCAATGTCAGCGAAAAGGCGACATCCGTTGATATACGATTTTTGGTTTTAAATTAAAAGTATTATTTGTTCTTTGTAACAAAAACAAAACATTTAATTTCTTGCCAAATTACTTAAGGGTCCCAAAAATCCATATAATCTAAGCGCCAGCAGCCAAAATATCAAATCTTCCAATTTCAGTTATTTGATTTAACTATAAAGTTACCAAACCAAAACATTATAAAATATGGGGCAAGTTATAACTTGAAATGTTTAGCGAATAAACTAAATTGTCTACAGACTTCATTAAAACCGTGCATTTTGCATAAATCTCGAGATCCAAAATTAATTCCGTTTCCCCAAGCTCTGGAGTTTCTCCATTTAGGTAAATATAATTAAATACTGCAAGTACAATTAAATCCATTTTGAAATTGGGGTAGTTAAATTGTGCTTTAGGGAATCTGGATATATACACGGAAATAAGTCAAACCTCTTGAGCGATCGTGTAACAGGACCTGCATTTAGCAGGAGCCATTGAGAGAATAATTAGGGTTATTAAGTAACGTGATTGTCATTAGGTGAGAGTGTTTTGCGTGTGACATAAAACAAGGAAATTATTAAGGTTTATTACACTGGGGTAGAAACGATGACGAAAAATATTGTTTTGGAAATGCCATTACGCTATTTAACTGTGATTTTTGACGTGACAAGGTCTTATAATTTGATGGGCCCAGCAGCACGCACCAAAAACAGGTGTAAGACCAGATAAGACCAAAAGTACATGTTTTACAATAAATCAAAATCCCGATGTTCGATTGCTTTTCTGTTGTCTGCTTGCTAATCAGCGGAAAAAATACTACAACTAATTTATCCGATTTCGTACCTCCAATAAAAAATAAGTTTGCAATAGTGCTGATTAAGGTTTGATTACCCTGTATTAATGGACAATTTACTTATAATAACATGCTAATTAAAAAAAAATGTTTGTTCCCCAAACTTGCCATTTAATGTTGCATATACTGTCAGTTTTCGTGCATATGTTATGCATTTTTATACAGATTTGCATGCATATATCAAGCTTTTTATGTTGTATTTAATCTGGTCTCTCCATTTAAAAAGTACATGTTTTACAATAAATCAAAATCCCGATGTTCGATTGCTTTTCTGTTGTCTGCTTGCTAATCAGCGGAAAAATACTACAACTAATTTATCCGATTTCGTACCTCCAATAAAAAATAAGTTTGCAATAGTGCTGATTAAGGTTTGATTACCCTGTATTAATGGACAATTTACTTAATAACATGCCATTTAAAAAAAAATGTTTGTTCCCCAAACTTGCCATTTAATGTTGCATATACTGTCAGTTTTCGTGCATATGTTATGCATTTTTATACAGATTTGCATGCATATATCAAGCTTTTTATGTTGTATTTAATCTGGTCTCTCCATTTAAAAAGTACATGTTTTACAATAAATCAAAATCCCGATGTTCGATCGCTTTTCTGTTGTCAGCTTGCTAATCAGCGGAAAAAATACTACAACTAATTTATCCGATTTCGTACCTCCAATAAAAAATAAGTTTGCAATAGTGCTAATTAAGGTTTGATTACCCTGTATTAATGGACAATTTACTTATAATAACATGCTAATTAAAAAAAAAATTGTTCCCCAAACTTGCCATTTAATGTTGCATATACTGTCAGTTTTTATACAAATTTGCATGCACATATCAAGCTTTTATGTTATATTTAATCTGGTCTCTAGTTCTTACTAATCTAACAGAATAGAAATTCTATAAAGTGGACCCGAATGGGCATCTTAACTTAAAAAATTGGGATTTATGTGCCTAATAATATGTTGTTTAAAAAGTTTTAAAATTTTGTGTTTTTTTCGTAGAAATTTTTTGTTTAAATGTTTTATTTTTTTTCTGGTCTTATTAATAATTAAATTTTTAAATTTATTGCATGCTTGTATTGACTTTCTTTTGCTTTGGCCACTTTTAGTATTTAAATTAAAATATAAATATAAATATTGTACAAATTAAATAATGTACCACATTAAGGTTTATTTTTAATAAGGACCTGTATTTTTGGATATTTGCTAAAAATAATAAATCTACATTTTGGGTTATAATAATTTAGTTTAAAAAACAACGCAGAACATAACGAAAACAACCTAGCAGGACTAAGTTACATTTTTAATCCCGATATTTTAATATTGAACTTTTGGTTTATTTTGAATTCACATTATGGTGAACCATACTTTAAACCTACATTTTTAGAGTTTTATAAAAATGTTAACTCCTATATTTAAAAATTATACAAAGGTCTAGTAAAACACCAATTACCTAACTCTGCGGCACAGAATCTGCACCTGCATTTAGCAGGAGCTATTAGGAGAATAATTAGGGTTGTAAGTAACGTGATTGTCATTAGGTGAGAGTGTTTTGCGTGTGACATAAAAGAAGCAAAATTATTAAGGTTTATTACACTGGGGTAGAAAAATTTCCAAACCAACTTGTTTTAAAAATCCCATACCCTATTTAACTAAAACTTGTAATGATGTTTTTTTTAATAAGTTGTAATATGTGTTTATACCATGAGCATAAGGGCATTAGTCATTTTAGATAAATTTGTGCATAAAAATCCTAACAAAATTACCAGAGCGTAGAGGTAATTTAATATATTATGCTAAATTGATAAGGACGCAATTGACCATGCTTAGTTACAGTAATTGTTATAAAAATCAGTTATAAAAATTGTAACACATAGAATTAATATACTAAACTTAACCAAATTTTGCTATTTGTAATAACTGTGGCGCAACAAAACAATCGAAAGAGTATTATTTTTAATAAACATTGGTAGAATTTTTACACTTAGCACTGTATCTGAGAATGCTTCTTATTAAATGACCGATGTATTTCTGACGACTTGCTAACCAGAACTTACATTTAATATCTTAGTTCTGAAGGCCAAGAAAGAATTATCACATTATGTTGCTCCAGTTAAACCATACTTGGACAAGCGTAATATGATCTAGCGTGATAATGCATATCATGCTAAAATAATACGTTCAATGTAGGGTATAGCGCTGGGTTATAACATTTTCTTAATGTAACTGAAATGAAAACTAGAAGAAACCTATTAAAAACCCTTATGACTCTCTAGTGTAAGCGACATATTAAATATGCCAAATTATCATTATTTTTTTTAATAAACAAAACTTAAATATGTAAATCACTGTTGGTTAAATTTAATATATTACTTTTAGGTGGAGAATTTTTTATGTAAAGTAGTATAAAGCTTTATAAAAGTCCACATGTGATATACCAGTTGAGCTAAATAACATAACACATGTGAGGAAAAGAGTAAATCTACCTAAATACCGACATGTAAACATGCGTAACTAATAGTGATTGTTTTGTTATTCTTATACTGGCCTATATACCAAAACTGCTTGCTCATAAATTATTATTTAATTGCTAATAGTTTTGGAAATATGGCCACCCATTAATAAGGTATTTTAGAGAGCTTCTAAGAAATTCCACATTTGATATGTTTATCTCTCATGGGTAGCGAAATATGGCCATTTAAGTCTGACAATTATGTTAAATTTTCATTATACAGCAAGGTCTTAAAGTTCGTGGTTCCCATCTACTTCTAAATTGTTTGGTATATTTTTATAAAATTTGAAAAGAGTATTAATGACCAAGATCTCTGCTATTTGACGTATTAATGCTGATCTAAATGTTAAGGTGACAGTGTTGAACATCTTTTTAAAATATATTTTTTTAAGGAGTCATACGTCCATTTAAAGTTCCTGACGAGTACCTTATAACCCTAAAGCATAAAGTCAGTAGCCTTACTTACTACAAAATGGCCGTGCTTAAATAGTTCCCTAAATACCATCTTAAGATGAACATATTTCTAAAACTTATAAATATTGATTTAATGAAAGTAGTATTTGCTTCAAGCTGTTAAAATCTTTTAAATGGTCTAATGGTATTGGAGATAATAAAAAAATCAGATTTTTTTTTGGTAATAAAACACACTATATATTATATCAATATTTTAAAAGACATTTAAAAGATCTTTAGAAAAATATCATATTAATTACATCTTATTGTTTTAGTCTCGAAAATATGACCATTTAAAAATGGTATTTAGGTAATTATTAAAGTACCGCTATTTTAAAGTGTGTTAAGCAAACAACTTTATATTTAGGGGTTTAAAAGTACTTGTCAAGTGCTTTGAAATAAGGTATTACTGAATTCTCTCCTAAGTAAAAAATCTTTTAAAATGGCGCTCAGCTGTCACTTTGACATTTAGACTGTCATTATTGTAAAAATGTAGACCTTGGTAATATATTATCGTTCTAAGTTCATAAAAATATAACAAATGGATCAAAAGTTAAAAAGTGCGACGGATTTTAGAACCTCACTGTAAATATAGCCCTAAGCTATAAGCACTAAGTTTAGTAACGTCGATAAGGTGAGAATTAAATGTACTATGTTTTTTAGATTTTGCTGGCCATATTTCTAAAACTATAGGAGAAAAACATACAACTAAAGTAACATTTTCTTAAAACTTTTTAAATGCCCTTTAAAGGTAATATAATGTACAAGGGGTACCTAGAGGCATATAAGTGTAAATGATGGAGATGCGATAACCTTGACTAATCGGTACGAACCGTGATATGTAGTTAATTTGGTATTCTAGTCTAGAAATTTGAAAGAGTCGATTTTTTTATCTTAATTTATTAGTCATGATATTTAAGAATATCGCTCTAAAAAGATTTAAATTTTTTAAATTATTTTCAAAATTACGGCCGTTTTAGTGACGTGTCAACTGTATAGACCGGTTTGAGCGGACGACTCTAGCAATAGGCGATTGGAGACCAATTACTCGCATGAATAAGTGTGTCTTCTCGTTTCCATAATAATTTTAGTATACTACATCATGTATGAAGCTGAAATGGCTGGTTTCGAGAACGTAGGGTATATGGAAGCTAAAATAATAATATTTGAAAAAAATAATGTATGAATTTTAATTTGATATTATTATGTACTAACAGGGGCGGGTCATATAAACTTTTCGAGGAGGGGCCATATCATCATTAAATGCCCATATTTGCAAAAAGGAGTGTTTGGGTTAAAAAATTATTGGTTACAAGGGGATGCGGCATACCAGGGAAGGCAATGGCCCCCATTACCCCCCCATTATGACCGTCCCTGTGTACACATATAATATTCTATCGGTTACTCTGCCTAAAACTTATTATTAAACTTGAATCGCGTTTTTTTTTAAACCTCTTATAAAGTGCTCGCCAAAAAAATCGGGACAAGAAATTTTTAGCAGCATATTTAACTTGTAGTAACTTTTGAAATAACAAATATTTTTAGCTGCGAATTTCGGTTTGCTAAAGCCCATTTCGTCTAGATGACATGGCGCAAAATGACTTTTGAAAAATAATCAAATTTTCTTGGTATACATGGTCAATGAACAGATGCAAAATTACAAAAAGTTTAGAGGTGTGTGATTCCGGTAATAATTTTTTTTTGCATATAATTATAGGTCATTAGTAAAGTAATATCAATATCTCCAAACGATTTTGCCAGTTTTTTGATTACAGCCCTTTAGCCCCAGAGACACTACTAAACAAAAAATGGGTCAAAACTGTGCTACCTATATCTTTAAAACGCTGTAACTTAAAAACGGCATTACCGATTTCGACCAGGTTTTCACATTTTGAAAGCTTATTTTCTGGTTCTTTTTTATTACCTAACCACTTTATTGGTAAATGGCCATTTCTATAAAAACAGGGGTCAAACAAAAAGTAAAGATAAAATTGCACAAAATATGGCTATTGTTCGTTTTAAACTATGACAATTGGGCTGTACGTTGTTCTTGGGTTTAAAATTTGGTCAATGTGCAACTTCGGTCAATACCTCTGAACGGTTTTTTTACTTCTTTGATTAGTGCCTTTTCGCCACAGATACGCTACCAGGCAGATCCATTGTCCTAAAATGTGTCTTTTGTGGATTTTTTGATGTGATCTGGAAATTTTAATCTAATTACTACTTAATAATTTTTTTTTCGTACAGGGTAATCAAACAAAACTGACCCTTTTATTATACAGGGTGTTTCAGATTTTAATTGGGAAAATTTAATAGACGATAGAACATGAAAAAATAAAAAAAATCTATATAAACATTTATGTTTTAAAGCTTCGTTCTCGAGATACAGGGTGTTAAAGTTTTGGAAAAAAAATGGTTTTTTATTCATAGCTCCAAAATCCCATAGCCGATTTTCTTTAGACTTAACAGGCTTGTTTTTCATGATAAGAGGTATCATTCGATGTAATGAGATTTACCGTAATTATTGCAGTGGCGTCCCAGAGTGCGACCCAGTTAGTAAAGATTGAAAAATAATGATACCCACTGCTTTTTTATAATTTTGTGATTTTTTTAGATTAAGCATTAAAAATACAAGTGTTGAGCAGGTAGACAAAATTTACATAAAGAGAAAAAATAAATAAACTGTGTTTTTTTGGGAGAGTAGTAACAACTTAAGATTAAAATTATCACCTAGTACTTAGTAGGGCCTCCCTGAGCACGCAAAACTCCTGCTACCCTCCGAGGCATGGGGGATAGCTTCCCATTTTTCCCTAATTGCATTTGCTAAGTCATTTAAATTATGAAACTCATAATCACCTTGATGCAACCTTAATTTAACATTACTCCACACATGCTCTATTGGGTTCATATAAGGAGATCTTGAAGGCCAGTCCATATGCTCAATGTTGTTCTCTATCACATTAAATGTATGTTCTAGGAGGCCACTAAAGAACAGGAATTTTTTTTATTTTATTTTTTGTTTTCGAAAACGAAGCAAAATACGAAAAACATTAAAAAACAAAAAGTTATATTTTTCTTGATTTTTTCTATAGGGCCAAGCAATGAAGTATTAGTTTTTATTTTTTTCTTAAAAACAAAGCAAGATACGACTTTTTTCATGTTCTATCGTCTATTAAATTTTCCCGATTAAAATCTGAAACACCCTGTATAATGACAGAGTCAGTTTTGTTTGATTACCCTGTACAAAAAAAATCATTAGGTAGTAATTAATTTAAAATTTCCAGATCACATCAAAAATCCATAAAAGATACATTTTAGGACAATGGATCTGCCTGGTAGCGTATCTGTGGCCAAAAGGCACTAATCGAAAAAGTAAAAAAACCGTCCAGAGGTATTGACCGAAGCTGCATATTGACCAAATTTCAAACCCAACAACAACGTACAGCCCAATTGTCATAGCTTAAAACGAACAATAGCCATATTTTGTGCAATTTTACCTTTACTTTTTGTTTGACCCCTGTATTTTATAGAAATGGCCATTTACCAATAAAGTGGTTAGGTAATAAAAAAGAACCAGAAAATAAGCTTTCAGAATGTGAAAACCTGGTCGAAATCGGTAAAGCCGTTTTTAAGTTACAGCGTTTTAAAGATATTGGTAGCAAAGTTTTGACACATTTTTTGTTTAGTAGTGTCTCTGGGGCTAATGGGCTGTAATCAAAAAACTGGCAAAAACGTCTGGAGATATTGATGTTACTTTACTAATGACCCATGTTTAAACGCGAAAAAAAATTATTACCGGAGTCACACACCTCTAAACTTTTTGTAATTTTGCATCTGTTTATTGACCACCCTGTATACCATGAACATTTGATTATTTTTCAAAAATCATTTTGCGCCATGTCATCTAGACGAAATGGGCTTTAACATACCGAAATCCGCAGCTTAAAATATTTGTTATTTACTACAAGTTAAATATGCTGCTAAAAATTGCTTGTCCCGATTTTTTGGCGAGCACTTTAGTTGCTAAATAATTTAAAGTTTTAATTAACCGATTTACCTGAACTTTGGCATTAATATTCTAAAAATATATATTTTTTTATATAAACTAACAAAAACTGAAACTTTTAAATTTGTTATATTTTTAAAAAAGTCGACCTCTATTTTTGAGTAGCCGTCATTTTATTAGGAATTTTTTTAAGTTTTGTTGGTTAATGCGATTATGAAAATCGTATTGATCAATAATCTGTCAACTTTTTATTTTTTAATCACCATTAGGGTAGAAGTCATGGCGACAAGGGAAAGTTTTTTTTTCTTTTTCCATTTCAAGGACGCATAACAGCATAAATATTTTTTAAAATAATTTTAAGATCTTTTTATTTAAATTAAAAAAAAAACAAAAAGTAAGTACATTAATTGCTTATTTTTAGATCATTGGCAGAAAATGCTCGAAACTGGGACCTCTTAATTAGAATACCTCCTTAACCTCCGAACTCGGTCAATCAACCAGTAAAAATTTATGCAAACCACATGCAGAGTAAACTAAGCCACTAAAAACGTAATAGTTGACAAATTTCAGTTTCTAAATGGCCAGAAAACATCACCAATATGCAAATAAAATGGTAAAACTTTAAACTTTTCTTTATGTAGAGATATGCAAATGACCGCGGTTACTTTAATTACGAGGAAAAGATTTTCATCCGCAACTTTGTGGAAGTTGTCGCTTTAAACTAGAGAATAACATTATTTTGCTTCTTCCATTAAGGTCATTTATAAATGGATGCGCTTTACGACAAACTTATTTATTATTAAAACTTTAATACAGGTAAAATGGACAAATCAGCACAAATTTTATTCTTATATGTAAGTTGCCTTGCTGGATATACCTATTAAAATGGTAAAATTTAGGTGGTAGGGTAATTAATCTTACCCGGCTAACGCTACTCTTTTTTAGGTTATAATGTGATTCTTTTTCTGCCAGGAAAACGCCATGCCTACTTTTTTAAATATAAGACCAGTTAAAATATATTATATTTTAATTTATGTAGGTGACTAAAAATGTTTCAAATATTTTTATTTATTTTTGAGCCAAAGAAAAACCTAATAAACATTGGAGTATATAATCCTTGGACACTTTTACGAGAATGCTGTTTTACATAAATGTAATATAAAATGTCTTGTAAGCACTGATCTCTTGTAGGGTCTGTGTCTTATAAAAAGAGATTTAACAGTAAAAGCACATAGCTAGTCAAATTTTCAATATTTTCAAGATATTAAAAAAACTTTATTATTATTATGGCTTTCTCTATATATCTTTTTTGTAATATCTTCGCATATTTATTTTATAAGCATCAGTTTTCTGTAAAATAAAAAGAAAACTTGACATTGGTTTTATATTAGAAATAACATTGGTTGTTTTTATAAAAACTACTAATTGTTTAAAAAAGACCTTGAGTGTCCCTTTTGACAGTATTATTCATTTTAATGTGGTATTTACCTGTACGGGAGGAATCATAACCCTTTACTTCTTTGTAACAACCTTTATTTGTACCAAATACCTTTTTTTATTATTTAGAATAACAATTTACTAAGTTTTAAAAATCTAAGATCTTTTTGCTATTGTTATTTAAATTTTTGTCTATTAAAACTGTTTATTAAATAGCTTAAGAGCCACTCTTGGCGATATTATTCGGTTTTAATGTTCTATTAACCTGGTCTGTTGCTACCGAATATTAAGCTGATTTCCATATATATGAATATTCGCATTTAATGAAAATAGTGGTGATATACCGACGATAGTAAATGTTTATGGCTCATATTCCTCAAGAACATGTTAAACCAGTTTTGTTTATAGCCCATTATTTTCTGTATACAGTGTGTTCGGGAATTTGAGGGCAATCTTTCGAATCCAATTAGAACACTTTAATATATGATATGACAAATCTTATATTTTTCTTTCCTAAAACCCCTTCTTACAAGAGATATGTGTCCTAGTAGAATGCCACTGAAATAGTATTGGTATAATAAAATAATTTTTAATATGATAAATACAAGAAGGGGTTGCTTGAAATGGTATCCTTAAAAAGTATTTACACTAATGAGTTCGCCAGGGGCAGACTAACCTTTACACAACAGTGATAATTATTTTTACAATATGTACAATAAAAAAAAATTAAATAAGTATTCTTGGGTAGCTTAAATCCTTAACTAAAAAAGGTTTTTCTGCGTTTTTGACAAAACCAAGTTTTTGTTTAGTGGAAACATTTAAATTCTGTTAAAAATGTTTTTAAAAAACTTATTAAGCTAGAAAATTTATAAAATAATAGGGAGCCTATATGGTACCAACAAATGCATCACTTAATCGATATCGAACAAAAGTATATTTTTTCTAGCTTGGGGTTTAAGCTTTTTAAATATGCCATTTTAATTCCTTTATTTTAATGGGGGTAAAAATAATAGGTTCTATTGAGATGCGCCCCGGATGACCTAACGAATTCAAATGTTTTACAAGGACACCATTTTAACGAGTCATAACCAGCATTAACAAAATTAGAAAATATATTTTTACCTATACCAAGTACCGTTAAAGGCAATTAAAATAAAAACGATTTTTAGTGACGTCTTTTAAGGACACATATCTCTGTAAAGAAGGGCTTTAGAAAAAAATGTAATAATTATTATTTTTATATGTTCTATATGAATCCAAAGATTGCCTACATGTTCTTGGACACCCTGTATATTTTACAGTCTAAACTATACAAACAAATGCCAAAAACATCATGTTATTTTGTCGTCAAGTTAGCAAACTAGAACTAACCAGAATGATTCACAAAGTAGCCAACTTTTTTAAATAAATGTTAACGATACTTTAATTGACATGTACTGTACCGCTTTTACTTGGTTAAAATTATAATGATAAAAAATATTCAAAAAACTAGTATTTTTATTGTTGTTCATAAATATGAGGCGATAATAATGTAACAATTTTTAAAAATATATTAGCATCTAACTAGAAAACGGGTTAATCAAAAAATCTAAAGTTTTTTCCATGGACGTAGATTTGCATGCTCTTCAATAAACTTTAATAGAATTTTTTTCTAAAATAATTAGAGGAGCCAATAATTGACCCCATTCAAAGTTAGATGGCATTTCCTATGTCCCGCCTGGCGATGCATCACTCGGTATAATATGTACTATATTAAAAAAAAACATTCGTTCATAATAATGTATTAGATTTAATATAATTTAGGGTTAATGTTCCGTAGTTTAGGTAATCTTTTTTTAAGGTCTACCTTATTTTTAACTTTATATATTGCTAATGAAATTACCAAGGATGTTTTAAAAAATATTAAGTAATGCAAATAATATCTCACCAAAATCATTACCTTCAAATATTAAATTATTTTCATAATGTAAATATGCCGATTTAAATATCATAAATAATTATCCATGCATTGAAAGCCTAATTAAAAAACTTTTTAATTACTTTAAATTATTAAAACAGTGCATGTAATTAGAGTTTCCACAAACAAATTTTCATTCATTTAGTGGAAACCGCAATATAATTATGGATTTTATAAAATCCTTTTGTAAAACAAAACGACATTTTACCAAAGCAAATTATAATAAGTAATATTTATTATATTAGAACAATAAAAAACTAAATATAGTGCGAAGTCTACTTTTTGCACGAAATATCTTTGCCTCTATACAAGATAAAAGAAACAATAAATAAAAATATTTGTTTAAAACCACTAATTTTATTTTAAGTATTCGTAAATATATATTATATAAAACAAAGTTATTATTATTAATTAAGTTTTTTTTAATGATCGTCCTTAAACATTCCTTAGTTATATTTACATTAAAGATGCATGTTTTTGGATATAAAAAGCATCTCAATATACTTATCAACAATACATACAACAATAATTTTAAAATAAATGTATCACTGTAAGAGAACAAAGTAAATAATAAAATGTAATTAATTGCCTTTTATTCTAAGAAATACTAATAGCTATTTATTCTATTTTAGATACATACCTACCTACTCTTCTTACTTACTTATTTTAAAAACCAGCAATATTTCACATATTTGTTTGTATTGTGTAAAAAAGCAAACACTTTTAAAAGAAGTTTCTAAATTAAATAAAAATATACAAGGCGTTATTTTTACAAACAGAATAAGGACTGGTAAAGAGTCAGACCTCCAAAAAAAGTAAGCATTTAAATATTTAGACTTAAACGGCATACACAACAAAACGGCCTTGTACATTTTCCTTCATTGCCCAACTTTTAACGAAATTTCTGATGATAACCACTTAAACATTTAACACACTTTTGAACTAACCATTTTTTATTGCATAAAAATTACCATATTATACTAAGTGCAACAACAACATAACCAACCCAGTTTTACCGTAAAAGATTTTAAATTATTTTAACCCACGATTTCGTCATTAACGTCACTGTTTATGAGGTAGCGAAAATAAGTGCTTTTAAAATTATTTTATTTTATAACGTCACTTACAATTTAAAGTCGGTTACAACAGAAGTTATTCTGTTACATTAAAAATTTAGGCATTTTGGTATAGATGCTTAGCCTTTTTTCATATGTCCATTTTATTGTAAAAACACAAACCTCCATAAGAACACATTTGACAGATAAAACATTAATACCTTCCGAAACATCCTCCTGATAGCTACTTAGGACGTAAGTTTATTTATACCTTTCTTCCTAAAATCTCCTAAGAATTCATACGCTTAAAGTTTAGCATCTTATTCTAAAACACCGTGTATTGCTTAGACCTGGCCAAACAGGAAGTAAATTTGTTAAATCCGGATATTTCAAAAACGGCTGCTTAAATCACTTTACCACGTATACCTTTTTTATGTAGAATATGTTAAAGAATGACAATTTGTATTTAAAAGTTACATACATCATAGTGGTTTTAAAAAGTTAGTTCGTTTCTAATTTTGCAAAATATAGTAGGTAGCGCCCTCTAGGGTTTACAAAAAAATTCGCAGCTAATTCGTATTTCTTACCTCCTAAAACCCCCTCTAGCAAAATATTGTGACAATACACCAATTACCGAGAAAATTATTCATAAAAAAATGATTTTGGAAAACATGTTGGGTTAGATGGTCATATTTTAGCCTCAGAAATCTGTGGTAGCTTTTTTCCTGTACCTTTTAGAGACACTCTGATAATATTAAAAGGAGGATTTGTTAAAGTTTTCTTTATAATAAGTTTGCTAACTACTAAGTCAATCGAGCCATGTAACCAAAAGTAATTCAAGTTTTGTATAAGATATTAAATTTTTTTAATGTTACACTTAACCAAATAAATCTTTTATTGTTTATATATTAAGCCCATCCCAGTTGTATTAACCAATAAAATGTTTTTAAAGTCTTAACATAAAAATAAAATAACATGGTTTTACATGTCTCTAAAGTTCATCGTGATTTAAAAACTTTTTTACATCATAAAGGGCAAATAAAATTACCTAACAAAGGTGGAAGTAATGTAGCAGCTAAAAACATTCTTTGTTCATTGGTGTTCAAATTGTAATTTAACTTTTAGAACTCCTATTTACACAAAGACCGCAGCTACGAAAATACAAAATTATTCTTTGGCAACTACAATTTCTACCGTAATTTATATTAAGTTAAGTAAACAAAAGTTTATAAGAAAATTTAAAACTTTTTGATTGCCTAGTTGGCTAGGTTATTGTTTACAAAAAAACTCATTTGTGTCTTCTTTACCATTATTATATTTAGAATTCAATTAACATTTGAAAAACAAACATGGTTGCTTGCTTGCTTAGGGGGTTAATGGATCTGCTGCAATTCATTCGCATGAAATATACAGGGTTATTCATTTTAAAGTAAACAAGGCCTAATTTTTGAACTTCCCTGTACTTAAAAAAAAACAAATATAGCAATCTCAAGTATTTTTTTTTTGTAGAAGCTAATAATCTAATTAGAAAAACATTTCAACCAAAAACAAAGTGATGTATTTTTAAATGGAATACCCGTTTTTTTTATATATCAAAAGATAGAGATTTATACGAGGACAGTGATATAGAGGTTGCTAGATTTATTGCCTGCAGTTTTAATGCAATTGTTAAAATACTGCATGATACTATAAGGATAGTTTAACCTAAAAACCTGGCTGCCACAGGTCACAGGTGCTTTTTATCAAAATTGAAAAAAACGTTTATTACCTTGAAACATTCAAATTATTAGTAAGGTTATATTTTTGTTATAGGTATTCTTACCACCAAATTTTACCTTGTATTGTACTTATTGTTTTTTATTTAATTTATTTTGATGCTTGATAAAGAAAAAGATACATATATCGCAGCATATAGTATAATTTAAAGCCGTTCTTCTGATAAAAACCTTATTATAAAACTAGTTAAAATGGAAATTAAAATATTTTTAAAATACTTGAGTTTGACAAATAAGCACCTCTGGCAGCCAGCTTTTTTCATGTAAAAATATCTTTATAGTATCATGCAGTTTTAAAATAATAGCATAAGAACTATATAGCAGTAAATTCCTCGTAATTTTTTTTTGCTTATTAACTTATTTTCCATTTTCAACAGTAAATAGCCACGACAGACTAATAAAATTTCAGATAAATGGACTAAGTATCCATAAGATTATTAAATTTAGGATTTCAAAAAGGATATATCACTGATATAATGAACCTAGACCATAATAAACATATAAATACTGCTTTTATTTTTATTAAATTTTGCGTAAATCCTTAGTCTAACATGATCGGGCCAACTGCTTGTCAGCGACTGCTACCATCTTCTGATGGTAATGATATTAGCAAAGCGACACCGTACTACTTTTGACATCTGGTGGTCAGAGTAAGTACTAAAATTTTTAGGGTACGCTGAAATCTTACTTGTGCCGTTCTATTGATTTGTATTCTTTGTTTTAACTTTATTTTTGTATTGTGTTCAGGGGCGAAGTTATTTCGTGTATAAAAAGAGTTGGGGCAACCTTTATATATAGAAACAGAGTTAACGAAAACGGTTTAAAATAAAGTTATAAGCAACCCATACGCCATTTAAAGGGATATTTTATTTGTTGTCATGCGGTGTAAGAAATTCACAGCATTTCATTTAAAATAAGATAGTTATTGCTATTTGATTTACTGAAAAAGTGAAATTATTTCTTAAACAGCCTGTACAACGTTAAACGTTTTAAATTTTAACCCACATATATAGGTGGTAATTTTGAAATAAATTTTTCCTACGACCACTTGTGAAAATAGCAAATAGCACACTGATTTCATGCATAGAAAATGCGTTATATCACACTAGTGTTGCAAAGTACTTTACAGCACTAGTGTTGCAAAGTACTTTACATTACTGTTGTGATACATATTATGATGTCATTCTAAAAACTGCTATTGGTTTTGCAAGTGACATATTTATTGTAGTGACAGTAAAAAAACTTTTATTTACCTTAAACGGTAGAACCCAAATTAGCGAAAATCATCTTATTTTATATTTATTAAAATTTACGAAAAAATAAAAACATAAACAAAAATAGACATAACCACAAAAAGAACTTTCACTGACTGGCACAGTGTTGTCAGCTAAGTAGATCAAATTAAAAATCTCCCTTCTACCTTTGAGCACGTACTTTATAGAGGCAGCCTTGCCGCTTGACCGTTCGACCTAAAGCACCAGAGAAAAAAAGCCTATAGATCAAATTCCTTCCTCTCTTTCTTCGTGTACTCAAACAACTAGTTAAATCTTTTTTTTAATCCCTAATTAAACCTAAGGCTAATACACACTTTATGAATCCACTTTCTTTTATCCATTCATAAATAGAATCAGACCCTTCCGACGTTGCCAAATGCTTTCCATATTTTGCATGGTAACTGACGTTTGGTAGTCGTTTTTTCCTTACTTTTAGGACTTTAGGTTAGGCATTTACAATTTTCATATTTTTTATATTTTTTTTAAAAATATGAGGAAAAACTGTTATTTTTACTTAATTTTATATGTGATGTGCAGTTTCATTAACTCGTTTTACCAATTATACCCCACCCAGCACCCCTTTTCACTCCCCGGTCCCGTAAGTTTATTTACTGATATTTTTTAAAAAACGGAATATTTTGGATATGCACCACTTACGTTTTATTTAGAAGAGTGTCTAAAATATGTTAGAATCGATAACTTTTAAAAAACACTTATAATAGCAGAAAACCGGATTAAACTATTAGCGTTATTACCTAACAAAACCATACAATTTTTATTAAGTGAGGGCCTTTTTAAATTCCAAAATGATAAAAGTTATAATAATATAATGCTTCTAGGTAGGTGATTTTCGATGTAAAAATATTGTCAAAACAGTATAATATAGCAGTGAGGAAAAGTATATATCACACTAGTGTTGCAAAGTTAATATCACCCTAGTGTTGCAAAGTTCTCAATTGTTTTTTATTTTTTGTGAACAGACAAACTTTAATTTAATTATTTTTTGGTGAATAATTTGTGGTCGTAGGAAAAATAGTGTACAGTACTCGTGTGAAAATGACTTTCTTACACTCGTGGGTTTGTCGCACTCGGCTAACGCCTCGTGCTACAATATTCCCACTCGTGTGAAATTAGTCATTTTCCACACTTGTAATGTAATATACTATTAAATTTCAAAGTATTAATAGTGTTAAAATCTATTTTTTAAACAATAGCAATAAAAAAAATATTATAAACACTAATAAACCAAGACATACAGTATTTTAAATAGACCTTAGTTATTTTTGTGTGGACTCTAAAACCATCAAAAAATATAGGGTGTTCCATTTAAAAACATAAAACTTTGCTACGCTACACTTTTTTGGACAACCCCAACTGAAATCATTTTATAATGTGGCCTTATCTGACCATTATATGTTCCTTAATTTATTTTTTTAAACCTTATGGGTAACCAGCTATAGACCGTGTCGAATATGGTAAGCCACTCTGTAATTATTGAACGGTATTCTAAAATTAAGGCGTTTTGTCAAATTTACCAAAGTTTACAGAAAGTTTTGTTGGATTTATTAAAGATTTTCATAAAATATTAAACCCATATTACCTATCAGGTACAATTTAGGACTTTTAACATCCTCACTGTATATAAATGAAACGTTTATCAAAGTATGCGAGAAAACTAGCAAATAAAATTATATATTGTTTACAGTCACAGCAATAACTGTCCACGAATCCTAAACTAGTAGTTGAAATGGCCCCGCAATATAACGCTTTTATAAATTTCAAGAATAATGCATGAGTTTCATGATTCACAAAAAGGCTTTTACACTAATTTATGTATAGAAGTGCCTACAATCTTGCTGTGCAATTTTTAACAGTGAAAAGGTTGTAACGCTCTAATGTATTCCTGAGTGGAATTTATCTTTTATGCAAAAGTATGTTTTTGTTTAATACATATTTTACCATTTATCAGTTTATCCGTAACGGCATTAATATTGTGACGTAGAATCATAAGGGCCATTTTACGTCCCTTGGACAAATGTACCATATAGAACTATCTTCTGGGACCATAACACCGTTGGACCATAAAAGCTATCATAGTATATTTTAACTAAACTGACTTAAATTAGTACGGGCATACCCTCTCTTGAATGTCTGTTCCCACATTTATTTATTTAATTAATTAATATAAAATAGTATCAAAGAAAATAAAATTATTGCGTAAATTATATATTTTAAAGTAAAATTACTAGAAATTTCAAGACGGCTGAGTGTGCCATCTTGAAAAAAAAAAGAAAATTGTCGAAAATTATGTTAATTATTTTGTCGGATACTTCATAACTTTAGAATAAAAAATCAGTACCTTTACCAACTACAAAATTGCAGTACTTTTTAAATTATTTAAATGTCTTATTTCCAAAACTAATAAAACAAAATTATACTTAATGTGCTTATTTCTTAAAGCTTCTTTAAAGAACATTTTAATGGTGATACTTGTGATAATATACAGGTTAGGACAAAAAGTATGAATAATTTTTATTAAAGCACCTTTTAAATTATATTACCATTAAAGAAATCTAGAAAAGTACGATATAAAAAATTGCAGTTTACACCTAATTTTAATATATAAATATAAAATAATAAAATCGATTATTTATTTATTAAATTTTATGATTTTTGATAAAAAAGTTTTATTTCAATTTCCTAACCAACTATTTTTTGTTTTTAAACCACCCTCTATATTATAGCGTTATTTTTAATAAAGTTTTAAGCATTTCAGAAAAAACAAAAACCTTTATAAAAAATAACGTTTTCTCCAATTAGAAATTTTAAAAAAATACACTTAAAAAGAGTGAGAACTTAGAATCACTTTGCAGGAAAATTACTAACAGAAATTTTTAATCCTAGTGTAATTAATCGCTGTCTGAATGAGAAATGAGATTTCTCCCTTTTAACAGCACATTATATAGGGCGATTAAAAATTATTCATTTTTTCAATTTTTTTTATCACCCCGTAGGATGTATTGCTAACAGTAAAAACAACGGTTAATATAAAGTTATAACTTCACGTTTTCTTAACATTTTCTTTTTTAATTGTCTTAATAACTTAATTATTAAAAGAGATTTGGCCATTTAAATCAAAGCATTTTTGTATTGAAGCTTATGGAAGAAATCGAGCATATGCGATAATTCTTTTGAGGCGTGTAGAAAGTTTCGTCTCCAAAAATTATTTTCTTCATTTGTCTGTCCTCTTGTAAATCTCATTCGTGGACGGTCTGTGTGTATGAAATTTTTTTCTCCAATTAAAATGAAAATTTTTTCCTCAATTAAAAATTTTAAAAAAATACACTTAAAAAGAGTGAGAACTTAGAATCACATTGCAGGAAAATTACTAACAGAAATTTTTAAACCTAGTGTAATTAATCGCTGTCTAAAGGTAATAGGTGATAAACAAATTGTCTCTATTTAGTTTATTTATACAACGTTTCGGGCAGTAATATCTCGCTTAGTTTTCAAGTGTATCATATCTGTACGTTTTTATGTGTAAACTAAAAATTACACTACAAAACGGACAAAGATAGTACTAAGTCCCTAGTGAACCCTTCGCGTAACGTTTTGTCAGGAAGACTGGAAATTCGTATAGTGATGAGTCATAGCATGCTAAGTACAACAATCATAACCTGGTAAGCATCAGTCTTGCACATAATTAGCCTCTATATTTTGAAAAGTTTAAAAAACTAATAATAAAGAAAAACTTGGCACTGTAAGCCAAAAATATTTAGTCTATTCATATTAAGGTAAAAAAAAATTGTCAGGCGTTTTCGATGAGCACAAGTACCTGCTAGGCGAACTGAAAGATGTGGTATACAGTGCATATATTTTCCTTTCTTCCTCCCTTTATTTATATTACGGATCAATTTAAAAAAATAATTTTTGGAATGTGAAATTGATGCATAAATACTATATTTTTGAGTAAAATTGACAAATAAAAATTTCAAGATGGCATGGCGGCTGGACGCTATCTTGAAAGAAAAATGGAACAGAAAGAAGGGTCATTTTAAAGCTTCTGACGAGTACTTCATTACTCCAGGATATAAAGTAAATACCTTTACCTAATACAAATGGTTGTACTTTAAAATTACCTTAATACCTGGTTTGGATGGCCATATTTCCAAAACTAAAAAAGTAACATGTAGCTAATGTGGTATTTTCTAAAAGCTCTTTTTAATGGCAATAAAATATACAGGGTGCCTCATTAAGAAACTATACACCACCCTGTATATTCTCACCAGTATCACCGTTAAAAAGATCTTTAAAAGTTAAACTCTATTAGTTTTGAAAACATGGCCATCCAAATCAGGTATTTACATAATATTTAATGTACCACTACTTTGTATAAGGTGCAGGTATTGACTCTATATTTTAGGCTTATAAAGTATTTGTCAGAAGCTTTAAAATGATGTGCCACATCACCCTCCCTTTCCTTTTAACTATTTGTCTAAAATGACGTTCAGCAGAAAAATTTCAACCTAACAGCAACTTTTAAAAATATACAGGGTGATAATGTACAGGGCTAGTGCTTGCCAGGTGATGATTGTCGTACTTAGCACGCTATGACCCATCACTATATAAGTTTCTAGCCTTACAGGCTTAACATTACTCGAAGGGTTCACTAGCTTTTCTACTATTGTAAGCTTACCTACTGGACTATACATATAACAAAATCTGCTATAAATTTTAATCTGACCTTTAGCGTACAGACACTTTCGAAAACAATATGTTGCAGTTAAGTAGAAGTAAAATAAATGGCTACCTCCAAAGCGGCGACCCTTGACCAATGTTTGTTCGTAAAGGTATATACACTATAATAAATATACGACTATAGACGTGTTTTACGGCCAGGTTTGGCTCATCCTAAATTGCTATTAGTTCACCTATATATTGCTCAGACTAGATACCCATAACTTTCCAAAGCCAAACTGTTATAGACAAGTTTGTAATAGCACTGGATTTATTATATATTGAGGTTCAATGTGTTTAAACCAATTTGTTAATAATTTTGATACAGGGTATTAAAGTATCTTTTTTAGGGTCGTATTTGTATATTTTCGTAAATATAATAAAATTAAAACATATATATTTTTTAATTTAAAGTAGCCCCTATAGATAAAAGAAAATTACAGTTTAATTACGTAAAGAAGATCAAAAACATAAATGAAAGATCTACAGGGTGTTACCACTTCAATCATACACCAAATAACTACTTTGCCCCTATACCTAAAATAATAAATAAATAAATCTAAATTAAAAATGTGAATTTAGATCCATTTTTTTAGTGATGGTACTAGTTGTTACGCAAGGTGTCTCGAAAATAAAATTTTCATAGGCAAGTGGGTTTTTAAATAGAACACCCTATATATTTCGGCAAATTTTAACTCCAAATTAAATTCTACATCAAACATATATAACCGACTATATTTCAATTATTGCTGGTTTTTGAGATATTAGAAGTATGCTTATATACTTACTACCAATAAAAAATTAAGAAAGAACATAATATTTTGGTTATATTTATTTTTAAGGGATTTTGTCACTGTCAGAGTGACACATAATATAATAAAAAGTAATTATTTACGTACCATTGCAAAAACTACCAATAGGTACATATGTCAGCAATTTATTTTATTTTAAACACATAATTACTGAATTACATTAAAAGACAACAACAGTCCATAATATGAGACTGATATTTAAATTAGGTCAGTAAATATGTATCTAAAATAAACTAAATGGCTGACTTACCTATTAGTAGTTTTTACAATGGAAGATTATTAATTACATGTTATTATATTATTTGCCATTCTGACAGGGACAGAATTATTTAAAAATAATAATAAAAAAATAATAATGGTTAAATAGTGTGTTATATGTATGTTTTTGATGCAGAATTTAGTTCATTTTTGTATCTTGTACAGAGGCGAAGTAATTTAGTGTATAAATAAATTTGTGACACCCTGTATAATACTAAAATAAAAATAATTTTGATTTGAATCTGATATTAAATGTTACCTTAACTCTCATAACCTTTTTCATTTGACACTTTGCAGAAGTATTAAAAATATAGGCAGTTTTTTGTAGTGCAAAGATCTCACTTTAAACAATTGCTAAGGCTCAGCATTTTTACTATTATTTAGGGTCAGTCTATTTTTATAATTAAATTAAAGTGAATTAAAATTTAATATAATAATATAATCTTATTTTAATTTTTAAAATCTTTTATAAGTACAGGACAAAAAGTTTTTATAATTTTTATTAAAGCACCTTGTAAATTATATTATCATTAAAAAAATCTAGAAAAGTACGACATAAAAAAATTGCAGTTTACACCTAATTTTAATATATAAAAATAAAATTATAAAATCGATTATTTATTTATTAACTTTTATGATTTTTGATAAAAAAGTTTTATTTTAATTTCCAAAACAAATACTTTTTTGTTTTTAAACCACCCTGTATATTATAGCGTTATTTTTAATAAAGTTTTAAGCATTTCAGATTAAACAAAAACTTTTATAAAAATAACGTTTTCTTCAATTAAAAATTTTAAAAAAATACAGGTAGAGATGGACTTAAAAGAAGCGAACAATTTTTTGAAATAAGAAAATTCTGATTACATGTATAGTAAGGTCCATTTATGTATAGTATATTACTACCAATAGGTACATATGTCAGCAATTTATTTTATTTTAAACACATAATTACTGAATTACATTAAAAGACAACAACAGTCCATAATATGAAACTGGTATTTAAATTAGGTCAGTAAATATGTATCTAAAATAAACTAAATGGCTGACTTACCTATTCGTAGTTTATACAATGGAAGATTATTAATTACATGTTATTATATTATTTGCCATTCTGACAGTAACAAAATAATTTAAAAATAATAAAAAAATAATAATGGTTAAATAGTGTGTTATATGTATGTTTTTGATGCAGAATTTGGTTTATTTTTGTATCTTGTACAGAGGGAAAGTAATTTAGTGTATAAATAAATTTGTGACACCCTGTATAATACTAAAATAAAAATAATTTTGATTTGAATCTGATATTAAATGTAAGGTTAACTTTAATAACCTTTTTTATTTGACACTTTGCAGAAGTATTAAAAATAAAGGCAGTTTTTGTAGTGCAAAGATCTCACTTTAAACAATTGCTAAGGCCCAGCATTTTTACTATTATTTAGGGTCAGTCTATTTTTAAAATTAAATAAAAGTGAATTTAAATTTAATTTAACAATAAAATTTTATTTTAATTTTTTAAAATCTTTTATAAGTATTGCTTGACAACGTGTTTAAAATAAAGTATAATTGAAAATTGTTATTTTATCGTTATAAAATATTTCGTAGTTTGGAGTACAAAAAAATCAATAGGTAAATAATACGTCAATAAATTTTTACAATAACACTGTGTTTGATAGACTTTCAAAAAAACATTGTAATAAATGTTTTGGCAAATTGTTTAATATTTATTCAATTTTTTTTTTTTTGGTTATCTTTATTTATTATGTTTGAACTTATTTATAAAAATAAAATACCTTCTAGCTGTTGCGTTGTAACCTAAAGTTTTTAAGAACCAATTTAGCAAAACCCTTTAATTTTATTTTAATTTAACGCTTTTGGTAACTTTTAAACTATTTATAAACTTTGTCGTTACTAATGAAGTATTAATTTATTTTATTTTTTTTAGGGTAAAGGTACACAAAAATTAATAATGTGTTTTTTTTTCTACTAAAAAAAAATTTACATATGTTTTGTTTGCTATTGTCCAGTCGACGTTGATTTTGTTTAATTTACATTTTGCATTATTATTATAACCAACTAATACGCAAGTAGTTTTTCTGAAGATGCCACTTTTGCTGGTGAAACATCAAAAGTGTAAAATTAACGTCGATGACCTATTACCCATTATACCATAAATTAAGCTAACGCCGTTTGCCTTAAAACACTTACACACTTTAATAGTAAGTTATGTAACAAAAGCCTAATAGTAATACTTTTAGTACTAATGAAAAGTTTGACAGCACGAGCCGTCAGGCGAATACAGCAATCCCATCAGTAAAAAAGACACTTTATGCAGGTTTAGGTTTTTAATATATTTTTTTTCACTAACCTAAGAAATTGATATTATATAATTTATTCCCCTAATAAGAATTATTATTTCTTACCTGGGGTAAGTAATGATAACAAAAAACGCCTAGGTAAGTAATAAGAACAATTCTCATATTAAAATTTGACGCATGCCAAATTTTTACATAAATAAAATCAATCTGGCTAGAAACACGCTTCAGTCTACCTGATATTCCAATGCATTCAACAAATTGTTAGGACATTACTAATGCCAATATATATAAAATTATATATATATATATATATATATACTTTGGGTAATTAAACTATTATTTGCCTCGCACATATAATGCTTGGTAAATAATAGCTCACATCTCACCCTAGGTATATAATATATTATTTTTACGACCGGATAAAAATTTCCCGAATAAACATTTTAAATATGTTTTATCTATTTAAACTTATTAATTTAAATTTTTGTAGCATTAGCATTATATTCAAAGAATATATAAAAATTTTATGTATTTAATATTTGTAGAAATATTACTGTTATTTTTTAAGTCATTCAAAGTTATTATAACCAATAATTTTTGACAATTTCTAATAAGTTAATTTGCAAACTGTTAAATTTTAAATTTAGTTACACATGAACTAAAGGAAATAATAACGAAATCAACGGGGTTTTAACCTTTAGTTTAGTTTAGTCGCCTTTACTGTTACATTGCAAAAATGCCTTACTAAATTAATTGTAGTAGGCACAATAAGAAACAAAACAATAATTTAAAGTGTGAAAAAAAATTGAGAGTGTTACAAAAATACTTTTTTAACTCTGTTGGTACTGTACTAAAAAGTACTTTATCTTTATGTTTACGATTAAAGAGAAAGCAATTTTTAAACTATTGTGAACAAGAAACTTCTACGTTGTACCTTGACAAAAACAACTTTTATTACTTAAAATTAATATTTAGTTTTTGCACTTACGTGCTCTATTTATAACGTGTATCAACATAAGTACTATACTGTAAAATATTTTTTCTTATTAATATTATTTGTTGTATAAAAAAGTTTAAATTACAAAAATATTTAGCTTACTTTAATTACATTTTTACTTACCGTAAGGAGCTTTAAAAAAAACCTAATATTGCAGCTTCAGTGGTGATTGTTGTTCTTACCTAAAAAGAAAATGTTTTATATTACACTTTTTTAATTAATTTTACATATTTATCAAAATATACATTTTCTGGGAGATTTCTACCACCCTATTTCAAATAGGTCTTTTTAGGCTAAAGAGAATAATAATAATATAATTGGAGTTGGGTTCGTCAACAGAATCCGCTTACTTCTTCATATTATATAAGTACATACCTTTAAATCCAATTTTAAAAATATAAAAAACCTATTTATAATTTTTATTTAAAAGCAAGTATATAAAAAACGCGTTTAAACACTGTTGCTTAAAATTATACCACAAGTTTTAAGCTTAAATAAATTTAACTTTGTTAGTTTCTGAAATATGGCCACCTTAAGGTTTTCAGGATATTTTGAAATTACCATCATTAGGTAAAGGTATTGACTTCATATTCTGGGGTTATAAAGTACTGGAGTTTGAAAATGATGTGTCACAAGACCCCCTTCCCTTCCATTTTATTTTTGTTTTTAATTTGGCGCTCAACTCTCTGTTTGGCATTTATATGTGTCATTTCCTGCCTAAAATTTAAATAATGTTGTTTTACTAAAGTTTTGACTTAAGGCACTGTTTAGTGTATATATTTATCGTGGTATTATTTTTAAAAGAAAACCGTTACATTGTTCCATGTTTAACGCGTTTAATAAATTATGCAGCATAATTTAAAAATAAACTTGCTGTTATGGTTTTAGAACCATGAGACTTACAAGTTGTTAAGCCAGTAAATTTTCTGTTGCTTTCAACTAGACGCGGATAAAGCTGTAATAAGTTTAAATTTATTATAATGTGGTTTGCCATAAAGGAGCTCATTTGGTTAGTATGCTAAAGAACCTTGAAGTGAAAATAAAATTAGCATTCTTTTGATTATTATAAAAAGTTTAATTTTTGTCTTTTGTTAGGGAATGGTTACATTTTTTATTATAACAGCCCATTAGAGTAACAACCATGCCTTAGCTGTAAATGGGTTTTTATTTTTAATTTTTACATTACCATACAAAAGAATAGTAATTTATATAACAAGTGCATTAATTGATACTTTTTTTAAGAATTGAAAAAGACTCTTTATGCATGTGTTATATACCATATTTTTTCCACGACCGTATAGAAATTTCCCAAAATATTATTTTACACATGTTTTATTTATCTACACTTATTAATTTTATTTTTTGCAGCACAGCCATTATATTGCAATAAAAAATCATAGCCTCCTTAATTTTTAAAGACATTTATCCCCTTCAGAACTACGCATTTATTATTTAATTTTAAAAAATCGTAAATTCCTTTTTAGTTTCTTATTCATCCAAATTTATTATAACTACTAATTTTCAATAATTTCTAATAAATTTATTTCCAAACTGTCAAATTTTAAAACTAGTGACACATGAAGTAAAAGAAATAATAATGAAATCAAAGGTAACTTGAGCGTTTGATTCAGTTGATGTCGCGTTTACTGTAACATTACATAAATTGATATTTAAGTTTATTGTAGTAGGCACTGAAACTAAACACTAATTCAAATATAACAATCGTGTATAAAATATATTATTGTTATCGTTCACAAATTTCTAACTTACAAGGCCCAAGACATAAATATACTTTAATTAATTTTTAAATTATTGTTTTCTATTTTTTTTTCTGATAAATTTTAGTAACGACGTACATAATAAACAGCACATTAAAACATATATTTTTTTTTATCTCTATTGCTATACAGTGTGGTCGTAAATAAACCTCCCACTGCTAACTTCGGTACCCTTAATTTTTTCTTTGTAAAATTTGGGCATGACTGAGAAGAGAATATAAACTAGTTTTTGACGTAAAAATATTAGTTACAACAGTCAAGATCGCATATGGACGCCATCTTGGAAAAGAAATTAAATGGAAAAGGTGTCTTGTGATACATCGTTTTAAAGCTCCTGGTAAATACTTTATAATCCTTAAGTATAAAAAAATATCTTTGGCTACTATAAAATGGCGGTACCTAAATACCTGATTTAGAAGGCCATATTTTTGAATCTTATAAAGTTGCATGTTCATAATGTGGTATTTTCTGAAAACTCTTTTAAATATCTTTTAAGTGGTAATACTTATAATATTATACAGGGTAAAATAAATAAGACTTATTTTTTTAATAAAGCACCCTGTATATTTATTTACAAATAAAAAGATCTTTAAAAAACTTTAAAATATGACTATTTACAGTACATCTACCATTACTAGTTTTAAAAATATAGCTATTTAAATCAGAAATTAAGGTAATTTTTAAAGTACCGCTATTTTGTAATAGGTAAAGATATTGCCTTTATATTTTAGGGTTATAAAGTATCCTTTAGAAGCTTTAAAATGATACGCCATCTTAATTGCCGCAACTATTTTTTTTTATCTTTGGACAAACCACGAAGACTAAAAGCGTAAATACTAACGTACCGTGGGTGTCTTAAGCGAGGTAAGAGGGAGTTTGTTGACACGGGACTTAATTACTTGAACATTTGGGGAGAAAGGAAAGACCTTCGCGGGGAGCAGGTTCCACATTCTAGAAACTCTAGGGATAAAAGAACGAACAAAGTGGGAAGTTCGGGGCCTGTCCAGTTGAACCGTATAGGGATACATACGCGCGGAACCACGAGTTTCTCTGCTGGAAACCGTGAGTGAAGGAATTACCTACCTATTACCTACACTATTATTTTTACGTTAAAAAGTAGTTTATATTCTCTTATTATTTATACTAAAATTTTATAGGAAAAAAATAGGTTTACAAAAGTTAGCTAGGAGGGGGCTATTTACATTTACACTGTATACGTCGTGCCAGCATCATGGTCTTAAATTGAATTCCAGAGTAAATTAGACACTATAAGTAGCATGAATTGATAAAATGGTTTTGTTCAATAATTATTCAACCCATTTTCGACCAGGGACCAACACTTAAATGCACATTTATTTATTTTGGGTGACAAAAATTTAAATTTATAGGTTAAAATTAGTTTTTATTATTATTATTATTCCACCAAACTTTTGCATTTCGCATTCCTTGATCATTGTAAATCAGCAAATATTTTTAAACTTCTCTAGATGTAAAATAATAAAAAATAATAATACTTAAATCAACCTGTACTAAAAATAATGAAAAAAAAACGCACGCCTAAATAAATCTGCTAACCGAGTGGAAGCATGACCTTTTTGGCGGATGCAAACCACGTGTCTTTTTGTCGGGCACTATTTTTGGTCTTAGTTTTGTCTGCCTGTGAGTACAAAAAAGCAAGGTTTATTTATACAGGGTGTTTTTAAATAAATGCGAAAAATTTTGGGAGGTGATTTTCCATTAAAAAATAATAAAAAAACTTTATATAATTGTCCTAATTGTCTTAGTTTTTAAACTACGAGGTGTTAAAATTTTGTGAAAAAAAATGTTTTTTAAATAACTTTCATACCAATTTAAATATTTAAATAATTAATAGTTTAAAAAGACTAAAAAACACGCTTTTATATGCAACCGAACTAAAAATTAGAAAATAATTTTTCATTAAAAAAATATTGTCATTTCATAGTAAAAAGCGTGGGGTGCATTTTACTATTTTTTCATAACTTTTCCATCATAGATATTTGCAAATATAATAATTATAACATTTAATATATTTATCACCCCACGCTTTTTACTATGAAATGACTATATTTTTTTTAATGAAAAATTATTTTCTAATTTTTAGTTCGGTTGCATATAAAAGCGTGTTTTTTAGTTTTTTTTAAACTATTAATTATTTTTCATTTTTTAGTTTCTGCTACTCTTGACAAAATGGCGAAAAAATTTTTAATGAACAAGAGTGGCAAATTTTAAAATTTTTCCAACAGATTGCAACTCACTAAAAAATTTCTTCTTCATTAAGTAGCAAAGTTTGAAATTTTGCCAACAGATGGCAATCCAGGCAATGTTTGGACCGTTGCCAATATATTGCAACCCACTAAAAAATTTCTTCTTCATTTAATAGCAAAGTTTGAAATGTTGCCAACAGGTGGCAACCTAGGTGTTGTTTTTATATTTTTATAATATAAAGGAAAATTTTTTTCCTGGCGATCCAAAAAAGAATGTTAATTTTTATTAATTGCACATTATGTATTATGTATACATTACACATAATGTAATTTTTATTATGGAATCCTTGAACTAATGGTGCAACTAACCCTATATTTTTATTGTTCATAAAAATTGAACACCCATGGTGCAACTAACCAAATTGTGTAAAAACTAAAAAATTTCTTCTTCATTTAATAGCAAAGTTTGAAATGTTGCCAACAGATGGCATCCTAGGTGTTGTTTTTATAATATAATGGAATTTTTTTTCCTGGCGATTCAAAAAAGATAACGGGATACTGTTTTTAAATTATTGCATCTTCATCGGTCCTTGACACGTGTGCAAAGTTTCAAAGAAATCGAATAGCTGGAAGTTGGTTAAAATTAGGCTCAAAGATTCCGTTACATAGATAGATAGATAGATAGTTACAACCCAAGTTAATAAAAGCGTGTTAAAAAAATGGAAAACACACTCGTTGCACCAGAAGACATTTTTAACATACAAGAAAAAAAATTACCAGTGTCATTTAGGAGGGGATTAGGGCAAATATATTTTGAAAAAAATGGTACGCCACTGCAGTTTTCCAAAAAAAAAAATATTTTTAAATCTTCGTTTAGTTTAGAACAAATTTGATTTTTGGCTTTTTTTGTATGATGTACGGTTTTCGCGTAAATAAATAGAAACCACCAACTTTCATGGTCAAATTACTATTTTATTAAATAATTAATAACGAATGGTAATTTTTAATGTAGGATTTTATATTAAGAATAAAAACTGACTATTTCAAAAAATAGTTTCTGTTGATTTACGCGAAAACCGTACAACAAACGAAAAAAAGTCAAGAAATCCTTTTGTTCTTAAAAATATTTCTTCTTAACTTAAAAGAAAAAGTTCTTTTTTCTCTTATATCAAAAAATGTCTTCGGATGCATAGCAGACGTCTTTCAAATTTTTTGCACATATTTTAGTTGATATAAAAGTTATTATTAACAAACAATATTTTTTTAACTCCCCGTAGTTTAAAAACTAAGACGTGTAGGACATATGTTTGACATTATGCTATACATTGCTCTAAGGGTAATTTTGCGTAAATGAGTTTACCTTTAGAAAAGTAAACATAAAGTTTAGGATACAGTGTGTTAAAAAAATAGTTTAATAAATATCTTAAAGATCCTTTATCCAGTTGTGATAAAGTTGATAATTAGTCCAGTGGCGCCTTGAGCGATAACTAAACTCAAATGATTTCTGGTTTAAATTATTAAAACCTAATAAAAGTCAGTGGCGTACATTTTTTGGTCAAAATACTCGTTTAAAATGCCGCTTGAGACGGCAATGGACTTTATAAATTCAATTGGGTTAAAGCTTAATTAGTGCAGGGGTGGTGCAAAAATAACATTGCCAAATTTTAATAAAATCGGTTGGATAAATTAAAATATAAAGAAATTTATTACAAATTTTAGGAAAATTAAACTTTTTTATTATGTACTTTGTTGAAGAACTATTCTGCTCTTGCATAATATAATAAAAGTAAATATTAACGAAAAGAAATAAATGGACTATTTAAAATTAATTTTTGTTTTAATTAATGTTATACTAAAAATTTACTTACTATACAGAGAGGGTTGCAAACCCTAAACATAGGTTCAGGAGGTTTTCGGTTAAAATTATTTTATCATAATTTAATTAAATAAGTTCTTAACGAAACTGCCAGACGTGAAATGATATCTTGGTCGCGTCTCAACACCTTTAATAAAAAATACTGTTGATATTATTAAAAATGTAAGTCTTTTTAAAAAAATGACGGATGTTCTGACTTTGGTATTATTTTTTTAAATTATTTGACTGTTAAAAAATACAGCTTTAGGTATTATAACCAGGTAGAAAAATATGTTTAACAAAATGTTTAGACATATAATAAGTTTTTATAGTTTGTTTTCTGGGAGTTTAAATAAATTTTTTTAAAAACAAATTAGCTATTAAAAAATTTAAGATAATAAAAAAAAGGTTTTCTTTGCTTACCACCCTATTAATAGGAAAAAACATTGTTTATAAAAAGTTTTTATATAAAATTAGCTAATCAATAGACCCAGTAATTTATTTTTAATTGCAAATAGAAATCATCTTATTTGATATATTGTTTAAAATAAAATTATGGTGACAGAAATGGATTATATATATATATTTTAAATCCTGTAGATATTAAAAAAAACAAAATTATTTGTGTGTTAGTAATTACTAAAATTTAACGTGAATCTATAAATTTTGTATTACAAAAACAGTAACTTATTTGTACTAAGAAAAAATAGCTTTTTATTTTCTAAGCATATAATCAAAACAATTTGTTAAATCGATTTATTATCCAAACAATATATTTTGATTAATGAATCTACTACAAGCGTAAATGACATATATAAACAGCAATAATAAAAGCTTTTTAAAAACACAATATTTCTTATAAATATGGTGTTTTTAGGAAATTGTATAAAGACTATAATTTAAGCCACTAAAAGTAATGCAGTTGGTTACTTGTTACTTTCTAGACCTTGTTTTTTTCTTTTATTAAAAGAAAAATTTACACTATACTAGAATAAACAAATCCTATTTCCAAAAACTGGCTCATAAACTTAAAACCTTTATATTATTCACTCAGTCTGCTTACAGCGTAAATGTTTCTTTTGCATAGTCATTTTCTTTTCATTAAATTCCTAAAGTGTGCATTATTGATTAGGTCGATCTAATTAAATTAAAGAAAAACTAAATTACTCTAAATACGTTTTTAATATACAATATAATAAAACAACTTTTTATTTAGTTAAAAATATATTTTGAGTATTTTTTTAACAATAAAACAACAATTTATCTATCATTAAAAATCATACAACATTAAATATTGTATTCTTTTAAATTTTTAAATATACAAATAAAGCCATATTATAAAATAAATAAACCATTTTTATTAAATAATTAATAGGTAAAGGTTCTCCAGCTATACTTTGAACGTTTTTAATCGCAAAACCTTTGAAAAATAATAAGAAAGATATAAAAATGTGTTTTTCGCAAAATGTCTCAAAATTTCTGATACAGGGCAACTTTAATATTTTAAATGTACACCCTGAATATTTCTTTTTATTTAAAAAATCTTTTTCTATAAAAAAATGTAACGTAAGCTGCAGTTATTTTTAAAAATAATGGAAATAATATCCCTAATAAATTAATTGCATGCCAATTAAAAGTATTATTTGACAATAAAAATTTGCTGCATACAAGGTTAAAGAAAAAAATCAAAAAGAATTTCGTTTTTGTCTTAACTAAATGTTGCAACCAAATGGCGATTCTATGATAAAAAAACTTATTAACTTGATATCTTTATTTGTTCCAAAGTTATTCGCGAACAAAATGGGTCAAAATATAGTTGGACTCCCTTTTTAACAATTAAATGTATTATCTACTCCAAGAGAAAATAAATTCTAATAACACTGTTCTCTCAAAAATAGCTTGTTTTTTTATATAAAAACTTCAAGTATTATTTAATTAAGGTACACGTCGCGAGTTGATTTTTAGGTGATGCAATTAAATTTTAAACCCATTTTAAGAAAGCAAATGTCAAATTAAATAAATATAACGTAGTAAAACTTCCAATATCCTTTAATCTTTTAAAAGCATAAAGGCTATAAAAATACCAATTGTGCAGTAGACCTTAAGGAGGCACCAGTGTATTGGACGATAAAAGTATTAAATTTAAACCCTAATATAATATTAAATTTTGTATTTATTACAAACGACAAGTCGCTTATATAGTTATTGGGGTCGGTAAAAAAATGACTATCTTTATTTTGATTTCTGACAATAAAAATTGTTTTCTGAGCACCTTCAGAGAATGTTTAGCAACAATTAATATCTTAATTTTAATAGGAAGATTCGCCCCATTACAGTTTTGCATACTTCTCTTAGTCCCATAAAAAAATCATATTTCACCATATCACATCATACAGCAAAACTCGAAATGGGTTTTTATATAAAATTAAACGCTTTACAGAAAAGGTTTCTAGTATTTTTTTATTAAATCTAACCATTAAAATATATTTAATGTCAAAGGTTAAAGAAGTTTAGAAAAAAGTTTTTAAATTAAACTTACTTCTATTAACTTACTTAGGCTTTAAAAAATAAATATGTAGGGTTGTTCAATAGTTTAACTACTTGCATTATACTAAGAATAAATAGCACAAAAATAATGAATAAGTAAAAAAAAATAGGTTATTATAGAAAAATACTATTAAGTGTATTTAAAAATGGAATATTACAATTTTTTTATTTATAATATTTATTTACTTATTATTTTAATTTACAGCATTTACATATCCATAAATACAGTAATAAAAGTTATTTATCTAAAAAACAAAAAAAATACTAATCATAGAACATATACTTGATAACTTGCAACACAACACTTAGATGACTGAACACCCGTATGTGCAAATGTTGCAGTCTGTGTACAAAATGCAAACAATATTCCAAACACCCCCTCTCCGACAAATACAAAACACAAACACAATTAATACCTAACTAATTTTATAAATATTAAAACCTTACGTTTAGAAAAGCTTCTTAAATCTATCTATCATTTTTTCAAAAATATATCTATTAAATTTTTGCTTCAATATTTTAATCCTAATACAATTTTTAATTTTCGTTGAAATAAGTTTAAGTATGTTAGGGGCACAATAGTTTAAAAATCTTATATTTGCATTTGTATTGCTTCTGGGCAAGTTAATAAAACTATTGATCCTATTTCATGTTTGATGGTTATTTCCATAAACAAAAGTGCGGACCTCCAAAACATACACTTAGGGGTGGACGAAATATTTTTTTATCGTTTACGAGCATTCTTTAAAACATGCCTCTGGATATACGAAAACTCGTGGTAAATCTGAACTATTTAACTTTTTATCTTCAGGTTCCTTATTGTCTCTGAAATTTCCTAAATATCTTAATTTTATTGATCTTTTTCGAGTTAATTAAAAAATCTAAGAATACATATTTTACATAATGCTTACAGCCTAATGTATCTATAATGATAGTAAAAAAGAGTTTTTTTACTAAATTTGTATGTCCGAAAGTTTGTTTAACCATTTAAGAACTGCACGCCTATTGCCAATTTTCGATTAAATATAGCGCGCTGGTAATATTGGAATTTGGTAACGTTTACGCCAGTACTGGTGATTATTTAATTTTAAGAGAATATTAGAATGATGTTCAATAAAATTTTAATATAAACAAGAAAGAAAATACGGTTAACGAGAGCTTTAATCTCAAGGGAGATTAAAGTTTATTTTAGAGTAAACAGATATTCTTAGCCTTCTCTTCCGAATCCACGGCAGTTTTATTGAGCCAACTTCTTGTAAATCGGATAGGTCAAATATTTTTTTCAGAAAAAAGAATGTAACTTTTATCTAGAAAAAAAACTGTCGGTCTCTGGTGTAATTGATAATAAAGTTAATCTGATACAGTTATATGTTTTTTCCAAAATTAGTTTTTTTCATTTCTTTATTTTACCTAATGGTACAATATTTTTAATTAAAAATACTTCTAGTGTCTGCATTTAGCTGATACAGTCGTGCAAGCCTTTTGTTAATACACTAAGCCTCTCCTGATCTGCATTTATTTTATTGTCAATGATAAATGGTTTTTATCACTTTTCTAATATTTTAATAACGTAGGTTTGGCCAGTACGACCATAAACGTTTCTAAATGCCTATTATTACCAGCGCGCTATATTTAATCGAAAATTGGCCATAGGCGAGCAATTTTTAAAGAAACCTGCGAACATGCAAATTAAGTATTATTAAAAAAAAATAACATAAGATAAACACTTAAAGTGTCCGGATTTTAACACGAGTTTTTGTACATCCAGAGGCACATTTTAAAGACTGTCACATATTGCATGACTACAATAACATATTAGGGTAAAGCCTATTTTTTTATATAAATTACTTTGAGTACGTAGTCCTGATCTATTTTTATTGGGCTTAATGCACAGTGATTCCACAGGGCTTTATTGACTAACATTAATACGTTTTGGTTCAAAATGTTTCTTAAAATATAAAATTTAGATATTAACTTTCTGATACTGAATGTTAATCTAAGTACATGTTGTTACCATTTCAAATGTCTTATTCTCGCAGAATACAGATTCCTGAAGATGCCTCATTTAATCGATGGCGTAACGTCGGTAAACCATTTTAATTTGACATGTTGGAATATATAAATACTGAATTGTTATTATTTCAAAAACTTTCAATTTTGGAATAGACATCCTTACATAAACTTACCCTTAGTTTTGATGCCTAATAGGATAAAATAAAAAAAAATAGGGTTTTTATTTAGAAAATTGACTTTTAAGGTTTTTGTTGTTATAATTTTTAGATATTATTTTTGACCACTTTGTATTTATTTATTGTGAAAATAATAATACAATCTACTAAAGTAGTTCTTTCTCTACGGGGAACCCAACCCCAACTCATATTAAAGGCTTTTGATTAGTATAAAATTATGGTTATGTAATTGCTTGCGAACGTCATTTTTGACATAAAATTTAAAATAAGTAAAAAACGGTTTAACCTAGGTATAAACCACTATGTATAAAATATGTTTAGAATTTTACGCAGAATCTAACAAATAAATAATATACAGGGTGTCCCATTGAAAATAAGAAAGTTGACATTTACTTTCAGTATAACTCGAAGTGGTGAAACTTTTAAAATATTTTAGTTGTATGTTCCCCACTGACCTTATATTGTTACCAAATTTTCCAGAGCCTACTTTTCGCAAAATCGCTCGCAGCAGTTGCTAGTGGGACACCCTGTATAACTCTAAAATACAAAGTCAATAAAAAAGTAGGTACGTCACTAAATTCTACGTCAAAATCTTTAAAACTTTTCTATTTACTTTTTTTCTATCTCCTATATCAAGCGGGTTATAAGTGCCTGGCCAAATTAACAATATTTGGGAAACACTCTGTATCTGCAAAATGAATAAATTTAGGCATGACTAACTTTAACCATTGAATTTGTTAAAAAAATGAAATCGAGATTGCGCAATCAGATTTGTTCTATATTTTTAGTTTTTGCTATACCCTGCAGGGTCAACGAAAAGGGTAGACCGACGGTAGTCCCGGACCACTAGTGGTCCCTGGAATTATCTCCTGTGGTCAGCAAACCATTCCAAATAATAAGTGACAAGAGTCGATGCCACATTACCCGTATGTGTAAAGGTATGTACACACCAAAAAAACAAACATGAACAAACATTAGCGAGCAAACGTTTTTCTTTAGTGTGGGTGAAAACGGCAAACAAACATTTGTTTGTTCTTGTTCACATATGTTCGAGTAGATGTCGGCACATCAAAGAGAAATTTTGTTCGACTAGTTTTGGTGTTAACGGAATTTTTGTTCATCATAACGTTCGCTTGGTTTAAATAATAAACGTCGCACTCGCAAATAAATTTTCTTTATCGTCATCCATAACTGATCGACCTAGTCGAACAAGAATAAACAAATATTTGATTGCGCTATGTAGACAGAAAAGCGAACATGAAACAAAAAACACATACAAACAAGATGATCAAGAACAAATGTTTGTTTTTTTTTTTTTTTCGGTGTGTACATCTGTACATACCTTAATACATCCGACTGTGACTCCGCAGTTTTTCCTCGGTGCGTGAGTACAAGGGTGGTCCACACACAGCCTAACGGAAATTTTGTCTATTTGTCCCCCAGGGCTAAAAGGTTAGGAACCACTGCTGTAATGTATAACAATGGTTATAATTTAAAAATATTTATGTAATTTGAAAACCAATAAATACTATTGCCTCAAATTCTTGGTCTTTTCAATAAAACCGAATAATTAAATTGTAAATGTCATAGCATTTAGACACATCCAATAAATTATTATTTCAATTTGAGTAATTACTTAGATAAATCAGGCCTATTACTGACACCACAGAGGTATATATTACCCGTAATTTTAGTTATCAACAATTTATTTAGACCAACCATTAATTTTTTAAGCCAATTGTAAAAATAATGTCTACATACTGGGTGTCCCTAGGCGGTGGCTCACCCCTATAAGTTTTCGTTTTATTATTGTTAGATATTAAAATAAAATTTGGTACCTAGGTATAACACGTAAAAATGCATTGTTTTACATATTTTGTTGTTCCCTATCACTTTTGGTTAAGCCAAAAGGACTCTAGTTTTCTTATTTTAAATGGGATACCCGGTATATTATTACTTATTTGAATAGATAATGACATTCCTCGTACAATGACATTACATTTGCGACTTTTGACCTTAACTAAACTTTCTAAATGTTTTAATGTTCTTTTTTTTAATATGGAGTGCTATAAATGCAATAAAACGACAAATTTTGGATCAAGTGCTCACGGAAAATAGATGCGACTATCTTTTGTTTTTATAACTTTACAGAGTCGTTTAAAGTTTGCACAAACGTATTATTGATCCTAAGTCAGTTTTTTTTAAATGGATCGAGGATGGCTCACTATAAAAGGTCAAAAATCATTTTTTACCATCAATTTAATACCACAAAATTAGCATTTTGATCAGCAGTTTATCACAAAAGTCTTAATTGACTGTTTTTTTCTAAGAGCAAAACCTAGCCCGTATTTACTGTAAAGAACTTAGGGGGCTAAGAAAATACAAAAATATGCTTTTTTTTACTTAAATTAACCATTGAGAATGTTACAAAAGAAACATAATAATGTGTTGGCTGATGTAAAAAAATACACTTTTTGGCTAAGTTGTGTTGGTCAAAAATAAAAGCATTTTTGAATAATTACTTAAAGTAAACTGGTTTATTTATTTGAAATAAAGAATTTTATTGGGTTATTTGGTAAGAAAGGTGGGCATACATACATACAAAACATACACGTCGTTCCAGCTTAGAGGTATGGTCACACATAACCGCTGCGTAGCTCAGCCTTGCATCTCGCTTGTGAAATGTACGAGGAGGAGGGACAATTTAATATTAAACTAACTTTTTTCCACTAACGTATTATTTTTTCAATAACGTTATAAAAATTCCACAAATATTATTTCTAGTTTGGGTCCAAGTACACTGCTGCTTAAGCTTACTCAACAAAATAAGGGTACATTTTTTTGTATTATATATTAAACTGAATAAAAATGCTTCATGAGCTGACATTAAATTATAAATTTCGTAAAAACATAATATGTTAAAATAATTAGGGTCACAGACAAAAAATAAAAGCGCTGAAAAGATTGGGTAAGAGAATTAGGAAAGCATTTTTAGGAACTTACGTGGTATTGGAAAACCTAGACCAAGAAAAAGTATTTTACTAACAGATCAGTACTTAATTAAATAAAATTTTTTACGACTTGAGACATTTGTAATGATATTTAATATAAAACAAACAGATGTTTTACTTTTAGGCTGTTATAAACAAGGTCGGCGAGTAATATATTTCTTTTGTTTTCGAATAAAAAATTTTACATTTAAATAAAGTTTACTACACGAGGTTACTTGCAAGACTATTATTTTCCTTGGAAGTGTTATGGTAGGTTTACATCAGACATTTATTGCATGATATTTATGTCGGACAGAAAAGTAAACAATAAAAAATTTCTATCGGACGTAAATTTTTGACCGTTTACATAACCCAGATTTGTCTGCCTGACATAAATATCATGCAATAAGTGTCAGATGTAAACTTACCATTAGACGATTTTGACATTTGACACTGAGAGATATTTGATATTTCAGATTTTATGTGGCATATTTGGTTTAACCGAAAGTGCTCTTAACTTTGCTATTTTAAATGAAACACTCTATGTATTTGTCTAATTATTTATTTTACAGGCACAAGAAGAATATACATGTCTGCACGTTATACCAATTTTATTTATTTTTTGAAAAAATGCCGTTCCAAAATGTAATTATAACTGCCGTTTTAATTAATTTTCTGAAAAATAAATGTTTGTAAATATAATGCGATTTTTTCACATATTTAATAAACCTTTTATCCTATTACCGTAAAAATACAATTTCTGGTTTTACCGGAAGTGCCACAGAAATTGACTTTTGGCAAAGAGAAGTTTAATAATTTAACTAGGACTCACTACATTCAGCCTTAAATTAAAACAACACTTATTTCTTAATCTTTTCTGTTAATTATATCCCATCTTTAGACTTATAGGTTTTAGGTTATTAATAGTAAAACGGTAAAATATATTCGTTAATTTTAAGGCATCCTGGCGTCAAAAAAAAAAAGTACAGGATTTTTTAAAAATAATAATGTCAATAGAAAAATTTATGTGGGTAGTAAATGGTTTTAAATTTAAAGTGCTAGTGGAATAATATACTTATTTTTGGTATACGAAATTTCAATTATCCCAACGGAATTTAGAAAACTTTGACAAGAGTATTTGACACGCCTTTTTAAGGGTAAATAAAACGATAAACCTAAAGTATAAACTTTGCATATTCCTATATATTATTTACATAATTAGAAGATTGTTTATATGACAAACTACCAGACTGTAAGAAAACTTTGCCCTTTCGGGATAATTAAGTTTCGTTCTTGTTTAGAAAGTTAAAGCGCATTATTTCGCCCAACTTTGACTAAGACTCTAATCATTTATATAGGTTAATTAGTTTATTAGAAAACTATTTTGGACAGCTTTAAGATAAGACATTTTTGGTATTTTAGAGCAAAATCTGTTTTAATAGGATATTAAACAGGCTTATAGTGGCTTATACTAAAAATGCACGCGAAGACGTACTCGTATTTGACACACAAGAAACTTTTAAGTAAAATTGCTTTAAAATTAAACTGGCTTTAATTTGACTAAGGCTTTAATTATTTATACAGTGCATTCCAATTAGAACGAGCAAACCGCTGTAATTCCAATATTTTTACACTTACAAGAAAATCCCATAGCACGTCAAGTTTTTTTTGGGAAGACACTTTTTGGTGTCAAAATTTACTTGTTCATTGGTTAGATATAAAAAAAAATAGGGCGTCATTGTACTTGGAATGTAATTATTTATTTAAATTACTACAATCATTAAAAAAAAATCAAGTAAAAAAGTTAATAAAAGACACCAAAAAGTTAATAATTATAAATAAAAAGAAAGAGGCAAAAATTAAGCCTGGGAATAACACAGGCGCTAAACCAGGGGTTTCCAAACCTATTTAAACTGTGACGTCCTTGACACACTTGAAACTACCGCCATATTGTAGTAGATAAAGATATTGACCTTATATTTTGAAAATATAAAGTGCTTGTCAGCAGCTTTTAAATAATGTGCCACAAGACTCCCTTTTATTTTATTTTTTTAAATAGCATCCAGCTCTCAGTTTGACATTTATATCTGTCTTACTAAAGTCCTTACATTTTTATAAAAATACCAAACAATTTAAAAGTTACAACGAAGTCACAAATTTAGACAAGCATTGTATACGACGCAGAAGATGGCTATTTATACATGGTGGACGCCTATGTATCCAAGCTACTTCGGATATGAATTTTATGACTAATTTTAGGTAAAAATAATTTTATTTACATCTTCTAATCTAACGGTTTTAAAATTATTTGGGTTTGAAGTTGACAAGTTATAAATTGCGTGGTTAATTAAATTAGCACCTTGAGTTGTAATAATGATTGTTCGTAAATTGACATTATTGACAGTTGTTGTCAAGTATTTTTGCATAACAGTAACTGAGCCAATGGTACTACCGTTGCAACATTTATACACGAAATCATGTCAGCGTATTTCTTATGGATATAAAATGAAGACATGATTTTAACACAAGTTATGTGAAAAAAAATAAAATAATTAACAGCTTTTAATGATGACAATTTACAAGCAACAATTATTATTACAACTCAAGGTGCTAATTATTAATTTACCTATGCAAACTAGTCGCAATTATTTAATTACCTATTTAATTACTTTAGAATTTATGTTTTGATAAACTTTAAACCCAAAGAATTCAAAAACAGTTGTTAATTAGAAAAATGTGAATGGCATCATTTTTGCTTCAAATTAATCATAAAATTCATATTCAAAGTTTCTCGGATGCCTTTTGCGGCCATCCTGTATAGTCAAAACATGTTCGTCTTTCTTTGATCACTAATCACTAACAACTATAAAATAAAAGATAGTGGTACAAGACCGCACATTATTTACCCTATAATATTGCTAACACCACTGAGAGCATGGACTACTTTGCTTTGTTTTTTAGTGTATTTTTATATTTCTGCTTTTTTAAATATTTCTATTCGGCACCTATCGCGATACAATACGTATCTTAAATCGACGAGTTTTACGTATGCATCTAAATCAACGTACACACCTTTTAGTCTACGATACTTAAAAAATATTAGGGCTTTGGTTATTAAATTGTATTAAAAAAATATATGTATTAAGAAGTCTGTAGAAAACAAACACACGTTATAATTAAAAGGAAAACAAAATACTTATTTTATATACAGGGCTTTTTAATTGTATTATTACACGAAATATTTTTACCCCTGTAGAAGATACAAAAATAAACCTAAATTAAACAAATGTTTATTTGGATACACTTTTTGTTGACAGTAGAAGTTAATATACAAGGTGTCTCAAATATAGAATTTTCATTGCTAATAAGGTTTTTTTAATGGAACACCCTTTATACTTGAATAAATTTTGACTCTATTTACTTCTACACCAACAATGTATAACACAATATACGTCATTTACTGCTGATTTTTAAGCTATTAACTGCATGTTGATATATATATTAACGTTAAAGAGAAAAGAAGAAAAATAATATTTGGGTCCTTATTATTTTTAAATAATTCTGTTACTGTCAGAGTAACAAATTGGATGCCAAACTCTGAATAATTACCTTCCATTGTAGGAATTACTTATAGCCACAATACGTCAGCTATTTAGTTATTTTAGACACAAGCTTATTTAATTGCAGTAAAAAACAGCAATGCGTTAATGGCTACTTTTTAGGTTAAGTAAGTAAATAAGTTATACCAATGTTAAATAATTAATTACGATGTTATTATACCATTTGTCACTATGACAGTAACTGAAATTATTTAAAAATGGTTGAAACCAAAATATTATTTTTTTGTTTGCTTTTATCCGTTAATACGTACATGATCCTAATATCTTAAAAACCAGCAATAAATGACGTATAGCGTAGGTTACATTTTAAATGTAAAATTTAATAAAGGGTCAAATTTTATTAAAATATGCATGATCTTCCTTTAAAAAACCCACTTAACAATAAAATTTCTGTTTTTGAGACACCTTGTTTAGTTACTTTCCATGTAGGCAGTACCGAAGTACCGTGGGTGTCGGGTTATTAGATGTTTAACCCCTTGTTTATGCTCCGTCAACGTTAAGAGGGATTTACAATGGTCGATTTTCGCTGCATGGCTAAGCTGCACGGCCAAAATTGACCGTGCAAATTGCTTGCGATTTTAGTCAACTGTATAAATCTAAAGGCAATGCCGGCTATGTGTCTTTGTAGGCGATTTAGTTTGCGACTAGCCGCACGGCAAAAATCGACCCGTGTAAATTCCTCTTTATCCAAGCACTGAGACATGCAGTTTTTTTGCATTTCACAGCACCTTTTAGACAATGCGGTAGTACCACTACGGATGTTATTTTTCTAAATACCTACTACCTGGGGTGGGCAGAATACTACACAGTGGTTTGCCAAGCCATCTGTAAGGTGACGAGCGATTAAAAATGCCAATGTACAGTTTTGACATTGTCAATGAAAATACTGTATCCAACATTCCTAAAAAAATAATAATTTTTATTATTTTAATTATTTTTTATGCTCTTTATTAATTTTATATTTATATTTATATAAGGATTAAAATAAAAAGTTCCAAGTAATTTTTTTTAAGTGAAGGACAGTTAAGGCTTTGGCATTAACTACTGGTATCAAATTAATATGGCAAATATAAAGAATCACTAGTAATATGTATGTAAAATTAAGCGAAAATTAGTTTACTAGAAAAAAAATTAGAAGAAAATATACCAAAAAAAAATGTTTCTTTAACATATTTTATAAAAGTTTTTGCATTAATTTTTCGTGCAGAATCGCCCACAGACATTTTGACTCGTAATGTCCGGACAACCTGTATATTAAAAATAAATAAAAAAAGCACATAACTAATGGGTACACTTTTTAATAATGCAAATATTTAAATGTTTAAATTATTGTTTCCTGGCATATAATAATGGGCTGTTTTGCTTGTACGGATTAGGTTTTTTTATAGAAATTATAAGACAGATATACAGAGAGTAACTTTAGTTTTGTAAAACTTTTATATACGTTGCCTTGTACAATCGTTAAACTTTTGTTATGATAAAATTTCGAAATGAATTCTCGTCATACACAAAGGTTTTATGTTTGGCTTTAAAGCAGAATTTAGCGTATTTGTCATTCTGAAGTTGTTGGACCAAGAATGTCTTCAATACTTTTGGCAGATAATCCCAGTTATTTTTATGAACATGTTATTCAAAAGATAAATTTTAAAACTTCACGATATCTTTTATTTGACCGTAAATAATATTGTAAACTTCATTTTGAAAGCAGTTAAGTATTGGCTTATGTTTCTGTAAAATAAAATGAATACAAATTTTGTACTTTCTTACTTAATATACTTTTTAATAATAATGTTAATTCTCATAGCATGTCAGCACCCTTTAATAACATAAACATTAAAAAACATTTTTCTCAGAAACACAGAATTTCTCTTTCAAGCCAGCAAGTATTTTTCTCCTTCTAATTTATACACTTTTTATGTATACCAAATTCGAGACTCTCTGGAATATTGTTCTTATGTTTAAGGAATGGTTCCCTCCACAACTCTTAGCATTCTTAATTCTATCCAAATAGTTATTGGTCTTATTTAGGATTCTATACTAATCAAAATAATTCCTTGTTTTACCCATTATTGGGCTGTAGGGGACTTTTGGTTTTTTATAGGTACTTTTACGGCTTCTGCTTCAAAAAATTATCCAGTTCAGTTTCTGCACTTGTAACTCCCAAAAACTTGTGGTGCCGTGCGTTGCATCCCTATATGGTCCAACTGGACAGGCCTGTTGCCATTAGCATTTTGTTTTATTTTTGTTTTTCTATTATGTTTAATATTACATAATTGTATATTTGTATTTTGTTGCCATTCGCTATTTTGTGTTTATTTAAAAAATTCGTTATGTTTGTTATTAAAAATATATATATTTTTTTTATTATTAGTCAATGTTTGTCCTAAGCAATAATTTTCAAATACATGTAGGTTAAACATTCCCCTTTATTCTAAACTTAACTTTTTGTTTTATTTTTAATAACGGTTTCTTTAAGATCCTATTGTTAGGTTCAGTCAAATCACTCTTTATTCCAACCTAAAGACAATGCGTTAAAAAAGTAGTTAGCCTTCGGTTTTAGTTAACAGTTAAAAAACGATGCAAAGTTTTAGGAGATTTAATGCACAACTAGAGGCCCTGTTCACAATATTATTTTTTTACTTTAAATTACGATAATAGTCCAAGAGCCCCTAAGCGGCAGACCCTCATTATTTTATAAAGCTCAGCGCATGCTCCCAAAATAGGTAGAAGCAATGAGAGACTATAAAGTTTGACTCATAGTGGCTTTGGGAGGTACAAGGTACAGAAGATTAGTAAATTAAACCCCAAATTTTGTCATTTTGTAAAAGGTAAATTTTATATTATGTGACTTGGGTACCTATTAGAAGATATTACCTTAGTCGCCAGATAGTTTTGACAGTTTCAAACCCTTGGCAAAAAAAAATATTTTAGGGTGGCCGAAAAATTTAATATATCTGTTATTTAGCGGAGAATAACAAAATATTTTATAAAAGATTTGTAGGCTTTTTAAATAAGCATGTCCTAAAAATATTTAGATAAATACAGAGTGTCCCAACGAAAAGCTTTGCTGAAAGGTTAATTTTAAAAGTATGCTTTTTGAAACAGTCGGTACACATTAAAATATGTATAAGTCATGCCTATTTAGAAATCCTATAACTCTTATATAGGACTTTTTGTTATATTTTGGTAAATAACGGAAATATTCAACGTTATTGAACAATGGAGCCACACAAAAATGTTTGTCCGCCAAGGGTTTGAAACTATTAAAACCGTCTGCCGCCTGCAAAAATATTTTCTAAGGTACCCAAGTAAAATTTAGCTTTTACAAAATGACGAAAGTTATGTTTCAATTGATTAAACTTTTGCACCTGGTACCTGCCAAAGCCACTATAAGTCAAACTTTATATTCTCTCTGTGCGCATGCGCTGAAAAACTTTTAGCACTTGCAAAATAACGAAGGTATGCCGCTTACAAGCTATTACTCTATAACGAACTTTAAAAGTACGGCAATAAATATTCATGGTAAAATTTAAATATTATATATATTAAGATAAATATGTTATTAACACTAATAACTCAAATTTTAGCTACAAGAATAACTTGACTCTGCTTAAGTGAAAATATTGTTCGATTTTGCTTTTCAAAGCTAAGCTCCTTCAGGCTCACTTTCCATGTATTTTTAAATTCAGTGTCCTTGTTATTCCGAGAGTGCTGTTTTAAGAGCTGATTGGAGAGAAACGCTGAACACAAAAGTTTAGGATTTTATTTCCCTTTTTTATTAACACTAAAATAACATTTAGGAAATTGAAAACTAAAGTTAAGATAGGGTTTTATTTTATAAATATTTTTATTACTAAATCAAAGTTAATAAAATATAGATATGAATTGTTAAATTATATTTTGCGGGTTTTGGAAAAAAAAAAACGTTTAAATAGTTTTCTGTTAAATTCTGTGTTTTTTAAACGGATAATAAATAATTATTTAAATTATGATATAATGTCTAACTTTTTGCTTGGATATGACAAAATTAAAAATTATCATAACTTCGACATAACACACAAAGCCAAATAAATATAATAAATAATATAAAACATACATTATTTATAAATAAGCCTACAAAATTGGTATATTTGAAATTTTGGGTTATGCCAAATATGTGGGTGCAATTTATGAAAAAAACAGTTGGGTTAGTAATTATGACAGCAAGTTTTATTTTTGTAACAAGTCTCTGTGTGTACTATACTACATAATTTTATTAAAAAAAAGATACAGTTTTGGATGCATTTTAGCGCATACAAGATAGGTACAAATTAAAAAATATGGCATAGGTAAACACTACATTTATTTTTAAAATTAGAGAAAAATAATATCCACAAAACTTGTGTAAGCCACTGTGTACCTTAGAACTTATCTTATATTTAAAAGACAGGATTTCCAACCCATATTTGAAATTAAAAAAATAATACTTCAATACGTAAAAAAATTATACTAAAACAAAAATCATTATTGTAAATATTTTTTGATAATATTGCTGGTGACAAAGTTTTAAAAAATGTGTTATTGTTAAAGTATTTAGGTTAGGCTTATTAAAAAAAAAATCGTTTTAAATTAATTGGAATAAAAATAAAGTGGTTTTAAATAATTTTAACTAAATTTCATTTAATAAACAATGTCTTAACTCTTTAAAAATAAACATTATTTTTTATTTACCTGGTAACAATATACGTCGCGCCAGTTCAAAAGGTGCAAAGGCAATTTTTACCAATGCATGAAAGAAAGGCTGTCTAAAGCAACAACAAAGCTAGACCAATGCGTCATTTCATCAGGAAATGTTAACATTCGGCATTCTTTGTCTAATCTTTATCTGTTACAGTTTATTACACAGAAATTTATTTTAATTTATTTAGCTGGCACGACATGTATAGAAATTTAAATTAAATTTGAAATTTTTGGTATGTAATATTTTAAACGCTTTACTAAAATATTAATTGAACAACAATCAAAATGTCAACTTACTAAATAATAACTTTTATAATGTCACAGAAAAACAATTAAACCCATTTAAATTTTTTTATATTATCTTTTTAAAATAATATTTAATAATATTAATAAACAGGTTAAAAAAATACAAAATCGACATTTATTCAAAATCAAAAAAAAATAATAATAATAATAATAATAATAAAATCGGAAAAATGTTGTTTTATTTTTCAAAGAAAAACGACATTTTTGTAGCCTGACAACATGGTAATCTGGTATTTAAAATCTCTTGTGTATTTAAACCTAAGTAGTCTAAAAGCAAGTAAGTGTGCTTGGTTCGTATTATCTTATTAAATGCTTTGGAAAATGACAAAATTTTGATATTTTTAAAAATATTTTTTTCTTCAGTTTTGTAAATAGTGGTAGATTTTTGGTGAATTATATTTGTTAATTAACACCTACGTATACGTTTTACTAAAAAAAGAAAAAGAAATCATACAAATTGGCAATTATAGCGGTCACTGTATAAATCTAACTTGTATAAAAATTGTATTATTCAAATAGAATTATATTTTAAAATAATGGCAGCCATAAAATATGGTAGGTAAACATAGTCACGGGTTAGTTAACAAACATATAAAACACTTTTTAGTGATTTTAAACAAAAACTCAAATAGCCGGCATTTGTAAAGGTTTAATCCCTGGAGGAATTCATAGTATAGCTGTTTGTTTAAGTTTAGTCGACCAAAACCAACTACTTTTGTGTATATTTGAAACAAATGCTTAAATTGTTTGTAGTTAGTATTTGTTCAGGGTGTTGTCCTATAAAAACATAAATTAGCCACTAATACAAAAGTTTTATAAATTATTTTTTGAATTATTTACCGGGTTTTTATTTATATTTTGCCATCTACTTTTAACCATGGGCAAGAAAAATATAAAAAACGTCCTGTATAAAAGTTTTTCTACTTTTTGATTCATTATTTTTTAAGCATAAAAACATGAAGAAATGTATATTAAAAAGTTAAGAAAAATAAAAGTTAAACTTTTAAAATGGGTCACCCCGTATATTCTGTCACCATTAAAAATTACTTTTTAAAAGCTTTAAAAAATACTACATTTAATAAACCCATTTTTAATAGTTTCGGGAATATGGCAATTTAAATCTGGGTTAAATGGTGGCATAATATACAGGGTGTTCCATTCTAAAAGTTTATAACTTTATTTTTCTTTGAGCTTTTGATGTTTATTTGTTTATTTTTTTATGCTCAAAAGATAATAGATAAAAAAATATGAATATTTTATACAATATGTTTTGTTTAATTCTTTTTACTTATAGTTAAAAGTGGGTGGCAAATTATAAATGAGGAATTATCCAGAATAATTCATCCACTTGCGGTCTCCAACAGATAAACTCGTGGTATCGCACGTATGCATCTTTATACGGTCCAACTGGACAGGCCCCAAACTTTCTGCTTTGTTCGTTCTTTTATTTTTAATGTAGAACCTGTTGCCCGCGGTAAAAATCTCTTTCTTCCCAAGTCTTCAAAGTATTTAAGTCCTATGTCAACAAACTTTTTCTCTAGCCTAAAAGGTGATTTACTTAAATTTAGCGCTGAAAAATACATAAATATTGAGACATTGATTTTATTGTTGTAAATAAAATTATAAATGGACATTGTACAGTTTAAAACTAGGCCCCTCATATAGAAGCCTTTATACGACGTAAAGAGTAAAAAGAAACAGTAGGATGAATCCCATAAAACAGGTAGGGAATATAACAAAAATTAAGGGAAATTAAGTTACGGACGATTTATGGTTTAAAAGGAATAAAGCGAGGGGTGTTAAATGTAAAATACAAGTTTTTTTAAATTTTCAACAAAACAACGAGACCTATAAAAAAAAAAGATTTGATGGCAAAGTTGTAGGCAATAAAAAGATCCATACCTTTATTTTTATATAACCTTAAAATTTAGTTTAATTTTGTTTCTTTTTTTATCTATTACAAAAAATAAATTACTTTTACAAAATTTGGAGACAACGCACCTTTACATGTGCTAAATACACTGTTATTTTTTTATATTTTAACTTAATATCGAAAAAGTAGCCCTATTTTTAATCGAAAATTCATGTGTAAAAGTATCAGCATTTTTCAAAAAGTCGGCGTCTTTTTGTTGGTAAAAAATCTATTCTTTTTAACGGTGTTAAAGAATATACGATATAATGGTAAATGTTCTTAAAAAATGCAAAAAAACTTGGATCTGATTTTTTTAATTAATTTTTACGCAAAGGCCGAAAATTTTTAAAACAGAAAAAAGTAGGATAAAACCCACCAAAACATGTAAAAATAATAACAATATTATTTATTATTATATTTTAATTAGGAAAATTTATCGTAGTCATACATTTTTTTTTTTTTTGTAAAAAATTAAAATAAACAACTAAAAACTTGGTAATTAAAATATTTTACATAAATTTTAAGGTTATGTAAAGAAAGTGTATAGACAAATGTAGATCTTTATATTACCTAATACTTGCAAATTTAACTTTTCTTCATACGACTTGTAGTTTTGCTAAAAATTGAAAAAAACAACGTTTTTTTTTTAAATTTTACCCCTCCCCCTTCCCTTTCCGACCATTGATCGAACGTAAATTATTTGTCCTTTGATTTTTGTTATTTTTGCTACCCTTTACAATGGGTTTTATTCTTCTATATTTTTTTGTTTAATATCGACCCTCATCTAATATGTAAAGTAGTTAATATTGCTTTCAAATGCTGATTAACCTAATACAATGGACAAAAACTAAGATACCTATTTCTAATAAAGTATATGTGGTTATGCTGGCATAAGTTACTTATATTTTACCAGAATTGGTTTTTATTTTATTATTGCTTTTTTTAATCTGCTTGTCATAATATTTTGTTTTTTTAACATTTTATAAAAAGAAATGTATATGCAGTGCCGGATTTAGGCATAGGTAGTTGCCTATGAGCCGCCACTATAAAAAAGCGTCTACAACACCAAAAATTAAAAAAAAAAATGAAGTAAATCAATAAAAATAAATTTTAAGGTTATGTAAAGAAAGTGTTTAGACAAATGTAGATCTTATATTACCTAATACTTGCAAATTTAACTTTTCTTCATACGACTTGTAGTTTTGCCAAAAATTGAAAAAAACAACGTTTTTTTTTTAAATTTTACCCCTCCCCCTTTCCTTTCCGACCATTGATCGAACGTAAATTATTTGTCCTTTGATTTTTGTTATTTTTGCTACCCTTTACAATGGGTTTTATTCTTCTTTATTTTTTTGTTTAATATCGACCCTCATCTAATATGTAAAATAGTTAATATTGCTTTCAAATGCTGGTTAACCTAATACAATGGACAAAAACTAAAATACCTATTTCTAATAAAGTATATGTGTTTATGCTGGCATAAGTTACTTATATTTTACCAGAATTGGTTTTTATTTTATTATTGCTTTTTTTTGATCTGCTTGTCATAATATTTTGTTTTTTTAACATTTTATAAAAAAGAAATGTATATACAGTGCCGGATTTAGGCATAGGTAGTTGCCTATGAGCCGCCACTATAAAAAGGCGTCTACAACACCAAAAATTAAAAAAAATGAAGTAAATCAATAAAATATGTTTAACTGTTTAGTTGGTGGTAAAAACCTTTTTTCCTTTTCATAAATTTTTTGGGAGCAGTATATAAAAAGGCTCATAGCAATGTCGTTTTATTAAAAAAAAATCACTTTTTAATATTTTTTATTATGTAATACTGTAAAAACAAAACAAATTTGTTTTTTTGAATCAAAAAATAAATTGTTTTATTTCTTTTACATTTCCGGAAATGTGATCTAGACCGGGATATAAAATAATGCAATGAAATCCTTTTCTTTTATGTTGGCCCCTGCTCTAAATTCCGGTCTTTAAAAATAAGCGAGGCTATAAAAGGGCAATATCTCTGTGGACATTCTGGGTGCAGCAATGTCCAGAATGATAAGGGCGCTGGATTTCAAATTAAATGCGAACTAAAATCCTCGATTTATGGCTACGGAGTTAAGTTTAAATTGTTATGCTTATACGGGTTAGTTGACCAAAACACACAAGTTTTCCGTAGATACAGAGCGGAGTCGAAATTGGTAGTATTTGTTTAAGGTATAATCTCTAGAGAAATACCTAGTCAGGCTATGTCGTTTATTTAACGTTTATTTACTCCTGTTTTTGTCTTTGGGCAAATAAATATTTAACTAACTAATCTTTTACAAAAAGAAAAAGAAATTAATAAATAAAGAAAATTGTAGAATTAACAGTAAAATTCTTTGCTTTTTGTTTAAAGGTCTTAAATTTTTTAATCTTAATTAATTTAAAAGAAAACGATCCCGGGTCCCTCGCTGATTTTGATAAAACTGCAATAAGTTGTAGTACGTTAAAGTATAAGAAAGACGTATTTTTTTATCGGCTATTCAACACTTTTTAGGGGTAAAATGCTTCCCTAAAGTTCACCCTTAAAAATGGTTATTTTCAAATATCCAAAGAACAAAGGGCAATATCACTGTGGACATTTTGGGTGCAGGGTGCAGTATCACTGTGGACATTCTGGGTACAGCAACGTCCAGAATAAAAAGGGCGCTACATTTTGAATTAAAACGAACTAAAATTCCCGATTTATGGCTACAAAGTTAGGTTTAAATTGTAATGCTTATACTGCCGTCCAAAGAAAAAACATCGTATGTGTATATTACTAGCCTATACACATACAGTGTTTTTTCTTTGGACGGCAGTATACGGGTTAGTTAATTAAAACACACAAGTTTTTATAAATGCAAAGTGAGAGTCGAAATTGGTAGTATTTGTTTAGGGTATAACTTCTAGAGAAATACCTAGTCAGGCTGTGCCGTTTATATAACGTTTATTTACTTCTGTTTTTGTTTTGGGCAAATAAATATTTTATTAACAAATCCTTGTCTAATTTTCTTTAATAAAGAATAATATGATTAAAAAAATATTGAATTAACAGTAAAATTTTTTGACTGGTTTTTGAAGTTTTCAAATCTAGACACGTGTTAGCGTGTGAAGCCAAATTAAGACAAAAAAAGACTGGTTAAAGCGCCGAGTGTAATATTACGAGAATCACTTTTGACCCCTTCATAACTTAAAATCCATTAAACGTTAACATATGAAACTACGTATGTTTATGTATCTTTATGCGCACAACTAGCAGCCCAAATTTCAATAATCTAGCTCAAACTGTGATAAAGATATAAAGGTCCAAAAGTTGTTAATTTTCCACTGACTGACTGGCTGACTGACTGACCGACTGCCTAAATGACATATAAATCAGAAACCTAACTCACTTTCAGATGACCTTAAAATATAAAATTTAAAATTCAGTTTGGTTATTGTGTGTAAGCGTAGAAACAAATTTGAAAATAAAAAAGGTAAAAAAATAGGGTGTTAGGAGGGTCGCCATGCAAAAACCTGTTTTAAATTGTAGTGTTTAAACCGTTACTAGTATATATTTTAAAGTAAATTAATAAATCTATTATTATGTTGCTATATAGCAGAAACAATAAAATAAAATTAAGTTAAATAATTAGTAGTGTCCCCATAAAAACACTTGTAATAGGTGCTAATAAACAACCGTTAACAAGATCGTTATATCTCCCAGACTTGGTTAATTTAGGAATAAACAGGTAGCAGATAATAAATGAGCAATGCGTACTGTTATTTCTAACGCTTAAAAAATATCTACTACGTTTGCATAAATAAGTTGTATGTAGAGGAAACACAGGAAAATTACCAAATCTAAATACTTGTCTTGTTTTCTTTACAAAACTTGTGATATTCCACAAAAACATTTATGTTAAAAAGGTGAGCCAATTTCAATAGTAAAATTATGCTTAGCTGTGAGCTTCGCCACAAAAATAATGGAGATCTAAGTGAGTGCCAAGTTTTGTACAAAATCCAAAAACAGTGTGTCCAAGAAGGACTTAACTCTACCTGTATATTTTGCTTATTTTTAATGTTTTGAAAAAAAGGTATTTCTCATAAAAACTTTGCCTTTGTCTAAAAATTGCCCTATGATATACAGGGTGTATATTAAAAAAAAAAAAACACATCGATTTTCGTTTTTAGCTACGGTTTTTTCATAATGGCTTAAAAATAAGGAACGACCATTTACTTTGATGCTTTAAATAAAAACACCAATTTTTTTGTTAAATTAAATTAAGCAACGAATTCTTACTATATTTTAGGCAATATATCTAATAACTAAAGCTAACAATTTTTAAGAAACTGCCATAAATTTCTTTTAAATTTGGCACGTAGTTGACACAAATTTATTCAAAATTCAGGAGTCTTACTTTTTTAATAAAGGTTTTTATTTTAAACCGCGTTACCCCTTTTTTATTTGTTATTTTTATTAATAAAAATATTAAATTTGTCATATTTAATTTAAACCTTCTGTTAATTAGTTAGTGCCTTGTATAGAGACTAATGTATTTCTTAAGATTAAGGTTCCCATAGAGCATATAATTTTAACGTTTACTAAAGTAATAAAACTTTTATATTACACAGAAACGACCACACAAAAGCTAATAAATACTCATTGTAGCAGCTTGATGTCACCAATTAGGTTTTAATGTGTTAAACACTAAGAGCAATAGATTGTGAGTAGAGAAAAGCATATAATGAAACCTTTTACGATAAGATGACGCTACTATCTTCCTTTAAAGCACCTTCTTTTATTGTCAAAATAGGCTTATTTTACAAGTTTTAATTAATAACTAGATTAAAACTTGTCAAATTCCACGGATTTTAGACAATTACACTAGCACCAAGAAAAATTGATGTGCACTCGACGCGACCTATCTACGATTATGTGTTTTAACCCTCTGAATCTGAATTTTAGTTTAGGCCATACGGGTTCCAATTTCAAGTAAATTTCAAAAACCGTAAAAAATTATGCAAATTTTCTCTAAATGCTACGTTTTTTGCAATTTATTCAAAATTGAAGGGTGTACGGCCTAAACTAATTTGAAATTTGTATTCAGCGGGTCAAAGAACAGGCCCCTAGATAGGTCGCGTAGAGTGCACATGATTTTTTCTGTGTCGGTGTTATTAGCGATTTAAGTTAGGCGCCTTTATCGAATGCTTTTAAATCTGTTCTAGTGCATTAGGACTTTGTTAGTCCTTTTCTGCTTAAACTTGTTGCAGTTAGTTCTAACAACAGAAAATCAGATAATTTCTGTTAATATAGTAAATATTCTTTTGTTATTTTATTTATATTATTATATAAGATTATCAAATTTTAACAGGTTTAATTAGGTACTATATAGTTAAAAAATAATAATAAAACTTAACAAAAAATAAAGAAATATAACGCATTTAGTCAGCATGTGAAGCAAATACCTTGGCAGAGGTATAAATAACCTATAAAATTTTTTGTGTTACATCAAGCGGCCGTCTACTAATGATACATTAAACATACAACGTTCTTCTAAGGTAAATACGGCGCATTTACATTTACCACATAACAGCCTTATATTAGCAACCTCGAATAATGCATATTTTTTGTCACATCATGTCTTGTCACAAAGTATTTATGGATTTTAGAAAAGAAAGGGGGAAAGGAGAATATTAATTAATTAATTTTTAAAAAAACGCTACATATTTGTTCAGTTACAAAGTCGCAAGAATTACCAAGCTTATACTAACATTTTCATTTTACAATACGTCGAATTTCAACGATTTTGGTAGCAGTTACATTTAAGAGCATTATTATTCATGCAGAAAAATTAGATTGACAAAAAAATATTTATTTTTATAAAAAGAATACGCAACGAAATTCTATTGAGAGATCTTAGTAACCGAAAAATTCCTAAAAAATATCATGTAAATTGTTATAGTGCAACTCTCTCACGTAGAAACTAGCTGAAAAAATTGCTAAATTAGGTCGACTAGTTTCTTTTTTCTTTAAATTTTCACCATTAGGGAACAAGTAAAAAATAAATCAAAAAAAAAAAAAAGTCCAAGTAACCAGAGGATCAATTAAAAAGAATTATGTACATTGGTCTAGTTTGTACTGCTCAAAAAGCTACGATACTGCGCCTCACATAATACTCTCTGCGTAGAGGCAACGCACGTTGCATAACAGATATTTTGTTTGTATAGAAAATATAAAACAATAAAAAAACGTTGAAACTCATCACTAGCCAAAGAATCATTAAAAAAATCATTTATATCGGTGCAGTAGAAGTCTCTAACGAAATGGCTTAAAATTATGGCTTCGCATTTAATTAATTTTAAACTTAAACGGGGTGTATAATAGAATGACAAATAATAGTTATTTTACCTGAAATGTAACAATATATGCATTGTTTATCCAAAATAAGAAACTTACAGAAAAATTTCTAATACTTACAGACAAAATGTAAAAAATGTCTTTTTCAACAATTAAACGTTTTTCCGATACAATACATCAAAGCAGCTTATTTTTCTATTAAAACTAGAATTTCCGCTTACACCCATAAATAATAAAACACACAAATAGAATTTACTTACAAAAGTGTGACCGTTCTATTCTATATTATGACAAGTCAGTTTTAAATATAAAAACATAAATATAAATATAAATATAAATATAAATATAAATATAAATATAAATATAAATATAAATATAAATATAAATATAAATATAAATATAAATATAAATATAAATATAAATATAAATAATAATTAAAATATAAATAAGGTTTCATTAATTTAAATTACTTGTATCAAATAAAAGAAAAAATATTCAGCAAAGAAAAGCAAAATTGTAGGGAATAAAACCATGCATACAAAAACAATAAAGCCACAATTACTTACAATTCATGCTACCGGTTTGTTTGAAAAGAACATAGCAGAAATCTATGCAGTGAAACTCTTGCCCTTATTCTCCAATAAAAGAACATTGTTATTATTATTTTATTGTATTTAAACTATTTTTTTTTAATATTGCTGGTGACTTTTCTTTTAAATTTGCCCAACTTAAAAACGTTATTATTTTGTTATGTACCTTCATTGTTTACATTGTCACACAGCTAATAGGATGATTAGTACATTGGTAAAATCTGCAAATATCTTTATTTGTTTCCTTTTAAAAAATATGTATTGAACATAAATATTGTTTTTAATATGAAAGCGGTTTTTCTATTTGCGGTACAAAGTGCCGCAGCGCGCCCGCTCTTATTAGTTTACAAGGCGCGCACGGCGGAAACTCCTAAACTATAAAGTAATTTACTACTAGATATTAGCCTTTATGTACAAATCATATTTTAAAAACATGGTAAGTTAAAATTAAATAAAAAATCAGATTAAATCATATAAAATAAACACACTCATTACCGGTTTTGTTGAAAATCTACGCAAAACTTGCGGTATTTGGTCAAATTACGAACTTCGTAACAAGTTTGGTTTCCATTTAATTTTAAATTCAGCAGCCCTTTTATGTACATTACTGCACCCTTAATGTTTAAAATGCAATCCTAAACAAAAAAAAAAAAAACTAGACCAACCAAATTTTGTTTAAATTAAATCTTAAATACCTTTTTGGTTTTTGGTCAATTTTAATTATCTTTTGGCCCAGTTGTAGCTCCTTTCTTTTAGATATTTATTTAATATAGGATTTGCAAAAAGTTTAACAGGATTGGGTATAATACAGGAAAGGGCCAAATGTTGTGTTTTAACCTAAATTTTCGAAAACCCTGTGAAATAATTTATTGTCACAATTTTTTACTAATGTACTGAATTTTAAAGCCCGATCTTTCCCTTACATTTTTTTCATATCGGTTTTTCTATTTTAAACGAAAATACAAATTTTTAAAGAAAACCCTGAAATTTGTGTACCTGTGTGCCCATATATTTTTTGGATATCGAGGCATTTTTATCTGCAAAATAAATAAGAAGTTACCATGGCCCGAAAATGCCCATAATTTAATTCAGTGTAAGGCTTATATTTCAAACTTAACCAACAAACCTTAAAATATTTATACACAATATTTTATAGGGCTTAAAAAAATTATTATCGAATAGAGTAAGTAGTAAGAGTAAGAGTAGGGTTTGGTCAGTAAAAACAGGAGGTTCCTATAACATTTTGCCAGTGTTAAACACTATAGTGAAATAGTCGCTGAAATACCATCATGTTGGTTTTATTAAAGTAGGAGCAGGTAGGAGTTTTGCCAATAAAAATCAAAAAGTTGCTATGACATTTTACCAGTGTAAAACACTTTAGTGAAATAGTCTTGAGAATTAACAGAGAAAATCGCTATTAGTAATTAATTTTTTTATTAAATATTTTATTTAAGCCCTTTGGCTTGTCAAGAGTAACTAACAAAAGATAAAGTGACATTATTTCAAATGCAATGGGGCGGAATACCTAAGATGACTAAGATTTTTGTGCACTTCTAAAATATAGATAAAAAATAAAAGGGCTTGCTAGGAGTAAATTAAAAAAAGTAACTTTTTCTAAATTCAATATGGCAAAACAAACAAGATAGCGGCTTTTTTAGATGCACTTCTGCAAAAAGGGTTTCAATAAAAGGGTGTGTTAAGAGAATCTCAAAAACTAAGTAACGATATTTTAATTCCAACTTAATGAAACACTTACGATGGCGAACAACATAGTTATTTTAAATAAATTTTTGCAATATGGGTATCAAAAAAAGGGCTTGCTAAGAATAAATTCAAAAATTACGGGACGTCAATAATGACGACAATGTCAGGCTTCTAAAGATGGCGTATTAGTTATTTCTTATGCAGGGCTACATTATGGTTATAATACAAAAGGGTAACTCAACAATAAAATGATATTAATCCAATATTACAAACCAGATTTTTATACTTCTCTACCGTAATAAGTATTAATTAAAAGAAGTCCCTAATGCAAATGCCTAATCGTATTGCAGCTAAAGTGCTTGAAATTAACTGGCAAAATATCTTGCAACAATAATACGTTAAATAAGATAAACAGACTAAGAAACCTGATCAGCGATAACAAAAAAGTAAACAATGAATTAAAAAGACAAAATACTATTTTTTAAAGAAGCTTTTATTTCAATGCAATAAAATACCCTTTGCCTCTAAAACTTATACTATTAAAAATATAACATTATTACATATTAAAGCTTTTCATGAGATTTACCTGAGTAGTAGTAGTGATTAAATAACTTAATTTAAATACTTTTTATTTTTTTTTAATTTTTAAACTAAGTAAACAGAAGTACCTTAATCTTTTAAGTTATATTTTTTAGTAAACGTTTTAAGGAAAAGGAAAAAGTTTTTTTAGTGCATTTAAATAAAAGCTTACTTAAATATAGTTTTTAACTTTTATTTTAATAATGGATGCTTGAAGGTATATCGCTTGAATACCACAAAATCGTGGGTGCAGGGTTTTTACCTACATTTTTTCTCTTATTCGTGAACAGCAATAGTTTAAGAAAAAAGGGTTTGTTAGGCCGAAATATATGTATATTTTTTTAATTTGTGAACTTATAATATATTTATATTTGTAAATTTAAAAAAAAGTACTTTTTAAGAGAAAGTCTAACAAGCAATTAATTAATGATAATAAAAAAAATTGCTAAATAAACATAAAATATTAATATTAAACAAGTCGTTTATACAGGGCATTAAAACTTTATTAAACATTAAATAAATGAAAAAAACATAATACAAGTATTATCTAAAGTGTACAAAATTTTTTAAAAATAAGAACTTTTAAAAGTAAAAAAAATAATTTAATAAATATTAATGTATAAGAAAATAGTCTACGCGGTACAGGGTCCACTCTAATATTTTAATATACAGTCAGGGGCGGTCATATAAACTTTCCGAGGGAGGGGCCATATCATCAATAAATATATGAGAATGGGTATGATTTATATGATAATGTAAATTTGCAAATAGGTGTGTTTAGGTAAACAAAACTTAATCGGTTACAAAGGATGTGGCATGAACCGGGGTGGGAGGGGGCATGGTCCTTATGCCCCCCTCCGTTACAACTATATTGCAGCAAATTAACAAAACTGGTAGTGTGTTGCCTATATATAAACTTATTTATGGTATGGTAATTTTTAAAAGTTGTTAAATATAAAATGTAAGATAATTTTAGCAAAACAGTGTTTAAATTTAAAACCCTAAAAACTAAAGTTTCTACATACTACAAAGACGAGTTAAAAGTAACATGTTATATAAGCCAGGCTTTACACGTGTCAAGTAGCGTAAGCAAGTTGCTAAATCAAGTATTTAAATATAGTTTTGCAGCATTTAATCCTACTGACTTGAGTACATTCGCAAGTAAAAATTTTTTTTTTTAGTTACTTGCTTTGGTTACTTGCTTAAGGTACTTGGCACACGAAACGCCGGCATTATGCCAAAAGAGCTTTTTGGCCTATTTGAAAATATAACATTTTGAAGAAATATCCATAATTTAAAGTTTTTATTACCTTAAGACTTAAAAAAGCACGCAATAATAGCAATAATTTTAGTAAAATAAAAAAAAATAAAAGGCGGCAACTAAGTTTATCATTAAGAAAAATATCCTTTTATGCCTCGCCTCAAAGGGTGTAGCTCCTCTGAGATAGGAAACATAATATATAAATCTTTTCTTAAAAAAGTAAACCAGGACTATATATTTTTTAATACATAATTTTAAAACACCCTTTATTTAGATTTAAGAATTGGTTTCAGATAATGTCTTTCACAAATTTTAAAGACTAAAGAAATAAAATAAGAAAAAATATAACCCAAAAATAAAAAGTAGCCGTTGTATTCTGTGTATAAAATTAGTCAGAAAAACAACGGCAAGAACAAAAGTTTCTTTTTAGGTCTAAAAGTACCCGGATAAAAGGTAATAATTTTTTTTTAAAACATAAAAAAACGACAAAGAAATATTTAACACAAATATAATTTAGGAAATTAAATGTGGTAAAAAATCATAAAGTTTTATATTTTTTAACGTTGCATAGGGTCAGCTGGAAAACAAGAACTGACGTTTTTTAAAAATAAAGTGGATAAACAAGTAAATATGTATAAAATGCACAACTGCGTGAAAGTGCTTTTATTCTTTTTATTTGTGTTTATTTTGGTGGAAAAATTTAGAAGGTTTTAAAGCTAGTAACTGTAAAAATAGTATTATAGTTTTGTTGCAGTAAAACAAATTAGTAGATAATGTATTTTAGGGTAACTAGTACTAGTTTTTTTTCTTTGGCAGCTTTAAAGTCCTTTTTGTAAATTATGTAAATTTCTTCAGCACCTAAGCCAAAAACATTGTAAATTTATTATTAATATACAGTGTATCTACTTATGTTGGTGTCCTTAAAGAAACTTTTTAATAATAATTTTACGTTATTCCTTATAAAAAGTTCTGCATGGTACAACACCTAAAAAACAACGATCAGATATGAAATAAAATCATTTAATTGTGAAGTACAGGATACTTAAATTTTAAGCAAGACTAATAAAAGGTAATAAATGATGATTGGTTTAAACTATGCAGAACTTATTTTTTTTTGTAAAATTCACCTTTAAAAAATGTTCTATATGGTACACTATATATACAGGGTGATTCGAAAAACGATTACGAAACTTAAGGGGGCTTCTTGACAAAATAAGGGTAAAGTTTCATATATTTTTTTCAAATTGTCATTCGTTTTCGAGTTGCAAGCCGTCCAAGTTCAAGTTTTTATTTTTTGTTTTTTGAATTACTTGCTTACAGAAAAACCGATTTGAGTAATATTTAAAACCTAAAGTTAATTGTCTGCGTTTCATTATTCTAGTAACAACTCACATTGATTATTTGCTGCTAGAGGGCAAGTTACCTACATTGAAATGTTTTTGTGTCATATTTTTTTAGTGTTGACAGCTACAATAGTTTTTGGCATGTTTTCTGAGAGACTGATACCAGGCCTTTAAAAAAGGTGCTCTTTATTTACATCGCTTAACATAACGGTTTAGACGTAAATCACCCTTAAAAATTAAGTGGTAAATTTACTTTTCTCATTTCATTACCACCAGCTACCAGGTAATTTAATTGCTAAAAATTAATGAAACAGTACAAAAAAGATTTTCTTCAAGACATTTCCTAAGACTCTTAAAAAATGTCGCCTAATTCGATAAAAAATTCCTGGTGTTTGGCACTTTTCAATTATCCTGAAGCGAAGATCCTCGACGTTGATTACTGGAGTATGGTACACCAATTATTTCAAATGACCCCAAAAGAAAAAAATCATAGGATTAAGGTCTGGTGACCTCGCTGCCCATGCCAATGGTCCACTTCGTCCTATCCATCTTTCAGGATACGTTGCATTCAAATATTGCCGGACACGTATACTAAAGTGGGGCAAAGCCCCGTCTTGGGGGATCCACTAGTTGGCCCTTACATCCAATGGCACACCTTCCAGATACAATGAAAGACGATTTTGGATAAAATCTAAGTATACGTCACCAGTTAATGGGCCATCAAAGAAATAAGGACCAATAAGGCAATCTTCTATTATTCCTGCCCACACATTCAGTAAAAATCTACGCTGATGTTTTGTTTCTACCACATTGTTTGGGTTTTCGTAAGCATATGTGTGGATGTTGTGTAGATTTGTCATGCCATCACGAGTGAAACCAGCTTCGTCAGTGAATAATATGAGGCCAATTAATCGATAATCGTGTTTATACTTAGCTAGGATCTGATTGCACATTTCCAACCGTCTCGGCCGATCATCGTCATAAAGAGCCTGCACCTTTTGTGAATAAAACGGGTAGAGTTATTTTTCTCTTAGAACCCTCCATGAACTAGCCTGATAGAGCCGCACTTCATTCCCAATTTTTCCAGTACTAGTACCTGGATTATCTTCAATAATTTCAAGCACTCTTTCTTCTTGTTGCACGTTTTTAGCAGTTCTAGGTCTTCCCCTATTTTCATTAAAACTTTTAAAGGAACCACATTCCGCAAGCCTTCTGTGCATACTGGAAAATGTTTGAGAATGAGGAATATTTCTTTCCGGATAGCTCTCCATATAATAACTTTTTGCCAACTTTGCATTACCATTTGCTTTTCCATAACAGAAAGCCATTATTAGTTATTTTAAGATTATAAATGAAATAGTTTAAAAAGCGAATTATTTGACGCTAAACTGGCAGCTCTAGTATACTTTGATAGCTATTTACCTGGTAGCTGGTGGTAACGAAAAGTAAACGAGAAAAGTAAATTTACCACTTAATTTGTAATAGTGATTTACGTCTAAACCGTCAACACTAAAAAATTATGACAAGAAAACAATTGGCAATGTAGGTAAACTGCCCTCAAGCGGCACACAATCAATGTGAATTGTTACTAAAATGATGAAGTGCAGACGACTTAGTCGATCTTTCAAATATTAGTCAAATCGGTTTTCCTGTAAGCTGGCAATTCAAAAAACAAAAAATAAAAATTTGAACTTTGACGGCTTGTAACTCGAAAAACGAACGACATTTTGAAAAAAATTATGTTAAGCTCTACCCTTATTTTGTCAAGTAGAATCACCCCCTTAAGTTTCGTGATCGATTTTTAAATCACCCTGTATATACAAATCGGTATCAAAAGTTTTAAAATAGTGTAAGTAATTATCAAGAGCAAAATAAAATAATACGTGGCGAGCTTGGTGTAAGGGTTAACGTACCAGCCTCTCACCACAGCGACCCGGGCTCGAATCTCGGTTCCTTTCACCGGGTTTTTAATAGCTCGCACGTGACAAATAATGGTATTGGCAAAGCCTTTATGAGGTATTCTGCCAATCCTGAGTAACATAACATCCGTGGTTGCACTACCGCGTTGTTAAAAGGTGTTGTGAAATGCAAAACTGCATTTTTCAGTGCTTGGATAACGTTGACTGAACAGGGTAAAAAATAGGTAAAAGAGTAAAAAAATTATCCAATAACCCGGCTCCAACGGTACACTAGTATTTGGGCAAAAGTCTTTGTGAGATGACACAAAGACAAAAAAATTAAAACATTATTTTTTAGCCTCACCGACCGATAAACATGGAAAACGAAACATAGGTAATAATATATATTTTTTATAAGTTACGTTTTGTAAATAAATCCAAAGTAAGTATTTTTAGATAAGTGCTGTAATTAATAAAATACAATTATTTTATCTTGTATACTTTTGCAGCCATTTTTTTTGCTGAAACAAGAAGTTCAAAACATGAAACTTTAACACGAGATTTTACTTATATAATAAAACATACCTATTAGGATACCCTAATTTGTAACTAATAATTGCTGGGAGTCACGCAAGGTCTTAGAATTTGGTACAAAAGAGCATTTTTGTTGAATAATAATACTAAAATAAAATTACACAAATGTGCATCATACTCTCTTAAATTGTAACGATAACCTTATTGATATTTTGACAAGGGCGTAGCTACGATTACTCTACTCCAATTTTAGCAATATTAGGTGTATTGTGACAATTTTTGGCTAAAAATATTTTAAAAGGTAAGAAATAGGAATCTGATATCAATTTGATTGTTAACTTTAAGGGGCGCCACCTGCGGTATCTTGAACAAATTAAAAACAAAATAACTTTTTTAAAAGACTCTGTATTTAACTTTTAAATAAAAATTCTTATTTTCGAACATCTTTACATAAGAAAGGTATACTTGGTTAAAGTTGATTTAGGCAACCGTTTTTGAGATATCTGGATTTAAAAAAATTACATTCTGTACGGCCAGGTCTAGGCTATACAGAGTGTTTTCGAATAAGATGCTAATCTTGTACAGTGTGAATCCTTAGATAATTTCAAAAAGAAAAGTTTAAATACACTTATGTCCCAATATAGTTTTTAAATAAATATTTTATTAATCTTTTAGATATTTCATGTATAATAAATGTAATAAAAAGGTAAAACCTACCTGCCTCAGTTTTAGTTTAAATAAGAAAGACCAGACAAGTGTTTAAATGTTTTTTTATTCAAGATTGTTTTGGTTATTTAGGTTAAGTAAACTTCGTTTTTTGATAACGTCATTAACAATGCATGTGGATTGTAAGTTTAGTCAATACTTTATGAATTAAGGCAATAAAGTCACCAACCTTTTTTAAAGTTTTATATAAACACAAACATTCATTTGACTCTGGCAATTGCCTTGTAGCAACGCCATAACCGAAGCCGTATCCAGTATTTAACTTAAAAATCTAGCCCGGTTCCCGTTTGTAATAACCTTTTTTCCCTATCTCAATCTCAAAATTCAATTTTTTGGGTCCACTCAAATGACATTTAGGACATTTAGATTGCGTTTTTCTTTCAGTTAGGTTCTGAGTCGCTGAAGGTTCTTTTTCGTTTTTTGTTCAAAACGCCTTAACGGTTTGAAAAAGGGTTGAACATTTAAACAGCGTAATTCTAATTCCTTGGGGAACTGTAGAGGTTGGAATTCACTTTTTGCGCCGTGGAATGCAATTTTTTGCCATAAATAAGACAGTCCCATTGCCAATGAGGGCCTTTTGTCAACTGATGTTTTTCGTTAACGATTTTTTTTGTATGCTAATGGTTTTTGGTTTAGCTGATCTTAGCTGGTTTGGTTGACTTGTAACCTTTAGTTCCAGTTTCCAAGGACAGAGCTGTATACAGTGTGTCCTATGGTAGGTGTTGCAAGTGAATAAATGAACCAAAAATTTTTAAGTTTGAGAATAAAATTTTGAGAAAACTGGTCGGATGGTCCAATATTAATAAATACAACATTTTATTCTTATTGGTATTGTACAGTGCGAGTTATAACTGAAAATATAAAAAATGCCCAGAAACTACCTACTTTTATTCTTTAAAATAGAAGAAAGCTGGTAAAGTAAATGATGTAGAAAATGAAATTTCATAACAAAATTTATAGGTAAGCATGAGAGTAAGAGAAAATGTAATTGTCAATTTTTACATTACGCATTACAACTTAAATATTGGGCAAAAGGGGCAAAATTTAATGAAAAATTTAATTATTTGAAATACATATATTTTTAATTTATGGGTTAAGCCAAGTATTTAAAAAATTGTAAATGCATAATATAAAAAATGTACAAAAATATTTTTTTTTACTTTAATTCTTTAACTTTAAATTTTAACATAAAATTTAATCTCTAAAACATTTTTTTACAAGATTTGATCCTATTTTAAAAATAATGTTTTCATTGTCTTGGTCATTTCTCACAATTTTAGTTATAAATTGCCCTGTATATTACCAATCGAAGTAAAATTTTATATTTATCAGTTTTGGATCGTACGACCAGTCTCGAAAAGGATGTTTAAAAATTCTAATATTCTCGGTTCATTTGTTTTCTTGTTACACCCATCCTGGGACACACTGTATACGTATAATTTTTTAAATTAACAGGGATAACCAGAAAGCCCGCTTAAGTTAAAAAAACTCCGAGGGATAACTATCAAAGCCAGATTTTACATTAATAAATTAAATTACCAGAAATATTTTTTTAAATAACTATTTAAACTTCTTTTACTAATATATGAAAAAAAAATCTTTTAATTTACGTACATAAAGCATAATTATAACATTAACATTATTTTTGTAAACATAAAATTCGCCTATATTGTGTGTCATTTTGCAATGATAAATTAATTTTAAACTTTAACATTTTTTTATTACTCTTTAAAAAGAAAAATCCATTTCTTGGACAACCTTGTAAAGTAACCTAATATATGAATTTAAATCACATAAGGTGAGTCATACTTTCTTAAATGGTAATCATGGCGTTTGGAATAGCTCCCAGGCAAGCGCGACACTTTAGTAAAAAAGTTTTTTATTTAGAAATGGCAAAAAAAATATTTTTTGTTTATTTCTTCACTTTAAGCAAAATTTGAGTTTGGGAACATTATCTTTCTTTTTTGAATATTAATCACATTTTATTGTCACATTACAAGTTTGTTAAACCATTTGCCTTGTTCTTATAGTTAGAAATATCTAAAAGTCTTGCATAACAGAATTGTAAAGTCAAAGAATTTAAACCAACAGTAGTCTTTTAAAAAATGTACACAGTTTTACAAAACTTTTAATTTTGTTAATAAATTCTGATTTAATTTAAAAAAAATAGGTGTATTTTCTTTTAAACTTGGTTTTAGTTTTAAAAAGAATAGCTAACCAAAATAAATTTATTAGAAATTCCAAAATATTTTTGTTTTATCCAAATGTTTCTTTTTAGCCCCGATTAAAATTTAAAATTACGCTGGCTACGTTGGTAAAAAGCCCTTAACGGCATTAACTAGTATAACATTCCAAGACAATTCATAAGAAATTTTTCTAGTTGTTGTGGCAGTTAATATCGTGTTTTTAAATAAGTTTTATAATATATTAAATAAATGTAAAAAAATACAAGAAGAATTAGCTTATAATATGTGCCAAGTTTTGGTGGTTGTCATCAGAGATTCCGCAAACAATTCTGCCATAAAGCAAAAGGTGCAAAGTCGGATTTCTTATGCCTGCAAGTTGAGTGTAAATATTCAAGAACTTAGTTTTCGTCACTTTATATAAAATTACGCGGAACGTTAGCTGGTAACTACTCTTTATTTAATTTAAATTATTAGAGTATGATGCATTTTATTTTGTCCAAAATTTAATGCCTTGTTTTTAAAAGTTATTTTGCTTCTAGCCAAGACAAAAACCAATTGATCTAGATACCCATTTTTATCAGCAGATGACCGAATTGCAACACTGCAATATATATATATATATATATATATATATATATATATATATATATATATATATATATATATATATATATATATATATATATATATATATATATATATATATATATGTATATATATATATCCATTACCTTGTGAAATCGAATTACCTTAATGTACATCATACTTTTTTAAATTTTCAATTTTCGCTTCTGCATTTTAATATTTCTAAGTCATAAATAAAATTTTTGAAAGATAGTTTGTACAAATCAGCGACCATAAAATTAAAATAGCATTTAAAATAATCATCTTTGAAATGCACTAATATAAATGAAGATCGAGAAAAGTTTAATGTAAATTTGATCCCAAAAATTGAGCCCGCCCTGTTATTATAAATGGAAAACATATAAAACATTTACTTTGTATTGCTTTTACTAATTATTGTACCAGTATAACTTTTTTATATTGTATAATTTTATAGCCTTAAGAATTTCGTTACCAAACCACAAAGTCTGCTAAGCTTACAAAAACTTTAACACGACATTTTACTGTTACCGGAATGTAATCATTTAGATACCTTAATATGTATTTCCCTAATTGTTTAGGGACACGCAAGTCCTTAGAATTTAGCCGTATAACCAAATCACTTAGTTAAACAGTCCAAGCACGAAATTTAACTTGTAAGATGTTTTGAAGAAAGTTTTGAGTGCAGAGCTTAGTTTTTGATTTAGTTCCTACAAGAAATGTTACTTTACATTTTACCAAAAAAGGTGAACTGGAAGTTAGTTTGTTAGACAAAAACTTTTGTTACAATGTCATGTAGTTTGCTAAGTAAGATCCGGTCCTATAAAATCTGCGACATAAGCGACATCTTAAATTGTAAATATTAAAATATTTAGAAAGGAAATTTAAAAAGGCTTTTACTGTTTAAAAATAACAAAAATAACTTAAAAGTGGTTTAAAATAGTAATTTATTTAACAAGTTTATAAAGTAATATAATTAAAGTAGAAGCACGTATTAAAAAAAACAATTTACCGTTAAAAAATACAAAGTTTAAATTTGCCATTTTATTTACCAAACTAGTTTTATTTTTCAAAGCTTTATTTGTTGTTTCAAAATAAAACATGCTTTTTTTTAACAATTAAAGCAAACAATTTAAAAATAGGTTTGTGCAAGTACACCCAGTGTTGCAATGCCTATTTCTAAAAATTCTTTAAATATTTTTCCAATTCAAAACGTTACAATATTTAGAAATGATATATTGTTTTTTGATCCCAATCACAGTTTACTCATAACTGACGACTAATTTTCAAATTTTGTGCATAAACTTAAAAATTACTCTTAATTTATAGATTTATTTTAGGATGATTTACATCTACTTTTTTATTAGTTTAGTAGGGAGAATATCCTGTTTACTATTTTCAAATTTTAATTTTACCAAAATATAGACATATTTAACATAACTCATAAACAAATTTCCCCAACAAAATTAAAAATACAAGCAAGAAATTAAAATAAAGGTACCATCAATAAATAAAGGAGTAACTTTTGAGTTTAGGTACAAAGTGTAATAGTTCGTGTTCAGTTATGGGTAAAACATGACAAGGATCAATAAATTTTAACAAAAAGTTGAAAGGGTTTTTAAAAATACAATTTTTTGTAACTCCTAAATTTCTGAAAAATTTCAAGTTTTTAAAAACCGTTCCGGGGTATTACTTTTACACTGTAGTTTTTTTGATATAACTTTTTAAATTTTAAAAAATTTGAAATATTGCTTTGTTACTTTAATTTATGATTCTTTAAAAGTGTTTCATGCTAAAATAGGCTTGTTGCAAATAGTGTTGGCTTAAACAACGTTTTTGAGATGGGATGCAAGGCAAGTATGGCTCACTTATAAAGTGTTTGCAACTAAAAACGGTCGTAATATAACTAGTTGGTTAATAAAAAAGAAGCTACAATAAATGAATCGTTCTGGCCAAAAATTAAGACACATTATTACTGTTTAATTTGCTTTTAGCAAAAACAAAAATAACGTAACAAGAAATCTTTCCAAAAAGGTGTTTGTGTCTTTTCCAGCTCCAGGATATAAAAATTAAAAACGATACACTAGAAATAATTCTATGGTATGTAAAAGTTAACCAAAGCCAACATTAATACGTTTTTTAAAAATGTGTTAAGGCATACAGTTGCCGACACGAGATTTCGTGATGCCCCATTTTTTTTTATTTAACAGGTTCCCCTGATACACAAATATTCCCCAGGTGCGACTGTTAAGTGTGGCCTCTATCTTTATAACTATGCACCTATGAATTTAAAATTGTGTGTACCTACTTTTTGTAGAAATATTACCTAAAAAGTATTAATTTATTTTTAATTTCTAAGTCATACAAATTGTTAATACTACCAGTTTTTAGTAGTTTTTATTGATGTTATTCGTAAACTGTCAAAGTTTTAATTAAGTGACAGGAACTAAAATGAGTATTGATGGAAATTGGGCTAACTTGGTCTATTGATAAGTTAATGTTGCTTTTACTGTTACACTTTATATAGACCGTGAGCCGTAAGCCATGTGCAAAATTATGTTAGTTATTTTTTGCGGTTTGCTCAAAAAAAAAATAGAGAAAAAGAACAATTTATGCTAAAACTTGTATTTTGACGAGTCCTACCGGCAAACCAGTTTGAGTTAAACAAATAAAACCAAACAATTTCAAAAAGCGTGAAATATGCCGTAAGGTCTATTAAAACCATTTACATTCATTTGAACAAATAACATTCTGATTAGGGAAAACTTAAAATTAAAATGGCAAGTTTTTAAAATTTATATTAGAAGCTAAAAACCTGGTGTAAATTTTACTTTATCCATGTAGACTAAAATTTTGCTTAAGCATCGAGAAAAAAAATTGCGGAAATAAATCACCGTAGTACACACTGTATAAATTTAAAATGGTTGCTATAACAAATAATTACTTTGAATGTTATAAGCCACGATAACACTGCTGACGACTAAATAGGTTTTCTTCCTGTGGGATTAGACTTAATTTAGTGACCGGTGAATCTTCTCCAGTTTCATATTTCCCTAAGGTTCTTAGGCAACAAAGATAACATTTTATTATAAAATACATTAAATTTGAGTTAGTTTGTTTTTAAGATTTGAATGGCATACCAATTAGGGTTCTCGTATATTTTTAATAAAATACATAAAGGATACAAATGGTATAGTAAAATATGAGGTTTTCCCAAAAGAAACTAACAAAAATAAAAATGAAATAAGTTTAATGTATACGCGGCGTTTTCTGTGATTTTATTTTTCAAAAAATTAAATAAAAAAATTGAGCCAAATATGTTTACCATCTATGTACAAGAAGTTAAACTTATTTTGTAACATATTGTTTATTAGGCAAAAGTTCTTAATTTGGTTGTCACCGATATGTTTAAAAAAAACTGTCAACTATTTAAAAAAATCCAAATAGGTTAAGTGTGGTCAGGAGATATAAAATAATTAATATTAAGTTATTTATTAAACAAAGAAAAAAAGGTCTAGATTTTAGCTCCAGGTTGTGTTGTCTCCCGACGCGAAGCGAAGGTAATTTTTAAAACGAAAGCAATTTTTTCCCGTATATAGTACATTTGGTTTTTCTGTGACAAAAAAGAAAACGACAAATAAGTGTTAAAATTACATATTATTAGAACACAATAAAAAAAAGGGTTTAAAATTAATTTTTAAATAAGTCGTCTGATGTATGGTAAACGATAATTTTACCCAAGTTGGGATGGAAATCTTTAAAGTAATTATTAAATATTTGTCAATGTAATTCTGTGTTAACGCATTTAGGCTAAAATTTTGGAACTAAGTAAGTTTAAGTACTTAGTTATTTTGAATTTTATAAAGTTCAAAATGTCTGATTGCACGTTTGATAGAAAGCAAATGTAAGTTTTGTACAATAAAATATTCTACACTAAATATTTACCTTAACCTGAGTATTGCCGTTAAAAAGTACTAATTTTTCTTCCAAAAAAAGTAACTATATGAAAAGTTAAATGTAAGTACCTGTCAAGGAAGATAAAATTTTATTTTTTTCCCTCACGAAAAAAGGCATTTTTATTATTTTTAACACTTTTAGGAAAATGTTTATTTAAAAAAATAAAGGTTAAAAGTTAGGTCAGTGCCGTACATTATTGCCATTTATGATAAGTAAATACATCCCAAGTTAACCAAGTACCACTCAAACTATTCCAAAATCACAGAAGAAATAATTTAGTAATAATTAGAAGTCATATTTTTGCAAAAAAGTTTAACATCTGTATTTTTTTAAATACAAAAACACTGGGTACCCAGAATGTTAGAAAATTAAAAACTTTGTAATAGCTTATTTTAGAACCTTATGATGGTAAAATAGACAGGGTGTCTAAAAAGTTCTGTACAAAATGCTACCATAGAACGATCAACTCAATTTACCTTATTCGAAAGGGTAATCGTTTGCGAGATACACGGTGCCAAAATTTTTATTGTATTTTAGTTATTTTTAAATATAAGTTTTTTTACAAAATTTGGTATGCAGGATTATTTTAACCCATTAGCGCCTACAGGTACCATATGGTGCCAGCAAGAAGCCCCAACTTAAAAAAAAGTTTATTTATACACTTTAGATTAACGGCTAAAGGGTCCACAAATGATCACCCAATTTCTGGTATGTTTGATATTTTTTTATTATTATTTTTTTTTTTTTAATTTCTTTGGTATTTACTGTCTTTTAACTAAAATTAAACTAAGTATTTCATGTTTTTTTCAGGTTTTTTTCGGCATTAATAGGTTAAGTAAAGAATTAAAAGCTTTTTTTTATTTTCACTCTCTAATGTAAGGGAAGTCACTTGCAGAACTTTGCTTTTGTTCTAAACGTCATTACTTTTTTCTATTTTGATATATTATGATTCTAGTAAATAATTATAATTCTTCCATATTTTTGCCTAAAAAGGTATGCCTAATAAATATGAATACGATTATCGACTACGAATAACTATTTAAAATATTTTAAAATAAACGTTTATTTCATATAAAAAAATATTTCGCATTTCTAAAGCTTTATTTACGTCACCTTTTCTAAAAGATCTATGAAAATTATTTTTACAATATTCTTATCAGAAAACACAACGATTAAACCAAATTTTTCTTTGTTAAAAAGTTGACCGTTTGCATTATTTAGGGTGTCCAAGTAAAAAAATAAATTGACAATTAAATACTGTGTAATCTTCCAGCAACCTTTTGACTAGAGTAAATAACATTGAATCGTTATAATTTTGGTTAAAGAATTTTTGGTAGCATTCTGTACGGACCTTTTAAACACTACAAGGTGACCTTGATAAAGCGTAAATCAATGCAGTGGTATGGAATAAAATGTTTATTTTGAAATATCCTAAAAACGGTAGCTCGTAGCGATAATTATTTTGTACACCTTTTTTTGTGCAAAAAATATGAAAGAATAAATATTCTACACAAAAATATAATATACCGGGCGAAAAAAAACACTTTTAATCTAAGCAAAGGACTGCAGGTTACAACAAAAACATTAGCATATTTTGATTTTCCTTCTTAAACACCTTTTTATATCGAATTTTGTAGAAAAATGTTTAATAATAAATATAAGAATTTTTAAAAACGATCAAAATAAATTAAAAACTCTAATACCTTGTAACTTGCAAACGATCAACTTTTCGACTAAGGTAAATAACGTTAGATCGTTGAATTTTGGTTTACGGAATTTGTGGTAAAATTTTTGACACACCATTTAGGGAGGCCCTGTATAAAAAATTTTTGCTTTTTTTTTGCGTTTTATATAACACATATCACATCTTCAAATCTAGGTTTTCTTTAAACATATTTTTTATTTGCTTAATTTTTAAACGTAGTATTACCTGTTTTATATATGTTCCACTATACAGTTTGATTAAACCATCGTAAAATGGCCATAACGCTTTTGTTGACGATTTAATAGCCCTTTTTCTCTTTTGGGAGCAGATTTAATCTAGTGACCGGTGAATTTTCTCAAGTTTTATATTTCCCTTGAGCTTTAAGGGCAACCAAAGACAGTTCGCCAGAGGCTAAAGGCAAAAATAAATTTAAGTTATTGTTGGTCAGTTTCATGCATTAGAATTTTCTGGTCGTTTTATTTTTAAAATCAAACAAAATATGTATTTTTTGTTTTTTTTTAATAGGATATAACTTTTTCTAACAATTTTTTGGTTACTAAGAACTCTTAACGCTACTCTTGTTATTGATTTCTTTTCTACTGGTGTTCGAAAATGTTCACTTTTCGGCACGCATTTTTCTTTTAAAAGTGTCACCTTTCCGCACTAGTGCGGAAACGTACCTTTTCGCATTACTTTTTCGCTCTAGTGCGGAAAAGTTTAAAAATTTTGAACCAAATATTAGAGAATCGCAATAAAGGATTTGCATGCACTTCTTGTTTAAAAGAAAAGTTTGCTTTGGCCAAACCAAGACAAAGGGTGGAAGAAACACATTTCACAAAAACCAATATTTTCACAACAAAAAAAAGTCCTTTTATTCGCTATTAACCTGCAAAATGCCACAAATTATACAAACCCCAACAATAATAATTATAAGTATAAATAGGATATTATGTAGTATTGTGTTAAAATAAAAAAATTGTTTTGTATGTTTGCCTTACCCTCGTTTCACTCTAAGCCGGATTTGCCGGACAGAGTGATAAAAAATTATATGGAGCCTTTGAATTTACCGACTTTCTGAATTTTTAATGTGTGAAAGGTTTCATAAGACTACATACACTTTGATAGCGTCGGTCCGTCGCCCAACTCCCGGCTCCCGCTAATGTGAAAAGGCAGTAACGCTCGTAGAAAAAGTAGCGTTCCTAACACGTGCCGAAAATGCATTTTTCGCACTTGATTGCTTAACAACTTCAGTCGCGTGCGGGAAAGTGGCATATTCAGCACGAGTTATAAAATATACTATTGCTACACCACAAATATCTTGCCTACCACCAGACATTTTTGAAATTGTGTTTTTGATAGAGTGTCTTAATTTTATTTATTTGTTTTTTGTAATTAAAAAAAAATTGCAAAATATAGTATACAAACCTCTGGACCAAAGTGTGGGTTTATCCCACGACAAATTTGATCTTTTTTTCGGTCGGCCTACAAACTTTTTCCATTAGAGTAAAAAGTTAAATTTTCGTCCCTTAACGTATAATATACTATTTACATTCCTAGCATAAGCCGATGTATTTTGCTAAAAAAATTCCTAGGTATGCCGCCGATTACTTGCTTATTTGGCCAAACGTGGGTAAGGGTAAAAAAGCTTTGCCTGGATAATCAACGTATGCTATAAACTTGTTTTATTTTTCTGTGTTTTTGCTTAAGCAAAAGGTCAAAAAGTTTATATTCTTTTTATTTTCTCTTTTATAAGACTTATTTGCAAAATTTGGAATTTTCTCCTTTACTAGGCCGATTTATAATTTTTTTAATAATCTTTAATATATGTAGTATTTGTAGTATCACATATGTCATTTTTTTGCCCAATTACTATTTATGGCAATGCCCGATATGTAACTCCAAGGCTATATATAATATAATGCCTACGCTAAGGTCTTAGATTAGATTAGATTAGATTAGAAGGTGGATTGCATATCCTCTAACACTGCAACCTGCTCAGGTTTATTGAGTGTCCTCCGTCCATAGGTTAAGCACGCTATCCAAGCCGGTCTGTTTAATCAGACTCCACAAGCTTGAAACTGGCCCCTTGGTATATCTTGCCGCTTTAGGTTTTTCTTCACCCAGCCTTGCAAACCGCAGATGACAAAGGGCTTCGCAGTAGCACCATACGTGTTCTGCGGTTTCTTCCTCCTCCTGGCAGAACCTACATAGGTTTTCTTCCGCCAGGCCCATGGTTTCCAGGTGTTTATTCAGTCTGCAATGACCTGTCAGTTGACCCACTATTATTCACTCATAGCTCCTTCTGATGATTTCCCTAGCACATTGTTCTATGGCTACAATTTCGGCCTGGAACACAGTAGGGTGTTGTCCGAGACCCAAGTTTATTTTCGTCCTTGGTTTGTCCTCATATATACCTTCTCCAACTCCTTGGTCTGTTTTGGAGCCGTCTGTATACCAGATTAGGTCGGCTTTAATGGGAGGCCCTGCCACCCAGTCCTTTCTGTCTGGTATGAAAGTTTGAAAACCTTTGTTTAGCCAGTAGCTTTGTACATACAATTTTGTCAGAAGGCATCTCACACACTGAGTTGACTTCTTGGTCCTCCTTGATTCTCCATTGTATGGCCCTTGCCTGTCTTATGATAAGACTCTGGCCTTGTTTGAGACGGTATTATACCGCTTTCACTTCACCCTGTATGTAGATGTGAAGTGGCGGTAGATTAGTCTGCGCTTCCAGTGCTGCAGTAGGGGTCGATTTCATGGCCCCCGTAATACATAGACAAGCGAGTCTCTGTATACTTTGTAATTGCCTCATTGCCGTCTTTTGTAGCGTCTTTGCACCCCAGGCAATTGACCCGTAGGTTATCATTGGTCTGACGACCATTTTGTATAACCATAGGTTCATCTTCGGACTGAGTCCCTAATTCTTTCCGCAAAGTCTTCGGCATCTACCCAGGGTAGCTCTTGCCTTCTGAGTGACTTTGCTTAAGTGTGGTCCCCAGGTTAGTTTTTGGTCAAAGATGACTCCTAGATATTTAACCTCTTTTGAAAAGGGGATTTCCACTCCCTTGAGCCTGGAAGGTCCTAGTCCTTCAAGCGCTCTTCTTTTTGTGAAAGGGACGGTTATTGTTTTATGAGGGTTGACTGAGAGTCCCTCCTGTTTGCACCATTTGTCAACGATGTCTACGGCGTTCTGCATTCTTCCTGATATGTGCTCTAGGTGACCCCCATTGACTACAATGACGAGGTCATCAGCATAACCCAGGCAGTTGTACCTTTCACCAGTCAATTTGTCGAGAAGTTTATCTACCAGGACTGCCCAATATAATGGCGATAGAACGCCTCCTTGTGGACAGCCATTTCCCACTTTAGTCTCCATTGTTACTGTGCCTAAGGTGGATCTTATGACCCTGTTTCTCAGGCTGGCTTCGATCCAGTTGCAGATCGTGTCGGGGATTCCTTTTTTCCTTAGCGCGCTCATTATTGAGAAAGTTGGTACGTTGTTGAACGCGCCTTCTATATCCAAAAATGTTGCCAACGCCACCTCTTTTTCGTCAATGCCAGGAGTCTGTTTAGATCGGCTAGTGCTAGATCCGCAGACATTCCTGGTTGGTATGCGTATTGGCGCTTGTTCAGAGGATTCCTATGAAGGGTGCTTCCTCTGATGTATCTATCCACTATTTTTTCCAATGCTTTCAGGAATGAGGATAGACCAATTGGTGTGTGACTTAGGCGTCCTTTCTAGGGATTTGCCTACCTTGGGTAGGTAGATCACCCTTGCCTTCTGCCATAATTTGGGTATGTAGCCCCAAGCTACACATGCTCTGAAGATTGTGCATAAGTGTGGCATTAGAATGTCCTGCCCTTTTTGCAACAACACTGGAAAGATTCCATCCAGGCCTGGCGATTTGAACGGCTGGAATTCGCCTAAGGCCCATCTGATGGAATTGTAGCTTACCACCTCAGCTGCTTTTTTCTAATCCACTTTCTTCGGGCGTTTTGGCCTATCAGTGGGTTGGGTTAGCCTTGTTGAGTTGGTGATTATTGACGAGCCCGGAAAATGTGTGCTTATTAGCAGCTCCAGGCTCTCCTCCGTTGTGCTCACGTATGAGCCATCTGACCTCTTTAGCATGCCGGGTTTTTGATCAGAGCCCTCTTTTGCCATGATTCTGTGCACTCTAGCGCACACGGGAGTTTCTGAAATCTCCTCGCAGAATTGTTCCCAGGACTTTCTTTTTGCCCTGCGAATCTCTTTGTTGTACTGCGTGAGTTTCGCTAAGGTCTTAAATTGCTTTTTAATAATATGGGTAAACTTATAATAGTTAAAAAACATGAAATACCTCCTTCATTTAAACTAATTACACCAATTTAATGCAGTTTAATAATTACTAAAACATAGTATATTGGTTTTAGTTTATGTGTTGTTACATCGACCAATAGCCACTAATTTTGTTTTGTTTAAATTGCAGTGTAATGCATTGGTTAGCATATAATTGATTTGCATTAAACTGAGTACTGTAGCTAGGATGAAAGATAATTCGTGTTTTTATATGATTTAGTTTTATAAACTAATATTTTAATTATTAAAACATATGTCACAAAAATAACCCTTATAAAAATTATTCCTGTACAGGGTGGCGCCTTTTCGTTGACCTTGCAGGTTAGAGTAAAAACTAAAACAAATCTGCTTGCGCAATCTTGATTTCTATTTTTAAAACAAATTTATTGGTGAAAGCAAATCATGGGTTACTTGATTCTATTTAAAAATACAGAGTATTTTTCAAATTTTGTTGATTTGGCCAGATACTTGTAACTCGCTTAATATTAAAAAAATATATGTAAATGTTTTTGGAGATATCGACGTATAATTTAGGGGCGTACATATATTTTTTTATTTACTTTTATTTTAAAGAAATTATACAAAGTTGTTTTGTTTTTTTAATGATTCACCCTGTATATTTTATCACCAATACAATGGTCGCCTTAAAAGTAAAAAATACCACATTTTATATATTTAATTTGTCATAGTTTTGGAAATCATCAAATTTGGAAATCATCATAAAGGGCTGGAAAATAAAATGGCATTTTTTAAATAAAACACCACGTATATTTGATTACCATTAAAAAAGATTAAATGATTTTAAAAACTTATTACACCAAAACATTTTCATAAATATGAGCAATTAATTCTTAGTGCGTAAAATTTATAATATTTTAAATTTATATCGTTATATTATTTTTAAAACAATAAGAGGTAAATATATTAAATATGGTATTTTGGTAAAATTCTTTAAAATATCTATGCAGGTAATTTATTATACAAGATTTCTCCTCAAAAAAGTTTTTATAATGGCCATATTTTTGAAAATATTAAAACTAAATATATCAAATGGTGTTCGAGGTGTTTCATAAAAAAAAACAACTTTTTGGTATAGGGTAAAAATAAAAGACAATGGAAAAAATATAGGTACGCCACCGAAATTCACTATAATAAGATTCCTAAAATTTTTATATTTAACTTTTTTTTATCTTTTATATCAAACAACTGACAACTGCCTGGCCCAATTGACAAAATTAAAAAAACACTCTGTCCAAAACGAATCAAGTTGGCCATGATTTTCTTTTTACTATTGATTTTTTCAAAAATTAAAATCAGATTTGTTCTACCTCGTTGTCTTTATACCCTGCAAGGTCAATGAAAAAACGCCAATATATTTTTTTGCCATGTACTTTGTTTTAAAAAGTTATAATTTAAATTAAACGATCTGATAATAATATTTACAATTATTGCTTAATAAAAAAATAATTTTTAAACTAATTGTGCCACTTAAAATGTTCAAAATTACCGGAAAAAACAAAAGATTTAAATTACAGGTATATAATTACAACCATATTAAAAAAAAGTATTTGCCTTTAAGAAACAAAACTATTTTACTTGACACAGTCTAAAAATTTGTTTTAATAATTTTTGTTATTCAATTTAAAATAAGGTACAAGATAACTGTGTACCTATATTTACTACCCATAAATATTATTTTACTATTATCAATAAAGCAATATAAATACAAACTAGGTTATCACTGGATAAAATAATTACCATTAAATAATAACGTATTAATAATTTAATTTAATAATAAAAGGTATTTAACTAAGCTAATAATAAATTAATTAAACATTGGTTTTGTTTCTCGATTTAAACTCACAAGTGTTTAAGATAAAACTAATTAAAACTACATTTTTAATTTAAAATTATATAAATAAAAGTAGTGATAACTTATTGTTATTTCTTTTATTATTTTATGTTAACTTTAAAAACAAAATTATTCATATTTAGGCCCAAAGATACAAGTTTGTTTAAAACCATCATATAAACAGGTTGTAAGATATCTAAAATACTACACATATTTTAAAAACCACCTAAATAAATTGTATATCAACCGACTCTAACTATAGAGTTTACCAATAAACACAACACTTTAAAATGTTACTGTAGCTAAATTGCTTAAAATCACGTCACCCTATTGCCAAAGCTGTGTTCAGTGTTTAGTAATGTCTAGCAAGTTATTATGAAGAGATGTACAATTTAACAACGTGTTAAAATTTATAAAAAAAAAAAATAATAAAAAAATAAAATATAAATAAAATTTATCATCAGAATGCGGGTTATTTCGATAAATGGAAATATGAACTGGCCGCCAAGGTCCAGCGACCTCTTACCCTTTTTTTATAAGGTTACCTTAAATCTTAGGTCTACAAGAATACGCCACAAACGATTCGTGACCTTAAGCAGAACATTTCAAGAACCATCATACATTTACCGGGTGATATGATAGAAAAAGTAATCAGAAATTGGGACACAAGGATCAATCCAACCGGAGAAAGTAAACGGGGATATTTAAACAATATTATTTTTAAAACTTAATGTTTTAAATCTATGTTTTTTTATAAAATAAAAATTACTTACATTTTACGTGTAGTTATGACTTAGTGGCATTTTTAAGTTCTGACGCTTTTTATTGGTAAACCCTTTATTATATTTAGTTTTTAATGTGAGTAATGGAGTAAATTATTTTAAAACCTGGGATATAACTTGTTTTTAATAAAATTATATAAACCACAGTATAAATTAGGTATTATTTGCAAGGTTAATAATAATAAAAAAACCCTTAATACACCTGTATTATATAAAGTATTATAAATACTATTACCTATTAGTATTTATAATACATTACCTATAATTTAATTTACTTTTTGTTCTTAAAACGTAGTTAAAACGTGTAACAAAAAGAAAAAAGAGTATGATTTCTAATACTATTATTTAAAATTATTACCCTTAATACAATGTAAAAATTATTGTTATACAAACTCACTTGTAAAAAAAATAAACCTGTTGAACTAATTTTATTTAAACCTATGGAGAGACTGAGAGATAAAAACTTTAATTTTGGCAGACACATATTTTACATGGTATTACTATTAAAAAATAAATAAGCTATTTTGTCTTGCATTCATTAATATACCAACAAAAAAGAGTATACTAATCTACTTTAAATGGTAGTTAACAAGAAAAATGCCAAGAATCCCTTAATATTTATTATATTTGGTGAATAAATGTATTAAATATTTTCAATCAGTTTAAGTAAGCTAATCACAATAAAAACTCTTTGGTCTTGGCCCCGGAGTCTGAGACTTACTGTGTGTGCTAAACTCAATCGCCCCCTATTACTTCTAGTTCATAAAGGTCAATAGGGCTGAGCACATTAAATCTCTATACCACATGGCTGGGGCCGAATAAGTCCCATTGCCCAATTTTAGGTATCTCAAACTTAGAGTATTAATTAATAATATAATAATTTACTATGGTCTGCAGGTCGTAAAATATTCATAATGTATTAAATAAAATTTACTGATGTGGTACAAGTCTTTCTTTTATAGCCCTAAAGCGGTTGAAAACTGGATTGAAAAAACTGGCACCTGTGGATTTTTTTTATTTTTCCAAAAATTTAAATGCCTCAGTCCTATATTATGTTAGTACACCCCCAGTAGGTTTATCTTTAGACCTATATTACAAACATATTATCTATATATATATATATATATATATATATATATATATATATATATATATATATCACGATGATGAAACCCGTGTGTCCATTATGGTTAAACCTTAAGTTTTCTATTTTTTAAATACTTTGTTTTTTTGTACAGCAATTAACCATAGCTGCCATATTATACTTGGTTATTTAACCCTTAATTAGGCGCGTAGTGAATTTTACCATATTTGGTCGCCCCAATGAAAAGTTTAGTGTTTTTAAGCAACTTTTTTGCAAATATGTGCAACAAGTAACGTGTTTATTACTAAATGTGCTTTAAATTAAATTGTTAAACCTGTAAATTATTAATTTTAATTTATAAAAGCAAAATATTCCTTAAAAATAAAAATAACAAATCAAAATAGTTAGGTAGACACCGTCGGTTAACATTTTGAAATTTTTACTAGTCTTTGATTCCGGAAAAGCAAAGTTTATTATGTATTTGTAAATTTTTTAAATAACTACTTCAATTTTACAAAAACAAGTAATGAAATTCTGCGTCAGATAATACTTACATTAATAATAGTCGCGCGGTGTATTTTAAACACCGTTTACAAACAAAAATTAATATTGTCACAACTAAATATTATTTTCAACAAAGACCCTTACAGCACATCAACCACATCTTTTTCTAAGATACATAGATTTGTGGTAAAAAAATCGGTTTTTAAAGTAAATACCTAGTGATGTTTTTTTTTTTTAAATGGTGTACAAAATACACCGGCGCGCCTAATTAGGGCTTAATTATATTTTTTTTGGAGTCATTTACCCTTTTTTATTGTTATTTATAACAATGCTTAGAACTATTTATTCTTATAATAGTACACACCGATATAACAAACAATAAATATATCTTGATAGGTAAAACATACGTTATTCAACAGTACTAAATAACTATAATTTCAGATATGCATGTACTGATAACTAAACAAAACTGTATAATTTTGCAATTGCTTTATTGGTTATTTCTGAAACGTCGATAAGCAATATTTATTTATACATGGTTTATCCGAATGCGGAGAATCGTTATTTATGAAATATTTAACCACAAGCATTAATGAGTTTTGGACTGACTCTACTCATTTAGAGAAAAAGAGAAAAGGTAGGCGAAATTTTACGAACAACATAAAATTATTTGACATTATAATAAAGAAATTATAATGTGTATAGTTAAAGTAATTTTCTATACAAGGTGTCCAAGAATATGTGGGTAATCTCTCGGATTCATATAAACGCGTAAAAAATATTGTGACAAGTTCCTATATTTTTTTGCTAAAGCTCCTCTTTGCAGAAATATGTGCCCTCAAGGGATGCTGCTGAAAATCGGTTTTTCTTATATAACTTTTTTATTACTAGGTCTAATAAAATATTTTTTAATTATGATAAATTCAAGTAAGGATTTTTATTATTAAATACAAGCCTATTTAATCGTGTAAAAGTTTTCTTTTTCTCGAAAACACTTCACTTTATCGATATCGGATAAAAGTACCTTTTTGTATGGTAAAGGTATTAGAGATTTAAAAGTGATATTTTATTCCTTTATTATACAGGGTGTAGAAATAATTATACTATTGTGCAAGGGTTAATCCGCCCCTGACGAATTATAAAAGGCAAATGTTTTACAACGATACCACTTTAAAGAGTTCTAACTGAAATGTATCATATTTTAATATTATTTTATTATACGGAGTGATATAAAAGTTATTTAAAAAAATAGTTTTTAGTGGCGTCCTTTAAGGGCATTACCTGTAAAGAGGGACTTTGGGAAAATATTTTATATTGACTTGTTACATTTTTTAATGTGTTTTATATAATTCCGAGAGATTGCCTACATATTCTTGGACACCCTGTATAATTTAAATCAAATTTTAGCTTTTTGCCAAAAAAAAAAAAACACTAAATCAAATATATACTAAACAGAAGAAATTGTAAGTTTTTGAAATTTTTGGGTCAACTTTGCGATATACAATATGTTTAAAAATTGGATGTAAACCTACTAAAAAATGTTTATCGCTAATAAGTGTAAGTAGTTTAAATTATGTTAAAAGTGGAAAAAAGTGAGGGACCCAACAGAAAGTTAAAAATTTAAAATAATTTTTACTTTTAAAAAAGTATGTTATTTGCCGCCATAAAATCACTTAATTTTAATACTTATAATTAAAAAGCAATTTTTTAACGCGTTTAATTCTATCTATTAATTTTTTTTGGTAAATGTAAAAAAACTCCAATTTTTTCCTAAACAATATCCAATAGCCTAATTTTTTATTACACACTTTTAAATGCTTATTGATGGTATTTCAATGGGTAGTTTTAAAAATATTTTTTAATTTTTTTGTTGTTTTTAGGTAACGTTTTTGCGATTGTGAACACCCTATTATCTTAAAATTTTCTTTGTTCTTTTTATAGCAGAAAAAGCTAAAGTTTTTAAAATAAATGCGTTTTTATTATTAAAAAAATCATGTATATTAAATTCCATCCGTGGGCACTCTTAATGTCATCATAGACTAATAACCAAAAATTTGTTTCGCAAATCTAATTACACCCTTTCATTTTTTTAAATTTTAAAACACCTTAACAATTTTTACTAAGAATAAATCCTTCGTATAAACACAGGTATAATTATTAGTTAATTAAATAGTTTAGCAAGTTAAAATAGGTGTTAACAGAATTTTAATACAGTCAAAAACTAACCAAAAATCCGATAGGACAAAAATTATATTTTTAAATTTTAAAAAGTTGCTTATGTAGATACATTCTTTTACTTAAGAATACCTCTAACCAAAACTAAATTGACTGTAAAAAAAAGCTTTATTCTTGACATAAAAGCAAGGAATTATACACTTTACGCCAGCTGTAATGGATATTCTGTAGGTATAACACTAGCTGATAATAAAAAGGCTTAAGAACGCCTGCATGAAAATATCTTTCTTAAATGATGACGCATTGATGTTGCTTAAAAATTGTCTATGAATCTTTTAAAGTTACATGACGTTATTTTTCTTACCAAAATACTTAAATTTACCATACCAAAAATTTGTAAATCATGTTATGTAAGTCCCAAATACTGCGCTAAAAATGATAGGGTTATAACTGCGTCCAGAGAGAATAAAATGTAAAAAGTAAGCAGGATATTAAAGCCCCATTAAAAAAAAATAATACGGTCATTTTTAATTAACATTTTGGATGGCCGTGCTTTTATAAAAGATTTTAAAATTTTCATGCTAATATCTAAAATGCATATTCACAGTTTGTAGATGAAAGTTGAGATAAAACTTAATTAAATTTTTATGTTGACTTCTCTTGTTGAATTTATAATATTAATGCTTAAGCTAGGCAAGTATGATTTTTTTATTTTAAATACAATTTTTTGTATACAATACTTTTTTGTAGTTGCTTTAAATTTTTATAAGAAAAGGTATGACATGTACACTATGTAAATACAGTGCGTTTCCTTGTAGCCCGTTTGTTTTTAAAACTGTTTAATTTTAAAACCTAAAACTTTGAAATATGAAATTAATGCCTAAATACTATATCTTTAAGTAATGCTGGATGTATAGATTGACGTTTCTGTTTCCGTTTGACGTTGACGTTTTCAGTTAGAAGATAAAACAACTTTTTATTTGTCAATTTATATTTTTTGTTCACTGTTTCCATATACCATATCAGAAACCAAAATGTCAAACGGCGATTGGTGACGGAGACTTAAACCTATAAATTCAGCTCTAAGCTGACAAATTAAAAATATAAGATGGATGCTGGGTGCCATCTTAAAAAATAAAATTAAATAAAAAGGGGTATCTTGTGGCACATCACTTTAAAGGTCCTGACGAGTACTTTAAAGCCCTGGAATATAAAGTCAATACTTTTATTTACTACAAAATGGCGGTATTTCTTAATTACCTAAATATCCAATTTAAATGACCTGATTTAAAAATGTAATAAAGGTAGATGTACTTAATATGTGTGACTTTTTAAAAAATATCTTTTTAATGGTGATACTGATAATAATAGACAGGGTAGGATAGAAAGTACATACATTTTTTTAAGCACCCTGTATACGTGTGCTTTTTTGACAGATGCAACCTTCCAGTGCAAGAAAATAACAAGTACTGCTTGATAGTTTGTTCTTTTATTTTTGAAAAATGATTTTGACTGTATGTTTAGAATACTTTTATTCACAGATCTAGTTTTGCTTAATTTTTCTCACGTTCGATAAAGTGCATAATGAACAAAAAACTTATACGTTTATTTGACATGGCAGTGCAAGAAATTAACAAACAGTAAGAAGTTTTTCCTTCTTTATTTTGTAGGAAAAAAGGTATTTTTTGTGTAAATTACTTAAACCTACCATATCATAAATGATTGATTTAATGTATTATCTCATATTCTCTTTGCCTTTTGCTTATTTCCGCTGATGGCCATTTTTTTGGCATTAATTAAAGAGTCGGTTCAAACAATGATATACCTTAAATTGTATTAACTTTTTAGGATTACCTATTTCAAAATATATGATAGTTTTTGAAATGCAAACCATTTAATATTTAACTATTCTAAGAATACTTTTAAGTACGGGTAGATACGTTTAGTTGGTTATGACGCCGCATTTCGTTGTTAAGGCCAACTAGAAGCCAAACTGATCCGTATTTAAAACCTATTGTTAGAATAGATAAATATTAAATTGTTAATATTTTGAACACTAAAAGTTTTTGGAATATAATAATACAAACTTTTGATGCTTAATAAAAGTTAAAAAAGATGGGGTTTCCATTTGAAAAAAATTATTTTTAGGGTTTTTCTCGTTATAATTTTTATTGAATATTTTTGACCACTCTGTAGTTATTAATTGTAAAAATATTATGACAATCTAGTAAAATAGTTATTTTCCCACGAGGAACCCGACTCCAACTCCTACTTAAGCTTTTGTTTAAGAGACATTGTTGGTTATGTACTGGCTTGCAAACGTCATTTTTACATAAAATTTAAAATAAGTCAAAAACGGATGGACTAAGGTATAGAACAATATACAAAAATTATGTTTAGAATTTAAAACCGAATCTAGAAAATAATTAATATATAGGGTGTGTAGATTTACAATAAAGAAGTTAACACTAATTTCCGGTATAACCTGAAGTGGTAGAGCTGTCAAAATATTTTGGTTGATGTCCGCCACTGATTTTATTATGTTACCAAATTTTCAAAATATTTTAAAGCTTACTTTTCCGGTGGAACACGTTGTATGAGCTTTAGTGGTTCGCCTGCCATGCGGGGGCCCGGGTTCGATTCATGTCAAACTCAAGGTTTTTGCTTTGATATTTATTTATACCAATATTATAAATAAAGAGGTAAAGTTTGTTACTTTATTTATTGTTTGTAGGGGCTAATTTTCGGAAATACTAAACCGATTATAAAAATTCTATAGGCTATATCCTATTATGACTTGGTAAAATATCCTATTATGACTTGGTAAAAAGTTTAAAGCAAAATATAATTAACGCCCAACGAAGTGAGCATGGGTCGGCTAGTTTCAAATAAAAAAAGAACGTTCCAAGGACAACTAATAACTTATAATAAAAAGGTGATTATTTATCTTTTGCGTTATAAATAATTCTATATAATTATAATAAGCCATAATTTTATTTTAATCCCCTTAAAAATTTCCGAGCAAACCACATTAAGTAATAGAATACAAACAGGCGTACCAAAAATCCTTATAACTTGTTTATTGGTTTAGTTTTTACAAACAACAAAAAATTTAGCCAATTATTTTGTCACAAAAATGGTTTACTTTTTTTAAAATTTTTATTTGTTATTATTTGTGCCTAGAATTTACGTTTTTTTTAATTTAAAATCTTTAATTATTTTCTAAACTAAAAATATTTTACAATTAATTTAAAGTCATTGTATGTTCTTAGACGTAATTTTACAAGTTTATCCCCATAGGTTAAGAATCACCCTATATATTTGACTATTATTGTGTATTTATTGGATTTTTGTTTATACAATGTGTATGATAAATTACTGTAATGGGACGTTTGTACATGTTTTTAAACTATGAACAACTTTTTTAATAAAAAAATTGATATTATTGTAAATTGGGGTACTTTACTCTTAAGCAAAATCACGTTTTTTGACACATCTCGTAAAAGATAAAAAAAATTAATTGCATATTAACATTTAGATCATGCTAAACTTTTTAAAGAAAAAAACTTTTTACCTAAAATAAATAATAAAAATATTTTTTATATGGTCTAACTTTATCAGGCACACTGTATAAAAACGTAAACACCTAATTAGTTTGGTTGACGCTCAGAACACACACAACTCTATTTAGTTTTTTAATTTGAAATTGGGTGATTTTGCAAAGAACACCATGACATCCTTACCGTATCAAAGTGTCCTTTTTAATAAAATATATATTTTAATAAGTATTCAAATACAAAAATAATTATTAAAATAGTTTTTATTTGGTTCTATTATAATAAAAAACGTTTTAATCTTTTTGTTTTCTTTACAATAAATTACCCTCAATTTTTCATTAAAATATCTTAATACAGGAAAAGTATCAACAAAAGCAGGGCAAATTTATGGCAGAATTTTACTATCTATGCACGAACTTCGGCCAGCGCACCTTAAAGTGATATCTTAAGCTATAAATAATTTTCTTGAGAGGAAATTAGTTTTCAGGTTAAAATTTAAATTTACGCTTGGTAATTAGTTTCGAACAACTTTTTCATTTTGCTTAACGAGAAAGTGCTCAAAAAGAATTATCTAAAATTTACTATATAGTTTAAAAAAAATTAATAAGTTTCTTAGTTTTTACCAAAGACAATTGTAGTTTCACTATATAGACACCCAAAACAATGCTAAAGTTTTGGTCTAAGCTTGACGCTCGCTTTGTAAAATTTATAAAGCGGGTATCTATCGAGTACTTACACACGTAAACAGTAAGTATAATATGCCGCTTCATAAATTTAGCCAAGCCAGCGTGCAGCGTCCAAACTGATGACCAAAAATTTAGCATTGCTCTAGGAGTCTATAGTAAAACTACAATTGTTTTGCTTTTACGTATAGAAAATCTTTATAAGATTATTAACTTAGGGCTCAGATTGATGAGGTACAGCGTATTAGCCTAAATTTTTAATTTAACAAGGTTTTTTTAAATTTATTTTTAAGCTGCATATTTTTATTTTATATTCAATTTTACCAAAGTTTGATAAATGTTTTACTAGAAATAATGAAAAATTTTGATTTTTTTATGATGAACTTAAACCATTTAAACCAGTGATTAATTAGCTTAACTGTTTAAACAATAAAATACGTGTTTTCTTTGGCAAAATTTTAATAATTACCTGACTAACTGATGTGGATGGTCAAATTTTAAAATTTAGGTACCATTCCCGTCGTATTTTCTTTAAGCTCTTTTAAAATTCTATTTTATCGTAATATAATATACAAGGTGCTTTATAAAAAAATATATACTTGTTGTCCTACCCTCTATCTTAGCATTAGTTTTACCAGTTACCAGAATTTTAAAAAAGTTTCAAGAAAACACCATATCAACGATATCTAACCTTATTAGTTCCAAAAATATGACCATCCAAATGAGGTATTAAGTTAATTTTTAAAATACTGCCACTTTGTAGAAGGATATTTACTTTTTATTCAGGGTTTATACTACTCGTAGATGGAAGGTTGGGATGCTACTCTTCAGAAGTTTTAAAATGATGTGTCACAAAATCCCCCTTTTAGCTGTCACATTGACATACCAAGTTGTAATTAGTATATGTCAAGAAATGTAGACCTTGGTCATAAATAGTGACCGTCAGAAGTTCGCAACATGAGATATTTTTTTATTAAGAGAAATTCACTTTTCTTTTGGGGATCGCATCTACATGTCCGATAATCTAAAAATATGTTTCGACAAACGTCATGTGAACAGCGGTATGTCAGGAAATAGAAAAAACTGAGATGGAATTACGAAAAATTAGATCAAAAATATCAAAAAAATTTTAGTGTAAAAATTTCTTAAAGTTTAAGTCTTACCTCAAATGTAAAGTTTAAAATGTATTCTTTTAAACAGTAAGTTCGCCAATTTTTTTCCACATTTTTTAAGTACAAATATATAATTATATTTACCAAACTAGCTTTATTTACCCAAAGTTTATTTGCTTAAGTCAAACTAAGACATATATTTTTTTTGACAACTAGAGTAAATAATTTAAAAAAAAGGTCTTGCCAATACAACTGGTGTTGCAATGGTTTATTTCTTAAATTATTTTTATTATTTTACTAAAATAAAACGTAAAAATGTGAAAAAATTGTAAAATTTAATAATCTTTTTTATGTTGTACTCATAACCAATATTTTTGTAAATAAACCTAAAAATTACTGCTAAATTTATTTATTTATTTTATAGTGTTTTTTTTTAATATTTATTTTATAAGTTTAGCAGGTAAATAAATAATAGTTTAAAAAAACTAAAAAAACACGCTTTTATATGCAACCGAACTAAAAATTAGAAAATAATCGTTCATTACAAAGAGTTTGTCACTTCAGAGTAAAAAGCGTGGGGTGCATTTTACTATTTTTAACACGCTTTTATTAACTTGGGTTGTAACTATCTATCTATCAATCTATCTATCTGGCTGCCCATGTAACGGAATCTTTGAGCCTAATTTTAACCAACTTCCAGCTATTCGATTTCTTTGAAACTTTGCACACGTATTAAGGAAACATGACAATGCAATAATCTGCAAACAGTATCCCGTTATCTTTTTTGGATCGCCAGGAAAAAAATTTCATTATATTATAAAAACAACACCTAGGTTGCCATCTGTTGGCAACATTTCAAACTTTGCTATTAAATGAAGAAGAAATTTTTTAGTGGGTTGCAATATGTTGGCAACGGTCCAAACATTGCCTGGATTGCCATCTGTTGGCAAAATTTCAAACTTTGATACTTAATGAAGAAGAAATTTTTAGTGAGTTGCAATCTGTTGGAAAAATTTTAAAATTTGCTACTAATGTTCATTAAAAAATTTTTTCGCCATTTTGTCAAGAGTAGCAGAAACTAAAAATGAAAAATAATTAATAGTTTAAAAAACTAAAAAACACGCTTTTATATGCAACCGAACTAAAAATTAGAAAATAATTTTTCATTAAAAAAATATTGTCATTTCATAGTAAAAAGCGTGGGGTGATAAATATATTAAATGTTATAATTATTATATTTGCAAATATCTATGATGGAAAAGTTATGAAAAAATAGTAAAATGCACCCCACGCTTTTTACTATGAAATGACAATATTTTTTTTAATGAAAAATTATTTTCTAATTTTTAGTTCGGTTGCATATAAAAGCGTGTTTTTTAGTTTTTTAAACTATTAATTATTTCATAACTTTTCCCTCATAGATATTTGCAAATAGAATAATTATAACATTTAATATATTAAGCACCCCACGCTTTTATTCTGAAGTGACAAACTCTTTGTAATGAAAGATTATTTTCTAATTTTTAGTTCGGTTGCATATAAAAGCGTGTTTTTTTAGTTATTTTTTAAACTATTATTTATTTTTCATTTTTAGTTCGATATATCAATTAGTTTTTTAAAAATAAATGCTCCAGTTTATTCACTAAAAATTCCTTCGCCATTTTGTCAAGAGACACAGAGGATCTGTAAAGGAATTTATTTATCCTGGCGGTCCTAATCAGGATAACGGGATACTGTTTTTAAATTATTGCATTGTCATCGGTCCTTGATACGTGTGCAAAGTTTCAAAGAAATTGAATCGCTGGAAGTTGGTAAAAATTAGGCTCAAAGATTCCGTTACATAGATAGATAGATAGATAGATAGATAGATAGATAGTTACAACCCAAGCTAATAAAAGCGTGTTAAAAAACTATTTGTTTTTTAAATTTTTAAAACATAAAGACAATTTTAGCCACAATTTGTAAGCAAATTACTCTAAAAAAAATAGGAATTTAAGCTTAAAATTAAAATAAATCCTTTAGAAGGATACAGAAACCTATGTTATAAATTATTTGCTTTTTTAAAAGAAACAAAACAAAAGTCCTATTTAAAAGTTTAGTTAAATTAAGCTAGATTGGTTAATAAATTGGTACATTTGTACAAAAAAAATGGTATATGTCCTTTTTTAAAACTTATGCTTTAAACTTTGCATTTAAGGTTAAAATTTTAAATTCTAAATCCCATTTGTTGCAAGCATGTTTCCGGTCACTGTACCTACTTTTTTATCTTACGAAGGCTTATGTCTAAATACCAGGGTACTGTAAGTGCCGGGTTAGTAGATGTATAACCCATCTTTTTACCCTGTTCTGTTCCAAGCACTGAAACATGTAGTTTATGCATTTCATAGAACCTTTTAACCTAAAAACCTGGTAAAATAAACCGAGATTTGTACGCGGGTCCCCGCGGTGAGAGGTGGTACGTTAGCCCCTACATCACGCTCGTTCCAAGTTTTATAAAAATATAGTTGTCCGGTCAATTAAGACATTGACCCTTGCAAAAATTCCCAGAAAGCTGAAAATGTGCATACATGTTTGGGACGCCATTTTTATAAAATTATAAAAAGTCCCCATTGATCCCATTCTTGCTAAAAAAATTATTTATGATCAAAGGTTGCAAAAATTGGTTTTTGAATTTTTCAGTAAAACGGTGATTTTTTCAATAAAACATAATTAACAAAAATTGTTGATCATACAGTTATCTACAAAAATTGTTTTTATAGTTTTTTTTCATAACATTAAACATTTTTAAGAAAAAACGAATACAAATTTTTTTACCCTGTATTGTCCATAATAAGCATGACTAAGCTACCTATGACATCATTGGGATTGTTATATAAATTAAACTATTAGTTTGCGTGCATAATAAAAGCTTATGTGTTTTTTTTTAAAGCAAATCACTAATTTTTATATGAACTTATTCTAACCCATGCGTTCTCATGGTATAGCTTAAACGCTATTTAATTTTTTTATTAATAAATATAAGTTTTCTTAGTTTGTCAAAAGTAACAAGGCAAATTTTATTATTCTATGTCATAAACCAAGTTTTAAGACATTTTTTAAATAAAGTTTTTAACTTAAAATTAGCCTCATAATTACACATTTAAATTACATAGCATTTTAATTTACCATACTATGAAATATTAGATACATAAAAATATATTGTTATAAATAATAAAATTGATTTTTTTGCTTTAAGGCACCAAAAACGTAGCCGAATCAGGAGCCACTTTTCCTCAGGCCGGCCCTGACCATGTGCCCTTAAACATCTCCAGGCCCTTGTAAACATCATTCAAAACCAGCAACCTCTTCGGGTCCTACTGTGGGGTCGACTTATAAACTAGCTACTTTAGGTTGGTTTTTTTAAACTGGTGTTGATCTCTACGCTCCTCCCCCCACACTTTGATTTTCCTTTTTTGTCATTTGCACAAAGTTGTGCAATTTTATTTTTGTAAAGAAAGCAGATTTCGGCAAGTAATAGCACTACTCCTTTGTCTTCCGGTTCTCAATATGTTCCTCGGTTACGTGTGAATAATCTTCTTCGTCGTCTTGATCGAGTTCGTCGTCAATGGCGTTTAGATCTTTAGTTTGGTCCATCATTATTCCATACATTTGTTGGTGCAGAACACGAACGACGTCTACGGTAAGTTTATCGCTTTCGTCTATATCGCACAAATCCTTATCCTTAAATAGCATACCAGTCCGCTTCTATGGTATGGTTTCATCTTTTAACGTATCGTTAAAGCGCTGCGATTTTCTGGAGGTTATTAAATTATAGGTTTTAGGTCAGGTCCGATAGCTAGTTGTTTGCTAGGTGGTCTCTTTTGGTGCAATATTTTTATAACCTCCGCATTCATAGCATTAAACACCTGACTTGGCATTACCTCTAGGTCGGTTATTTTGGTAGCTATTGTAGTTTTACCGTCATACCTATTTATAGGATTTTTGTTAAAGCAGTTGTCTTGGTTGTAACGTCGTATTTGATTATTGCTGTTATTGTTAAAGTCAGATTTGGATTATATTGGTAGTTTTGCTTCTAAATTTGTTCTTCTAGCTGCTCTCTTTCTTTTGTTGCCGGGTTCCAATCTCCTTCTAATTGTGTTTCTGTGGCTTTCAACTCTTCCACGTCTCTGCAATGGAAGGCTCTTAGCGCCTCTGTTAATTTTTCCGTTAGGCGTCCCAACAAGACTTTAACTATTTCTTGTTCTGTGGCATGCGGTAAGAACCTTAAACATATACCTAATTTTTTGATATGAAATTCCTTGGTAAGTTTGCGTTTTTGCTTAGTTCCATAGAGCTTAAATGTCTTAAATGTCAAACAGTCCCTAATGCTTTCATTATCGAAAGCACCCAGCAATGCAATTTTAAACTGCTTTCATTCTGTGTTTTTCTCGGCATACGTGATAATACGTCTGGCGGCTTGTCAATTGTTAATGTACAATGGACAGTGGAAGAAAATTTTGCAATTGTTTTTTTTTTTAATGGTTAGTAACAAAAAGTTTAAGTACAATTTTTGCTAAAAAAAAATAAAAACCCATTTTTGCAACCTTTGACCTTGAATAAAAATTTTAGCAATAATGGGATCGTTAAGGACTTTTCACAATTTTATAACAATGGTGTCCCTAACATGTATGTAAATTTTCAGCTTCCTAGGAATTTTTGCAAGGGTACCCCTATTTTTAAGGCTAAATTGACCGGACTATAGTAAAAGATTTAGAAGTTTGAAGAAGTTGACGGGCTTTAGGACCTTAATATATATTCTTTAATTAACATTTTTGCATTTTGTTATGGCTTATTAATTAAATAAAAATTTAACAACGACACTTCAATAATTACTTTTGTTTTCTGGTATACATAATTGCCTTTTTTTATAATTAAAACGTAAAACTTTTCTTTTTGAGTAATCAGTAAAGTTACGTACAATTTATAAAATTAGTGTACTTGCCCTTTCAATTACAAGAATTGCCTGATATCTTTCTTTTAGTCGTCGCCAACTAATTAGACTTTATTTATTTTCTTTAAAATTAAGGATAATTGCATTAACTCTTTACAACTAAGCAAAATTAAAGTATTAATTTTTTGCTCTTACCCTTTACCAAATTGCGTTAATTACGCTTAAATACTTTAATTCATTTTTTTAGCTGCCGTTTTTTCGTATTAAATTTACGTTTACATGGTGTTTCCAAAAATAAGCAACCATTATTACCTTTATTATATTTTTTAACGGAAACAACTATTTTTGATTACATTTAATAATTTTGCATAAAATTTTAACTATATTTTATGTACCATCACCCATAACTAAAGTTAGTAGTTAGGTGTTTTCCGGATTTGGTTCGGATTTACTACAGTGAGACAGATTAATATACAGGCGAATGGTTTGTACCCGGTTAAGTACCTCCACCCAATATGAGCCCCGTATATAGGGCCGCCCGTCAAGGATCAGAGATCAGATTAGTAAAAATCTACAGTGTCTAAGTTGGCGACATATGGAAAACTATTTTATTATTAATTTTACAAAAAAGTTATTCTATATAAAAAGTTCTGCATGGGCCAACACCTAAAAAGCAATCAGATCATTTACGAGGTTTGGCCAAAAATGTAATTTTTGCTTAAGAGTGAGGTACCTGTATTTCTGCTTATATCAAAAATTGTTATAAATAAAAGATGTTAAGAAATAAAAATTACTTTTAAATATGCAATTTTTTCCTTTACAAAAATAAATATTTTTTATCTGCGATAATTTTGAAAATTTAGGTTTATATATGTCAAAGGACAGTTTTAAATTATTTTTTTAATTTGTTGTTAGAAAAAAAAGAATCACCAATGCACTTATGTACAAACCTGTTTTTTTCAAAAAAAATATTTTTTGGAAATAAACAAAATTAACAGAATTTTTTAATTCTAAATATATTTTTTTAACAATTAGTAAAATAAGTAAAAATTAAATTTTTGGTCATGTCTCGAAGACGACTGACACAATTTGATATCTAATGATTGTATTTGGTTTTGGACCAGACAGAAATTTTTAAAAAGAAATTACTTTTTTGTAAAATTAATATTAAAAAGTTTCTCATATGACGCCAACTTACGTAGACACACTGTTTACATTACATCAGATTAAGATATAATAATTTTATTAGTACATGCTAAAAAGTGTTTATTCCACTAATCTGACAATTTAAAACTAACGTTTTTTTTTTATTTTTTAGAAAATAACTTAAGGATAACCAAAAATATAAAATCTAAAAATTTTTTTCACCGCAAAATGGTCTTATCTTTATGTTATAATAAATTAAAATTTATTCAATATAAATGTAAATTATTTTTTTACTTAAAATTTATCTGCTAATAAAATTTAAAAAAAAATAAAATTTTAGTTTTTGCAGAAACAAGTCAAATGCAAAAAAATTTAATACTTAAAAAAGTATGAGAAATAATTAAAGTGTTAATTTAAATAAGATATGTTTTGGAAAGTTACCAAGTATCATTCTTTTTTTTCAGGCTAAAATTAAAGGCGTTTTTAAATACAGCTAATGTTGAATTTTTATTTTTTTTTAGGATACAAAAAAACTGTAATTAACTTAAATGGCGTACCCTATATATATTTTTTGTAATATATTTTAAAATTTTGTAGATTTTGCTCATTTACACACTATTTAAAGATTCTAAAAGTATTAGTTTTTTTGTAAATTAGGAAAAAAAGCTTGACATTTTTATATTAGAAATGATATGGGTTGTTTTTGCAAAAACCCTAAATTTTATTTCTTTCAAATATAAAAAGATTTTTGTTGGTTACCAAAAATTTAATAAAGTGCATATAAGTACTTATTAAAAAAATCGATTTAATTCCTTTTAAGGTTCTATTTCGCAGTGTTCATATTTGGCATATCCAACCACAAACTTAAAAAGATATTGGCAGTCGCATTTTTATCCTTTCAGAAAACTGTAAACCTTCCTATTGAATTTATGAAAGTGTTTTGCATGTCAATGTAAACGTATATTTCGTTTAAATTTTTCACGCCCAATTGGCGAAAATGAAGTACAATGAATGACGGAATCGTGCCCCATACATAAAAAATATATTGATATTCCTCTCAGCTTCCGTAAAAGATATATGTAGATCAGAAATAAAATGTAAAAGAAAACCCCTGTCATAGGTTTTAAAAATGTGCTACAAAACCTACAGCAACTGAAAGGCTGTGAAAAAGAACTATAAGGCTACACTTGGCACTTAATTAACAGTCGCACCAGGGGCGAGCAGAGAGGTGAGTTAATGACCCCACCCTAGTTTTTTAGCTATATCTTTTTAAATAAATTTAAAATATATATTAATTTAAACATCACTTAATAACTGTTTTACATGATCCTTTAGAAGCTAATTTTTGCTAAAATTAAAAGCTTGTTGCAAATAGGTCCGTCGTCAATGAGTAACGTTTTTAGGATAGGTTCGATTGGAAGTATCACTCACTAATAAAGTGTTTGCAATTAACAGCGGTCGTCATATATCCAGTGAATTACTAAAAGAAGCTTACAGCAGTTATTATTATTATAAACAATATTCCACAAGAAATAAAGCCCCCTGCCCAAAAACAAGGGCAAACTTGGCACTGTTTAATTTGGTTTTAGGCAAAACAAGACGTTAGGAAGGTATCTTTTAAAATAAAGCTTTTTAGTCTTTTTCAGCTTTATGATGTAAATATTACGAACGATACACTAAAAATAGCTTTATGCTATGTAAACTTGGAGTTGGCGATGGCGGTAATTTTTTTAATCAAATTTATATATATATGTTTTTATTTCTTACAGAGTACTTTAAAAATAAAACGAGTTGTGGGCATTTGACCCTAAAAGCAAATTGGGACGAAAAGTCTTAATAAAACGACTAGAAACTGAACTATGTCGATTGAATATAAAAACCTCTTTGAAACAAAGGGATCGAAAAATATCCACATTGCAGCAATAAACATCGATTTTTATTATTGACATAAATAGTTTCTAATTATTTATCCAAAATTATAAGAATAAAAAGCTGATACCCCACATCTAAGTGAAAAAAGTTGGGTTCAGTTGCTGCCCCCTGCTACAGGTTCTCCGGGTACTCAAATATGCACTAGGTGCGACTATTAACTAATGGTAATCAAAGTTAATTTATACAGTGTGTCCCAAAATGGTGGAAAATGTAATAGGATAATAAAAAGTAAAAGTGATAGAAAGATAATTATATAGGGAAGTTGTAGGCCATTTAATCGCAAACTTAATGCCGTTGTTTGAATTTTAAAATATTTTGAAAAAACTGAAAATGTGCCTTTAAAAAAGTGTTTTTTTTTTTATTTTTATTATTTTAGGAATTAGTAAAAACTTTTTGGAACAACTTTTTAAAAGCAATACAGTCACCTATCCAGTTTTTAATTTTAACGTTTTGGTTTTGATATACCATCATCAACATTCCTAAAGAAGAATCAAAGAAGTTATATTACCTAAGAAAAATAGTTTATTTTTTTGGTCAAAAAACTTAAAAATTAATTTTTAGGCTTGAGTTGGCCTTGACTGTAAAGGCCATTAGATTAACAAACAATTAACATTTAATTTCTAATTAAAAATCTTGTTAAAAAAGTAAATGCAAATGTATTTCTAAAGCTGCGTCGCTACTTGCATCAATTCGCCAAACATCCGTCCAAACTAAGCAACCTATTTGCGAGCTTCTTTGATGCAAAAAATTGACAAGCTCTGAATAACCGCGAAATTATTTTCCAAGCCCTTGCAGCGACGTAAATTCCGTCAACGTCCAAGTTTGCGCCATGTGGGGCTATGTGGCGCACTCCACGGCGCGGCGAATTGTTGCAAGTCTGGACGTAGCATAATAATAATAAACTTATGTACCAAGACGAAAAGAGATATTTACACTTACTTTGTGTGCATCGACGCATAAAAATATTATTAATTATATCAAGCGGAAAATTATTTATTAGAAATAAGTGTATACAGGGTGTCCAAAAATACCACGTCTGGATATTTGTAGGCGATACTGCAGAAAAAAATAATGCAACAAACTTCTATAAATTTTTCTCGAAAACTCACAATTAGGAGATAGGAGATATAGGATGTTAAAGATTTTTTTTTTGTTATTTTTTTCTAATAACTTTTTATTTTGTACTGATTTTTACCAAATTTAGCATACATAATAATAACAAATTACCCATAAACAACGTTTGTTTTCAGGGCTTGCTTTGCTAATTTTAAAAATCAAAATTTCAAATTAAACGTACATAAATGTTTTAATTTGTTTTTCTTAAAAACCATTGTGATACTTTTTATTATTATAATTGTTATTATTATTATTATATTATTTTATATTTTAATTAATAAAAAGATTTAAAGAAAAAAGTTGTAAGTTATTTTCCTAAAGTAAAGGACAGTTCAGGCCCTTTGGCATTGACTACTGGTATTAAATTAACAGGGCGAATACAAAGGGTCACTTATTAAAACATTGTAATTTTTTATCTTAAAGGCTTTAACGAAGGCCTGTGTCTAAGGATTACAGTACCGAGGGTGTCGATAGATGTTTAATTCATCTTTTCCCCTATTCCGTTAACGTTATTCAAGCACTGAAACATGCAGTTTTTGCATTTCGCATCACCTTTTAGACAACGCGGTAGTGCTACTACAAACCTTATTTATTTAAATAACCACTACTCAGAAATGTTTATTTATTTTAATAGTATACTTCTTTTTAAAAGTAAATTTTAAATGTAAGCATTAAAAAGTGACACAAAAAAATACAAATAAAAATGCTTGGCAAACCGGTAAAATAATTATAATTTTAAGGCAAACCAGGTTAAATACATAAAAAAATATAAATCATAAAAATATAAATACCTTAATAAAGACTTTTGTAAAATTTTAGATTTTAGATTAAATGCTTATTTGATTCTTACAACCCTGTTTATTTAAAACCTTGCTAAACTATTAAAAGTAAAGGCAGTTTTTTCTTGGTTTATTATCATAAATTTGTATTTTTTGGATCCCTGTAGAAGAAAAAACATATTTTTTTATCGTTAATCTTGCTTTCTTAAAAAATATATATATACAGTTTACCCTATTTAAATAAACAGACAGTTTTTACTAACCCTTAACTGGTGACATGAACTCTTTCAGACTCAGCAAATTTTATTTTGACGCATATCTAATACTACAATACTAAATAAAACCTACCGTTTATAGTACCTTTTTAGAACCTAGTCTAGTAGTAAGTGCCTTAAAGGCAGCATCCAGCGTTTATCTGTTTTCAAACTAGGTGAGTTAGGAAGTCTCCCATACTCCATGTCACCACGTGAGTAACAAAAATTATTATAATTATTATGGCTGGCAGTGGTAAAATTTAGCCATATTTTTTTATCATGTGTACGTCAATGTGTAATGTCAGTTATTTTTTTTTAATGAGAATTTAGCTGATCTGTTTGTTAAAGGTAACATAATAAGAAGGTTAAATATGACAAACTTTGGAAGGGACCTAAGACTTAGTATCCATTGTATTCCAGACATTCCCGAAAGCGATGTTCTAGAAAAAAAAACTTGCAAAAGAAAGACAGCATTTTTGTATTTTAGCTGCAAAAAGCCTATTTGCTTGCAGTGTTAAAAAAAAATTTAACGGCCACGCCAAGTACATTAAAATGAGCAAAAACCAGCAATATTTGACGTAAAGTATAGTGTATTATACATTTTTAAAGTAAAATTAATTGATTCAAAATCTGGTAAAATATACAGAGTGTTCTATTCGGATAAAACCTACTTGAAAACAAACATTTTGTTTTTAGGACTCCTTGTATGTTTCTTGATACTGTCAATAAAATAAGTGAACGTTTTTAATTATGTTTTTTAAGTTTATTTTTGTTTCTTATACAAGGGTGTCGTTATTTTGTGTATTAATTTAGTTTGGACACCCTGTATATGTTTAAATTTTAAAACGAGACCCAATACCAACATTTTATTTAAAATTAGTACAAATACACTTTTTCATTTACAAAGTAGTTTTAAGGCAAATTGCAGAGCACTTAATATATTTTGGAAACAAATAGTTTGATTAAACAGCTTTAAAAACTTCTAAGGCCAAATAAGTAATATGTGCAATCGAGTTTAAAATTAAATAGAAATTACAAGGCGGTAAAGGTAGAATGCGCACCATTTGCCGGTAAACCTTTAAATATTTCAACCGGAAAAGTCTGAATCCCCTTTCCGATTTTCCTTAACTTTCCAGCATCAAATAAAAAATTCAATTTGTTTGATAAATTTCGCCATTTTTGCGTGGTCAGAGCGTTATTTCAAAAGTAAAAGGTAAAACATTTTGCATTGATAATTTGTTATGTTGTTAAAATTTCCTTCAGCCATGCTATTAGTAAAAGTGTATGATGGTATGGAAAATCCAAAAATATTAATACAGTAAATATGTTTGTTACTTAATAGTTTACCTATTTTAAAGAAAAAAATTAAATTGTTAAATAATTCGTTTTTTTTATTGTCACCTTAAATTTTGCTCGTCAGCCCAAAATTAAATTCTAGTTACCTTTTTTCAAGACTCTTTTAGATGTAATGTTAACTAACGTTATCATTTGATATTTTAATGCATTTTTTAACGATTAGCTCGGTTGGGCCCGTGAGCCGAATGTCATAAATTATTTTTAGGTAATTGGATAAGCAGAGGCGATTGCAAAAAAATCCATTTGTGTTTAACTCTTTGGCGGTAACTCTTGGGAACTATTCATGGTATCACGTTGGGTCAATAATAACATTTGATCAAAAAGTCAAGAACTACAACATACCAAATTTTAGCAAATTCGCTGGGACCCAAAATGCATAGGGTTAGTGCTTGGTCTTTTAATGAGAGTAAGATAAAATAACAAAAAGTAATGTTTAGTCACAGAATATTATAAAAAATTAAAAATAACATTTTTCCAAAATTACTTTTAATCGCAATTGTTTTAACGAAAGTTATTTGCCGTGTATTTTTCTTATGCGATATTTTGACGATATTTAAAGTTGACATTTTGTTATTATTAATAATTAATTGTATTACTGCACATAATTTTAGCATAAATAAGGATTTTATATCTAAATTCCTATAAATGGTGATATGGAATTATATTATATTATTTACTATAAATTTAAATATTTATACATTATTAATACAACAATGCGTATACTGCAATCTTATAATAAGTGTTGGCTATTGTAGAAACTAGACTTAAGTTAGTGTAATTAAAATCATTCCATACTATATAGTTATTTTATTTTTTAATTTACCTTTAATATTGATTTAGAATAATAACTAAAAATATATATATATTTTTTTAAATTTAATTTTTGTAAAGACTTAACGTTTTATGGTATTTCAATTTGTAAAATAATTAATTTTAGAAATATTTACTTTTTATTTAAATAACTATTTAAAATCGATATTTATTCAAAAAGCATTTTAATTATTATTTATTTATATTGGATATTTTACAGCTTTAATACAATTTAGTTATTTACCAATGGTAATAGTTTAAAGCCTGTATTAATTATTTAATTTTAATATAATGTCATAAAAAAAATCTGCATTAAAAAAATATATACTTTTTTTTATCTAATAATAATTATGCTACATAATAGAGCATATGAATAAAAAGAAGCAAATGCTTTTGCTTATAAGTTTAGGGTATAGAAGGATTTACCTCAAACATATTAATAAAGTCAAGCATTTGCTTACAAGTGCTAGTATTTACTTATTGAAATGAGATGCTAGTAAACCATTTGAGTAACGTTGCACCTGTAAGGCTAGAAATTTGTATAGTGATGAGTTATAACATGCTAAGTACGAACATCATCACCTGGCAAGCATTAGCCCTGCACGTCATCTCCTGTATATGATTGAAAGTTAAAAGTAAAAAAAACTTGAAGCTGTAAGCTTGTATATTTTTCAAGATTCCAAGATTTAGTTTGTTTATAGTAGGGTTTAAAAAAATTAACAGGCGTTTTTCATGAGCACATGTACCTGCTAGGCAATATAAAAGGTGTGGCTGATTTAACTGGCTATATTTCCAAAACTAATTAAGTAAGATATATAGTAAAAACATTTTAAAAGCGCAAATTCTGTACCCTTTGAAAATAATACAAAAAACATAAAAAAGTCCGCTTGCAATCGGACTATTTTATACAAAGGCGCCGCTATCCTTTACAGCGACGCGCCGATATACTATGGGATAGAAATCCATTATTTTGGCCAAAAAGCAACTTTGAAATTTTAATGGCTTATGCTTTGTATTTCAAAGTAGATACTCCAAACTACATGTACGCAAAATTATAAAAGGATATGAGGACTTCTATTGGGGTAATAAGAAACTTGAAAATGTATTTTAAGTAAACATAAATATACAACATTTAATCTACTTAGTTTATTATTAGCTGTCTAAAAAAGTAAGAGTTTAAATAATTAATAAGAGCTATTGTTGTGTTTCCGATGCAGTCTCGCGAAGTCTCGCTACTGTTGTCAAAGATTTTTTTACCTTTTTCTTTATCAGTTTAATACTTACAATTGCCTTTCTACTTTTTGCTACTTCTGAGTGTAAGGGCAGATACAAGATTTTTTATAATTTACAAGGTTTTCCGTTTTAAAATTTAATATGTTTTGTCCTACACTGTATATGCTAAAAGATAAAAGCATTCTGATGAAAGATATGGATTCTACAGAATCTACCCAACAAAACAGTGTTTTTATTTATTTTATACGTTAAAAAATAAAAAAAGTTGGGAAGATGTATCTCTATTACGCTTCTAAGAATAATTTAAAATTATTTTTCAGATTTGGAAGGTCATATTTCCGAAATTAATTGAGATAAACACATCAAATGTAGTATTTTTTGGTGGTGATATAATATTCAGGGTATTCCATTTAAAAAAATCATACCTATTGTCGTACCCTGTATATCATATGAGATAATAATCATCGGATTACTGATTAGAATACTACCGAATTAACCAAACAAGCTGACATTTTAGTTTATTTTGTAGAATAAAAAATAATAATGTTAAGGGGGTGTAAATTTATAATGACATATAATACATTTTAGGTTTCTAAAAAGCATTTGTAATAATTTATAATATTTTTCCAGTAAAAAGCACCCCATTTTAAGTTAGATTGGTATCTTCCATAATTTTGACATGCCGATTTATTTGCTTTAAACTTTTTGTGATTTTTTTTTTTATCAAAGAGCACCGAATTTACATTTTTAAACTGTTCCTTCTATACCTAATGTGGTGTTTTTCTAAAGCTCTTTTAAAGATCTTTTAATTAGTGATACTAAAAATATTATACATGATGATGATGTGCAAGGCTGATGCTTGCAAGGTGATGATTGTCGTACTAAGGAAGCTGTGACTCATCACTACAAATTTTCAGCCTTACAGGCCCAACGTTACTTAAAGGATTCACTAGCTTTCCTACTACAAGTTAATACTCGCACTTTCAAGCAAAAGCTTGACTTTATTTATAGGTTTAAAGTAAATTCTTCTAAGTTTTAGCCTTATAGGCAAAAGCATTTGCTTTTTTTATTTATATGGCCTAATGTTAACAATAAAAATGGTTATAAATCGACTTAGGCAAAAACAAGAAAAAAATTGTATTAGCTAAAAGTAAAAATGTAATTTGTTTTAAAATATTTTAATAACTTATTTTAAAATATTTTAATACAATAAATTAAACATTTTAACCAAATAAAATTTAAACTTACACTTAAATAATTTTGCACATTTGATATACAATCTTTTTTTTATCTTTACACAAACTTTTAAAAATGTTTAGCTTTTTTGTTTTTAAATGCAAACCTACTTATTTTTTAACGCAACAATGCTAAGATAAAGCAGTTCCAAATATTGTTGAAAAACTTAAATAAAGACAAGAAGGCATGGAATTATTTTAACGTCACTACCTATTCAATTAGTACGTTTTCATGCGGGATTTAAATAGATTGGACGCCATTTTTGGTTTTGAATACTTTACAGTTTTCATGTGTAGTAATTAATTCGATTTAAAAACGTTTTAAAATTTTGATTTTTGTTAGCAGTCAGATCTGTCAATGAACATTTCAATTAATTCAAAATTATTATGTTCGTATTAAAAAACAGTGTCAAAACAACCAACGCGCCAAACAAATGTTAGATTAAGGTTTGTTGTAGTTGACACTTAAAAATTACAGTTTGGTAAGATGCCATACGTAAGCTGGTTTTATGTTCACAGGGCGTTTTTACGGTATTCAATACCGATCCAATCCCACAATTTTGCCAAATCGACCTTAAAGTCTAAAACGATTTCAATTTGAATTTTCATGGAAAATTAAAAAGCAGTAATTGACCTTAATCGATTTCAATCTTGCATGAACACGTAGTAATTGTCAAAATTTACAACAACAAAAAGACAAGGTTTAGTGTCCTTTACAAATATAATAATTTAATTTGTTTTAAAAATATTCCTTTTTTAGGTTGTATTTATTACCTAAACAAAAGGATTTTTTAAATTATATCCCGCACGATGAGTAAACCACTAAAAACATTTGTAAATAAATTTTTACTTTTCAGTATATTTTTTTAAATCTCACAAAATAACCTTTTAAAAAACTTACAATTTAACTTAATTATATCACAATTTTATTACAATTTTACTTTATGTTTAAATATTTAAAATATACAGTGGCGAATTAAAGCCACTTTTGCTTAAGCAACTTTTTTTACAAAGAATATGTTTTCTATACTAAAAAGAAACGAATAGTGCAAGAAAAATGTCTTTATTAACAAAGAAACCAATGGGACAGCAGAATAGGAGTAGAATATATCACAAAATACTAAAATCATTACTAAAATTTAAATATCTGCCAATGCTCAGTACACCAGGATAATAGGAAAATTCCACATATGCAAATTAAATAAAATTGTGTATTTTTATCTTTTCTTCTATCCTATATTATTAATTTTAAAAAGTTTAATTACTTTCTTTGTAAAAAAAAATTCTGGAGTGAATTTTAAAACCAAGAAGTTATTTTGCATAATTATTTATTACTTGTTGTTTAAGGTGTATTTTAACTTCTTATATAAAATTATTTACTTTTCTTCCTTGACTTCTTAAAGTAAAATTTTATATATTCGTTTTCTTAAAAGTAACAAAGTCTTTTTAAAAATTGCAAGATGAAAGAATTTAATTTAAAATATTATTACAAAGCTTAAAAAATTTCTTGGTTTATTATTTTTTCTTATAGAGAGGTACTTGTTTTTTTTTATTATCTTTTATGTATAAGGGTGTTTTTTTTAATTTTTAAAACACATTTTAAATTTACAGCGAAACACCAATAACCCATATTTTACAAATAACATACTCATTTGCATGACCTCATGCACAGTTCCTAAAACTCACACACAAACATATTATAATGAAGCCATTTACTTTAACGGTCATTAGACTAATGGGTACGTGCGATTCCAGAAAAAAATACAATATTTATTACAAACATAAATTAAAAGTCTTCCTTATTATTGCAACCGCATTTTGCATGTTTACTTTATTACTTTAAGAAAATATCGTTTTAAGTTTAGAAACAGAATTTTAAAATTTTTTAAACTACAAAGAGTTATACATTTAAGAAAATGGTTGACATATATATATATATATATATATATATATATATATATATATATATATATAAGTTATTATTATTTTTAAATGGTTAATATGCCTGTTAGCTCCCACCTTACCAAAATAATTTTAAAAATTTGGGTTAAAATTGACTTAGATATTTTTTCTATTATTATTGTCAAAAAACTATTAAAAGTTTTAGAAAATATACACAGTGTCTACGAATGGGGTTTACGAGGGGACATATGAACCAAATATTCCAAAAAAAATCATTTTTAATTGTTAAAAAAATTGATTTACGAGGACAAAATGTTGATAACAGAGCTCGAAAAACTTGAAAACATGATTTTTCTACAGAAATTAACTACTTTTATTTGACATTTTTAAGCAAAATGTTACTTAGAACAAAATATAATTAAAATAAGGTTTGTAATCGATAAGAAAAAATAATATAAAGTTTTATTAAACTACATAATTTCCCGAAAATGCCCTAATTATATTCGTTTACAGCTGAACAATTGTGTTGTGTGCAAATTTGTAGTAAGCATGTGTTAGAAAAGCAAAGTATGAGAGTTGCTAGAAGTTTAAGTTATCACTTAAAAACGGTTGAAGATAGACACCATCCGAAATATTGTGTATCAGTTAAAAATAAAAGCAATGGAAGTCCAAGAAAGTAGTAATATTAAAAACATTACTTTGTCTACCACTTTCAAAGAAATATTGTACGTTTGTATTTATTATATTCCAATTATGTAAAACTTTATCTACAATTAAATAAGTTTTTCTCAACCCCTCCCCCAGATTTCTTACCACCCCATATTTAGTTTTTTTGTACATTTTATATTGAATTTGTTTAATATGGTTTTTACGTTGGGGACATCTTTTATTTTAAGTATGTCAATAAAAGGCCCACTCGTACTTGGTAACGCAATACTTAATACTTATTAAATAGAATTTAAAAAGGATTTTTTGTACATTTTAAAAAGAGTTATCTCATAAAAAAATATTTTAAAAATTGTTTAATATTATAAACCTTAAAATCTACTTTGACTTTCAATTCTAAAAGTTCCTTTTTACCAACAAAAAGGTTCTATTTAATTTACATTTACCACTGTTATTTTTCTTTAATTTACATGCCCTCATTTGAAACTTTGCGTATATATTTTTAACTCTAAAGGTAGACAGTCTCACTTTGTACTAGCAGTATTTAAATATCTAGGTAAAACTAAGTTAAAAAAGTTTTCTGAATTATGTAAAGAATTTTAAATTTTTAAAGAAAAAAAAATTTTAGATTATAAAAGAAGCAATAAAAAACTTTCTCTTTTAAAAATATTGTTTTATAATTTTTTTATAAGTAATTATGTAATAGCAATATTTTCTAATCAGAGTTTAAATCCAGTTTTACAATTTTTACTAAAAATAGGTGTTTATATGAGCTTTTATTTATTTAATTATTCTAAGCAAAACATTTTTTTAGTATATGTCCGAAAATCAGCCATTTTAGAGGAAAAAATACTAAGCTTATTTCTTTTAAGTCACAAAATAAAATGATTTTGCATCTTAATTATTTAAAATCATATGCCTAATAGCGTTTAATAAATCAATACGTTATAACTATTCATTAACTGTCTTTAAAAATATTTTTCTTGCCTTTTAAATACAATATTTCGAAAAAAAAACGAACAAAAAAATCCCGACACTATTGTCTTGTCGTACGCGGCATAAAGTCGGTAGGCAAATAATAAATACCTACGCTTGAAAAAAAATGTTTGATAGTTTCTTGCATTTATTATTGCCATTAATGTTTCTCCGAACTAAAATCACGTTTTATTCTTAGTATGTATTGCTGTATATCAGTGCGTGCATTTTGATACGAAAGAGATGTTTTTGGTAGGTACGAGAGAATTACGATATGCTTTTTGTTTACCAAGAGGATTATTGCAATTCTGAAAAGATAGACGCATTTACGAGAAGTTTTCCTGATCGAAGAATACAAACTAAAAAAACTTTTGTAGAAGGCTCCCAAAGACTTCTTAACATACATGGAGCGTAGTGTCTTATTTTAGCAATCGCGAATGACATTGGGAAGTTGGAGTTTGTTCTTTGGCTTTTAAAAGAACAAATTTTTAATTCAATTTAAGAGAATTAGACACGGAGTATAAAAAGTATTATGATTACTAATACCTTTAAATGTAACTTTATGTGATTTACGAATGTGTTTTTTTTTTCATTTTATCGTTCTAAATAGGTAACTGATAATCGTAAAAGTAGTAGTGTGTATCACCACGTATCGGTATGTCCAGTCATTTTTTTATTCAGGGTAAAATATATCAGCGTAAATAATTCGATAAATAAGTTGCGGTCCTCGTGAGGTCGTATCCCTGGTGTGTTGCAACGTTGTCAAATGATTTTAAAAATAATTATTAACGACTTAATTATTCAACTTTTTTTTGCTTAAAATAAAGCAGAAATTAACCTCTTTACGTTACAAACATTATTTCCTCAATAACCTGTATTTTCTTATAGAGAATATGTTCTCAGATTTTCTTAACAACATTATGTAACACCCTGTATATGTGTTTTATGGTAAAATACCTTTTGGAAATATACTTGTAGAAAATAACAAGATTCAATTTGTTGCAGCACCATTTGAACTTGTAACAAAAGCGCTAATGCTACTTCTGCAATAAAACAATAGTACAATACAACAGCAAATATTGACCTATTTGACCCCCAAGGCTATATTCCATTATAATATAATAGGCAATTTATATTAAAGGGTCGACCATTTATCTTTGTGTTCATAACGTCTGTCCATACTTCACCTCCTTCTATCCTCGTCTTTCCTTGGAAACCACATATTGTTACCCCAAACATGTGCTATTGATTGGTCAAACATTTTGAGTAAAACAAAGGGCCTGGCTGTAATAAATTACCAAATAATAAATTTCCAAATAAAACACACCAATTGAAAAACATTCAATACACAACATGACGTATAGCCTATAAAGTTACCAAAAATAGAGAAAAAAAGATACTTTGTAGCACATTCAACAGTGTTTTTGATTTCTGACTTAAAACACCCGAGTTCGATCCCCAGCCGTAGTTATTTAAAAATAATGTTCGAGGTGGCACCACCACGTTGTCTGAAGGTGCAGTAAATTAAAAAAATGCATGTTTCCGTGCTTCTAATAACCCGAGGCCCACGGTACTCTGGTACTTTGCCCTTCATAGTCTGTTACAAATGTAAAAATGCTGCTTTATAAATATGCTATATTTGATTTTTTTTAGAAAAATATATTATTGGTGGTTGATATGTAAAAGTTAATTTAATGCAAAATAGCTTTCATATACAAAAAAATTGTGACATGACTGTAATAAATATATATATATATATATATATCTAGTGTGTCCAAGATAAGGATCCTAAGCATGGGAATCTCAGTATCTATTGGAGATATAGCTTAGGTTAAATTAAGAAAAGTTGTGTTTTTTAAAGATTATTTACATGCCGTTTAAAAACTTTAAAAAATTTATGACCTGCGGAGATATTTGGCAAAAACGAAAATTTGACCATATCGAATTTATTTTTTTCTGACTTTATTTGAAGAGATATAAAAAAACTAATAATACTATTTTATAATGATATTAAATTATGTTACAAATACGGTAACTGGTATTGCCGCCAAGCATTTGTTTGCAAGGCCTACTTAAAAATAACTTTAAAAAATAGAAAAAATACAATTTTTCTTCTAACTAAAAATTAAAATATGACTTATGATACATCGTTGAATTTGTAATAAAAAATGGGATCAGATACAGGGTGTACTTTTTCTCGAGCCATATAAAAAATAAAGTTGATGATGGTTTCTTAAAAACGAAACGTCGGGTATAAAATCTAAAAATACCATCATGTAGTAGCTAAAAAGTGCCAATAAAAAGTATTATTAGTTTTTATATATATCTTTTCAAATAAAGTCAGAAAAAAATAAAATCGATATAGTCAAATTTTTGTTTTTGCCAAATATCTCAGCAGGTTATAAAAAAATTTCAAGTTTCTAAACGGCATTAAAATAAGCTTTAAAAACACAACTTTTTCCTAATTTAACCTAAGCTGTATCTCCAATAGGTTTTTTTTTTTTTTATCCTTTCGGGGTCATCCCACCCAGGTCCGACGACCGCCACCCTAGGTGGTGCACTGCAGTCTGAAGGCTTATTGTACCTTGACCCCTACTCCTTCTCATTCACACACCATTCATTCCATAACTTGGATGGTTGTTGCTCGGTCCGCATCCCCGAGCAGAAACACCGTTGCCCAAAACACCGCAATCAATTCAATTCAATTTTAAAAAGCTTTTATTATTTAACGTTGATACATTGTTTTAATAGTTTAGCAATACATAGTAATATCTTAAAAATGGCGGTTCACTTTCTTGATACACTGACCAGGTTCTCGGGTAGAAACCCTCCACCTGCGGGCTGATGGTAACCCTGTGGAAAACCCATTAAAACATACAGGCAGTAATGATGAAGACTTTTTCCGACCATCTTAAAAAGTCATTTTTTAGTTATTCGTTTTGTTTTTTCTAAATTGTGTAAATAATATGTCAATGTTTATTTAGTGTTATTCTTATTTATTTATTTCAGGAAAAATCTCAGTAAAAAAACCTGATTTATATTCAAAAATTTTGTAAAATGATTCACAGAATCCCAAGATTATGCAGTGCAATGCCAATGCATGCTGTAGTTGTGGCGAGAACCATCATATATATAGTCAAAGTTATTGACCAATGGCAGCGTGTCTTGTTATATACGCCAATTGAAAAATATACCTCCCGGTATATTTTCAATATGGCGTATATAACGCGATTGTGCTTGAGAAAAATGTATGTATGTGTGTGCAAAATGCTTTGAAATCGACTACAGGTCGCATTTTTCAAGTTAGAAATCTGAAACTTTGCACAAAAATGGGTCTCCACGATCTTCAGAAGCCTATTGAAATTGGGTACCGTGGGTGCCACCGTTTGGATACTATTGCCATTTTTCATGAAAAAAACGATTCGTTCCGTTGAAATCGCCTACAGGTCGCATTTTTTAAGTTAGAGACCTGAAATTTTTGGTATGTATGCGCTTTAATAGCCTTCCGAAGCCTATTGAAATTGGGTACCGTAGGTGCCACCGTTTGGGTACCATTGCCATTTTTATGAAAAAACATGGTCATCTTCGGAGGCCCGTTTGACCATCAGGACCCGAACTACTTTTTGATCAAAATATATCTATCGTATAGGAAATAACTAGGAGAATAATTCTCTAAATGGTCTTCTGTTAGATTTCCTTCTAGAAATTGCCAAAAAATTGAAAAAACTAAAAAGTTTAAAATTTTGACCAAATTTTAGCGGTTTTTATTTTTTTCTCAAAAATTTGACCCTGTATCAAAAAAATTGTTATTTTATCGTATTCCTAGCATAAATTTCCATTATTTAAGATATAAAACGTGATTCTACCATTTATACAGAGTGTTTTATAAACCCTGAAAGTTTCCAATTTTTTTCAAAAAAACAGGACATTTTTTACATAATTTTTAATAACTCAAGAATCTTTTAAGCTAAAATTCTAAAATAATTATGGAATATAGTTTAATGTTGTAGCTAGAGCATATCCAAAATTTAAGTCGCTAGAGCAAACACTTTTAGAGATACGAATTTTTGAAATTGACGAAAAAAGTTTTGACTTTGGCAATAAATTGTCGGTTTATTTATAATTTTTTTATTTGTTTTTACACCATATTTTAGATCGTTTAATTGCCTTTAAAAACGTATATACCATTTTTTTCCAAAACATTTAGAAGTGGGTAAGAAACACGTTTAAAAAAAAGTGTCAAATTTTTGCCTAAAAATCCCGATTTTTCGTCAGTATTTCGTCACTCAAATTCGACTAGATTGCATACAGGGTGGGTCTAAAAGATGTTATATTAAAAAAACCCTAAAACTAATATTCATCATATATCCATTATTATATCATCGGAAGAGTTACAAAATTGCCTAAATATAAAGATTTGGAAAACAATTATTAACATTTAAAAAAATATTATACAGGTTGTCCCAAAAACAGTTTACTTAAATTAATTTAAAAAAACATTAATTATGATATTGACGTTACTATTGCAATTGGAAAAAAACTGTTTATAGAAATTATGCACAGGTATCTACAGTTTATAAAAAAGTTTTTAATTGCTATACAGGGTGAGTTAAAAAGATGTTATTAAAAAAAAACCCAAAAATTAAAATTAATTATAACTTCGGTATTACATCATTTGAAAAGTTGGAAATTTGCTAAAATTTAAAGATTTGCAGACCAATTAATACTATTGAAAAGAAAAAAATTTACAGGGTGTACCAAAAAATTGTTATTAAGTTTTTTTGTTAAATTTTCTTATTTATGGGTTTTTTTGCAGTATTTTCTTATTTATGGGGTAAAATAATTAAACCTATTATTTTTCAATAAAAAAATTAAAAAATATTTTAAATAAAAATTTTCATTCTTTTTTATCATTTTCAGCTAAAATTTTTATTAAAATCACATTTCCTTTTATGTCTAAGTCATTATTTAAGCTATGCAATTTTGTCCAATAACAATTAAGATGGATATTTTAATTGTCTATATTTTTGTTTTATAAAAATTTTTGTATCCTTTACAGTTTTTGAGAAAATAAATATTTTAGAAAAAATTAAAATCCTAAATATCTCAAAAACTAAAGGACACTATAAAAATTTTATAATACAAAAAGATGCAGTTGTAAAGGCTATATACCTTTTTTCTGTAAACATAATCATTAACCAGTTATTAAGAAAAACTGGATTTTTGGGATTTTTCCAATGCTATTGCCTTGAAAATAATCGGAAAATAAAAAACTCTATTTATGGATTATTTTGCAGTTTTTTGTTATTTTTAGGTTAAAGTCATTAGGTTTATTGATTTCGAACAAAAAATTGTTAAAAATATTATAAATAAAGAAATTTCATTTTTTAGCATTTTCAGCTAAAAATTTTGTTAAAAATCACATTTTCTTTTATGTCTGTGTTATTATTCAAGCTATGCAATTTTGTCAAATAACAATTAAGATGGGCATTTTAATTGTCTATATTTTTTGATAAATAAGATTTCTTGTATTTTTATAGTTTTTGAGAAAATAAATATTTTAGAAAAAATTAAAATCCTAAATATCTCAAAAATATAAAAGATACAAAAAATTTTATAAAACAAAAAGATGCAGTTGTAAAAGCTTTATCGTAAAGGCTATATACCTTTTTTCTTTAAACATAATCATTAACCAGTTATTAAGAAAAAACTGGATTTTTGGGATTTTTCCAATGCTATTGCCTTGAAAATAATCAGAAAATAAAAAAACCATATTTATGGATTATTTTGCAGTTTTTTGTTATTTTTAGGTTAAAGTAATTAGGTTTATTGATTTTGAGCAAAAAAATTGTTAAAAATATTATAAATAAAAAAATCCATTTTTTAGCATTTTCAGCTAAAAATTTTGTTAAAAATCACATTTTCTTTTATGTCTGTGTTATTATTCAAGCTATGCAATTTTGTCAAATAACAATTGAGATGAGCATTTTAATTGTCTATATTTTTTGTTAAATAAGATTTGTTGTATTTTTATAGTTTTTGAGAAAATAAATATTTTAGAAAAATTAAAATCCTAAATATCTCAAAAACTAAAGGACAGTATAAAAATTTTATAATACAAAAAGATGCAGTTGTATAAGCTCTATCGTAAAGACTATATACCTTTTTTCTGTAAACATAATCATTATTGAGATATTAAGAAAAATCTGAATTTTTGGGATTTTTCCAATGCTATTGCCTTGAAAATAATCGAAAAATAAAAAACCTATATTTACGGATTAATTTGCAGTTTTTTGTTATTTTTAGGTCAAAGTCATCAGGTTTATTGATTTTGATCAAAAAAATTGTTAAAAATATTATAAATAAAAAAATTCCATTTTTTAGCATTTTCAGCTAAAAATTTTATTAAAAATCACATTTTCTTTTATGCCTGTTTTATTATTTAAGCTATGCAATTTTGTCAAATAACAATTGAGATGAGCAGTTTAATTGTCTATATTTTTTGTTTTATAAGATTTGTTGTATTTTTTATAGTTTTTAAGAAAAAAATATTTTAGAAAAAATTAAAATCCTAAATATCTCAAAAACTAAAGGATACTATAAAAATTTTATAATACGAAAAAGATGCAGTTGTGAAAGTTTTATCGTAAAGGCTATATACATTTTTTTTGTAAACAAAATCATTACCCAGATATTAAGAAAAAACTGAATTTTTGGGATTTTTCCAATGCTATTGCCTTGAAAATAATCGGAAAATAAAAAAACTATATTTATGGATTAATTTGCAGTTTTTTCTTATTTTTGGGTTAAAGTAATTAGGTTTATTAATTTTGAATAAAAAAATTGTCAAAAATATTTTAAATAATTTTTTTTTAATTTTTTGCATTTGCATTTTGAGCTAAAAATTTTATTAAAAATTACATTTTCTTTTATGTCTGTGTTATTATTAATTAATAAAAAACAAATATAATTATTTATGGATCATTTTGCAGTTTTTGGCTATTTTTAGGTAAAAGTAATTAGGTTTATTTATTTTTATTTTTATAAAAATGTCCAAAGTTGAGTAAATAAAAAAATTAAAAATTGTACTAAATTCAGTATATATATATATATACAGGTGTGGAAAATCTTTATTCGCCCTTTGCAATTCCCCAAGTGGAAAAGAGAGTATTTCTGAATATACTGAATCACATAAGTTCGACTGAAACAGACGATGCGATCCTGATGCGATGTTGTCGATGCACAAATTTTTCCCCGTTCTCTTTGCTTACATCCAAACGTACTCCCCTATTAGGACACTGGTGCCGACGGTTTTCGTTTTGCGTATCAAGAACTTGCAGCGTTCGGGTATTGAACAGTGTTGCCAGAGACTTTTTTCGGGGATTTTTGATGACAAGGTAAAACGGGATTTTTAAAGTAAAAACGGGGATTTTTAACGATTTGGAAGGTAAAAACATTTTTAAAGGTACGTTTTGATCTTACTTTTATTGCATGATATTTACGTCAGATAAAAATTCTGACTAGTGTAAACAATCAAAAATTTATATCAGACAATATTTTTGACCGTGTACACAGCTAGAATTTCTATCTGACATAAATATCATGAAATTAATATCAGTTGTAAACAAATCATTACTTTTACTTACTTTTTACTTAAAATTCTCGATTTTTACGTAAACCTTTTTTTTGTTGTCAATTTCTTTGGCGTAGAAAATACATTTTTTGACTATTAAAAGGCGGCCCTCAAATGTGGCTTTAAATCACAGGGATTTTTTCTAAAGTATCCCAAAAAAGTGATTTTTGGAACCACGCGGGGGATTTTTATCGTAACCCACCTGGCCACACTGATGGTATTCAGTAGCATGGTGAAAGTTAGAAGCATAATTCTTTTTACCATTTGGGTTTTAACAAAAAAAAAAAGAAGTAAATTTAAATAAAATATTCTCTAAAAAAATAAAAAGAACATAAAAGTATTTCTAACGGAAATGTTTATACAATGTGGAAACTCTTTTTAAAATCTTATTATTATGGTTCTGAAAGAGACCACAATTTTTAGCAAGACAATATTTCAATTTATTAAATTCGGTTCTCTTTGGTTTTCAAGCATTTGAGGTGATATGCTACCGGGTGGTGCAAGGCACCAGGGCGCAATACTGCGGGACGGAAATTGAAAAACCTGCACTTCCTACAATTTCGTTAACAGCCGATGGTTTCAAACTTTTATAATAATTTCAAAAGTTGTACTTTTCGCTGGTACAAGACCAAACCTATAATGCAAACCTCCTAATTATTTCTTCTGCTAAATTACCAGCATAGTACTACTTAATAATTTGAACTTTTGTCAACGATATTGACCAAAACTTTAAAAAAAATCTAAATTAAGCAGGATCAGCAGCAGTTTGCAACACAGCAAACGACTTGCCAGTAAAAATAAATTTTAAAGGATTCTAGTCGACCCGACTCCGAAAAAAATCTGTCCCCAAACCTAGTTCAAAAATCCCTAAATTGATATTTTTATGTTTCCTAAAAGTCCTTAAATTTTAAAAATTAAATGTACATTATACAATTACATTCTAAAATCACAAAAATAAAGTAAAAAGGTTTAATAACATTTTTATTACTATTATTATTTTAATTTTACCCCGAAAGTTAAGGCAAGTCGGCAACCCTGTACTTGACATTTACGTACCGCAGACGCTCTCGTCTGGATTTCTTCTCCTGCTACGGCACAAAAGAGTGGGGCTGTAATTACAGTGGGCGGAAACATATTGCCGAAGAAAAGGGAGATTACTAAATCACATGAGTTCGACTGAAACAGAATGAGGTGTTTCCCCGCCCGTTCCCCTTGCTTTCTCCCCCACCACTGCGCCAACGCGCTCGCTTTGTTTATGGCTGATCGAGCTCGAGGCTCGAGCACGCAGTTGCTTCTTTGCACGCGTGGAGGATGTTACTGCTTCACATATTTTGATAATTTTTTTACGTAACTATTAAATATTTTGGTATTTGATGAATTTATTGCTTTGAATGCATCAAATACTGCCATTTTTAAGAGCTTTTTTTGCCGTTTGGGGCTAAACAAAATTAAAAGCAATTCCGAAAGAAAGAATAAACAAATAATTTTAAAAATAAAAATATAATTCTAAAAAAAAATAAAGAACATAAAAATGTTTTTCTAAAAAAATTCTTATAAAAACTTTAATACTTTTTAAAATCTTAGTTTATAAGGTTCTCAAAGAGACCACCATTTTGTGCAAGACAATATCCCAACCTGTTATAGAATTCGGTTCTTGTGTTTTCAAGTATTTCAGGTGTTATTCCTATAAGAACCTGACTAATTTTTTGGCGGAGCTCATCTAAGTCATTTGCACGTTCATGACGATGCCTATAAATTTGTTGCTTAACATGTCCCCAAAGAAAAAAATTATTTGGTGCCAGATCTGGTGATCTAGGAGGCCATTTTATGGTACCTCTTCCGCTGATTATACGATTTGGAAACGTGACTCCCAAAAATTGTTGAACTTCCCTGGCGTTATGAGCCGGACAACCATCCTGTTGATACCAAATATCTTCAAAATTGACATTGAGAGCCTGAACAGCTGGAATAACCTGATTTCTCAAAAGATTCAAGTATTTGTTGGCATTTAAATTTCCCTCAATAAAAAAAGGGCCAATAATATTATCGCCCAAAATGCCAGCCCACACGTTGACCTTTTGAGTTTACCGGCATAGTACCACTTAATAATTTGAACTCTTTGTTCAACGGTATAAACCAACATTTTAAAAGAAAGCGCCGTAGTTTGCAATACCCCAAACAGCTTGCAACTGAACTCTCTCCAAATGCTCGGGCCCGGCAACGGTCGCGTTGACCGGCGTTAATGTACCCCACTACTGCAGGAAAGTGGGCGTATAAATACATATGGCATCATTGCATTTGAAACATGGGGGTATATCTTATTTTCCGTTACTTTCTATCTTAAGGCAAGATCGCTTTCTCTTTTTCCACTTGTTAATCCCAATGGTTCGATAACGATTTTCCAGACCTGTATATATATATATATATATATATATATATACGTTTTTTTAGTTACACAAAACAGGCCACGCACCACTATTTCAAATAAACTTTATTAAAATTTATTTAAGAGAAAACCACAAAGTAATAATTATACACAAGTTCATAAAAAAAATAAAACTTTATTGACTTTCGATCCCTTAGACGATGTTTTAGGTTTCCTCAAATCTAAACATTATTTTTTAAAATGTATTTATACAAAACTGTGCGTGGCCAAAGGCCACGCACCACTAAATCAACCAAACTTTATTAGGACTGATTAAAAAAGGAAAAAAACATCAAAATTCTTACCATTTTTCAAAAAAATTAAAATAATAAATTATTATTTAAAATAACTTCTCAATTCTCAACTTACTACGCTCCACGGGTGATCATTACCCGTGCGCCAATCTCATAATGCAAACCAATAATAAATATTTAAAAAAATATTATACAGGGTGTACCAAAAAATTGTTATTAAGTTTTTTTGTTAAATTTTCCAAACTATTTGATGACTATAAACCATGCGTGTGATCTTATATTTTGCAAGCTTCAATAGGCGTATATAATTTTTGCCACGGTACGTTTTACGGGCGTGGCGTTAAACAGTGCCCGTAACCATGGTAATATGTACTTTTTGCAAACTTCAATTGGCGTATATAACTTTTTGCCACGGTGCGGCGTGGCGTTAAACTACGCACTGTGGACAAAGACGCACACGTCCTATATATATATCTTGTTCAAAATGCCAAGTTGACGGGGTATGATAAGAGAGTTTTGTCTTATTGGTTGTTTAGCTATGCTTTTTGTTTTAGGTGTTAGGTTATTATTTTAAATATTTTTGTGTTTATGGAGGAATAAGTTCTTGATATAATTGGCATCTGCGAAACAAAGGCTTATGTATGACGTTGTCATTAACTCTAACATCTGCTACGTTTCTTGTTAGTTCAGAAATATGTATTTTGTTTCTATAGAATTTTTCTGCTTGATTTACAATGTATTCTTTAATTGTTTGACATTCAGCAAGTTCATGTAGATCGTTAATGCGGATGTATCTTCCAGATCTTGTGGCAGCTCTAAGAATTTTATTCTGCATACGCTGCAGCCTGAGTAGTTGGGTGTCCGAGACTCCCGACCACACAGGTGCAGCGTATGTAATCGTTGGCCTTATAATACTACTATAAATAATCAGCTTATTTTCTTGTGATAGATTAGATCTAGGTGAAATAAGTGCGTATAAAGATTGTTGGGCCATGAATGCTTTTTTAACACATGGTTTATGTGTGAAATAAGTTTAAGTCGTTCGTCAATGACAACGCCTAAATATTTTATTTTTGGCACGGGATTAACAGGGATGTTATTTATGCGAATTGGAATATGTATCTTGTTATTCGTGTACTTTTTTGTTAATATTACACATTCTGTTTTGCTTTCATTGACTTTAATTTTCCATTTCGCATAATAGGGTGCTAGGATGTTGACATGGTATTGGATATGTCTGCTGGCAACTGCAGCTGAAAATGAGCTGGCGTATACCAGCGCATCGTCAGCGTACAGTGCCAGCTTGGTAGAAGGGAATTTAGGGATATCGGAAAGATACAGGTTGAATAATCTAGGGCTCAACACGCTGCCCTGTGGGACACCTGCGTGCGTTGCCCTAGGGGTTGACAGGGAGTTGTTTACACGGACTTGGAAGGATCTATGGGAAATATATGAGTATATAAGGGTAATGAAATGTAACGGAAAGTTATGGAAGTAGAAAAGTTTGTAGATAAGGCCATTATGCCATACCGTGTCAAACGCTTGTTGTATGTCTAATGAAAGCAGTACTGTATTTTGTTTCGAATTGAGTTTGTTTATCGCATGTTGCAATACTGCCGCAACTAGCATTACAGCACTGTGTTCAGGTTTAAAACCGAACTGTTCTGGCGGTATTTTGCTTTCTAGATTGAATTGGTGCATTTTAAGCATAATAGCCTTCTCCGCAACTTTTCCTTGGGTATTAAGGAGATCTATGGATCGGTATGAGGAGGGATTTTTAGGATCTTTCCCAGGCTTAAGAATTGGAATAATGATGGCATGTTTCCATTGCCTGGGAAAGTGTTGCAGGGTAAACATGGAATTTATGATATAAAGGAGCTGTACAAAGGATTTTTAGGTAGGTTTTTAAGGATTATGTTGGGTATTTCATCTATTCCCGGTGCTTTATTGTTAGGTAAAGTCCTAAGAATGGATGAGAGGTCTTTGGGGTTATGTGGAGTTTAGGAAGGACTGTGGGAGGGATTGGGTATTTTTGCCTTAATAAAACATTTACTTTTTTAGTGACATCATTCTGCGCCTGTGTGGTATTTGGAGTACCACTGCACACACCAGCCAGGAAGTCCGCCAATGTTTCGGCAACCTCCTGACCAGCCAAAACACCGCTGTCGCCGGACACCCATCCAAATTATGGGCGCGCATTCCACTGCTTAACTCCGGAGATCGACGCTCGCCGATACAACCGAAGCCGCCACAAGCGCGCCTCTCCAATAGGTACTGAGACTCCCAATCTTTGGACACACTGTAGAGACCTTATAAATTAAATTTATAAATTTGCCTTATATACTTGGTTAATAAACTTAGGCCGCCACTATCACCAACTTCTTTATTATTTGAGATACTTGGTTAAAAATATTGCGAAAATGATAGTACTTTTTTGCTAATTAACGTGCTCGTAATAGATAAACAATTTAACATTGGATTTTTGATAAATTGCAAATAATGTCAGTTTTTAAAATAATATACCCTTTATGTGATATTGTCATTTAAAGTATCTATTAAAAGGCTTTAAACACGTTTTCATGTAATATATCCAATTTTTAATAGTTTCGGAAATATGGTTAGATATGGCATTTTTAAATAAAGCACCCTGTATATTGCACCCTCATTAAATTGATATTAAAAATAGCTTTGGCGAAATAATACATTATACAAATACAATAAATTATCTATCTTATTATGGCCATCCAAATCTTATAATTATGTTAAATTTTTATAATATATCTACCTCTAATTAATAAGCACTAAGCTTGAAAAATAAAGATTAAATTAACTATTTTTTAGTTTTAAAGGTCATATTTTTAAAACTATAGGAAAAAATAAATCTGGATTTTTTAAAGCATTTTATATACTTGTTCTCAAATTTAAATAACTTTATAGTTTCAATAATAAAGAAGTTAGTAAGAGTGCCAATTGAAGTTTAATTACCCTGTATAGTGTGTCTTACCTTCTGGATAAATTTGTTGATAGAAACCGTTGCTGTACTAACCTAAAAATAGAAAAAAATATATAATTACCATTTAAACTTAAATAATTATCAGTACAAATATAGACATATGTATATTTAATATTATCTATTCTTTATAAATACCCTATATAAATTTTAAAATAATGCTAAGAATAGCAAAAACATTCATACTAAAACTGTAGGTTTTTAGTTGCATTAAATAATAAAGGTTTTATGTAAATACTACTGTGAGTCGGTCCATTAAAAAGGTTTTTATAAACTTAACGTTATTAAATATTTTTTACTTTTAAGTTTTTTTGGGAGAAAAAGAAAATAAACTAAAATTCTTAATTAAATTAAAATGTGTTTAATGTTTCGGTTTTTAAGAATAAGTCCAAACATAAACATAATTGTAGTCATCATTAAAATATTAAAAAATAACAGCAAACACACATTTCTAGAAAAGTTAGTGAAAAGTTTTTTATTTTACAAACACTACAAAAGTAGCGAAAAAATTAATTAACTAATTTTATTATATTGTCTGTAAGTAAACGTGGCTAGCCAAATAGAAAAGATAATACCATATATAAGGCGACTAAAACAACAATCCAACAAAGTAATCGTTCTGTATCAAAGTGAATTTAAAATAAGAGAGATAAATAATTTTGTAATATTAAACAATAAAAGTATCATTCTAGTAAAAAATGATAATTAAATATAAGGAATAAGGCACTAACCTATTTTTCGTTTTAATACCAATATGGTATAATCACTGTTAGCCCTAATTTACTAATCGCTAAAAAATAAAATAACAACTGACAGAAAAGTGTACGATAACTAGATAACAAAGATTATCATTATGACTTGTTTTTTTTATTATAAAGAACAAATAATTTATCCGATAAATTTGCTAATATGAGCATTAAATAAAAGGGCTTGCTAAAATAAAGTTAAAAATAAAGTGACGATATTATATATCCACTATGCCAGAATTATTTTTAAAGAACTTTTACAATATGATTATTAAATAATAAAGCTTACCTACTGTAACTTATAAAATAAGATGCATTCCTATAAAAACAATATCGTGGACTTTTTAATGCATTTCGACAATAAGGGTATTAAACAAAAAGGCTTACTATGAGTAACTCAAAACATAAAGTGACCTTACTCTATATCCAATAGGGTGGACTCTTTTTATGTTTTTCCATGATAGGTATTAAAAAAAAGGATTTGGTGAGAATAAAAACGTAACGTTAATTTTGTTGCTTTATCGCGATAAGCTTTTATATAAAATAAATTGTGTAATGACGTTACATTTTTATAGTATAAGTTTAAAAAGACAGGTTTATATTATTATCTTTAGTGCCCTTATAATAAAATTGTTTTTAAAATGTTTCTTTTTGTTACTTTTAATTTCGTACCAACATTTTTGTATTTATTCACTGTTTGTTCCTATTAATAATTTCGCAGGTTTATACTTTAAGGTAAAGAATCACTTTGTATTATAATATTACCATAAATACTTATGGTATATAAAACCATTTAATTAAGTTGCCTACAATACCAAAATAATTTGTCATAAAATAACACAATCTAATTAATAAAAGATTTGTCCAATATGTTTGAGCAAGTAGCAAATAATAATTTAAAAAAACCCACATACATTTAATTAAAATACATCATATAACTTAACCTACAGATTTATTATATTTATATCCTAAAGTACTAATAGGAGTAACAATACCAAGGATTTGCATCATTTAGTTTTACTTTTAGAGAAACCCTAAAATTTAGTCCTACTTAAATAATAATAGAGAAGAAAATTTAAAGTTACTGTTAAGTAAATTATATACCCTCCCACACAACTTTTAATACAAGTAAATGTATGTATATATGTATACATGTGTAAATGTATTCCATTTACCGTATTATATGTATATATTTTAAAATGTATTATTATAAAAATAGGTAGGTAGGTGTACAATATCAATAAAAACGGTATACCAATAACAACGTAAAAATTTTAAAATGTTACTGTAGCAACATCGCTTATAATTATGTCACCAAACTATCATATTTCTGTTAGGTAGAGTCTGACAAGTCATTATGGAAAGATACACGATTCAGCAACGAGTAAAAATTATTTTAAATTTAAATAATAAAACTTAAAATCAGAATTCGGGTTATTTCAAGAAATGGTAATGTAAACTTACCGCCAAGGTCTTGCGATCTCTCACCCTTAAACTATTTTCTGTGGAGCTACCTGAAATTTCATGTCTACGAGAATAGGCCACAAACGAATTCGAAACCTCAACAGAATATCACATACACCATTACAAATATACCAGGTTATATAATTGAAGAGGTAAGAAGAAATTTGGTCACAAGAATCCATTTAACTAAACAGAGCATAGAAGGACATGTAAACAATTTTTTTTTTAAATCAATGCTATAATTTTTTCATGATAAAATAAAAAAAACTTACATTTTTCTTGGAGCTATTATGATGTGTCACTTAAAAATGGCTTCATAAAGTGTTAATATAATATTAATTTTTAATATATTAGAGCTGTTTTTAGGCCCTAACAAAACAGATGAGCAAATTTAAATTTGTTTTTACAAGTGCATACATAAAAGTTTACATATGTAAGTTAAAAATAATTGGTGTTTTACAATATTTTAGCAAAAATGGTACAAAAGTACTTTAAGTAAAACCAGAAGTACCAGTTGTCAAGTTATACATGAATAGACCTCACAACTTTTTAATTGCAGAAAATAAATAACATTTTCTGGTAATGTCAATTTTCTTAGCTTTAAATAAGTAATTAGATTTTAAAAATCCTTTAAAATATACATTGTGTCCACGAATAAAAACTATACTATAACATTTTTTATTATTAATATTTATTTAAAAAAACGCATTTTTCATTAAAAAAATTGCCTTGTCTGAAATACTAAATGCTATAATAAAAAAAATTGATAGTTTATGGGGTGTTAGTGAAAATCAGAAAAAAAAATGCTTAAAGCAATAAAAAGTAACAAACAGAGTCCAACACATTTTTTTTCTTATTATTGGTGTAAAGTAAAATATATACCTACTTTTTGTATTAATTTATTTTTATATGCATACAATATCAAGTTAAGTTAAAGTGTATGTAAGTAGTAGTAGTACAAAAATTAACAATTTATTTAACAAACAATCTAAAATTTTATTACTTTTTTTAATGCAAACATGTAGGTTATTTAACCTTAGGGTTATTTACTCGCAGACATGCGTTTACCAATCACAAAAATAATTTCAAAAATAGGCAATTTTGGACTTATAAATCATAAGCAGAATATTTTTTTACCCAATAAATTTATGTTTATAACACATTACCTTACATAACTATCGTAAAAACATTCGTTTTCTGCCTTTTCTTTTTATAAAAGAACTTGATAGGTAAGAAATATGTCAAAAATTGGCTAAAAAATCATTTAAAGTCTTCAAGATATCTCATCAGTCAAAGATAACCGCATACCTAAGCTTGCCTGTTATATTTTACTGAAATAGAATTAATAAACAGGTTGTGTCATAAATATCTAGACGACTTGATATTTTGGCCAATTTCCAAAGTTTTTTCACAAAAAGAAAAGGCAGTAAACGGATGTTTTCACGATAATTATGTAAGGTAATGTGTAATAACAACATAACTTTATTAGGTAAGAAATATTTTGCCTAAGATTTATAACCCTAAAACTACTTATTTTCGGAAATATTTTTGGTATTATTAAACGCATGGTTATGGTTTATTATCCTTGACGTTATATAACCTACATGTTAGCATCATACCAATGAAGTAGTTAAAAAACATTAATAACGTTTTTTTTTTCAAAATACCATTTGTGTAATTTTAAATCTTGCTGTATATAATAGGGTAATCTTTCAAACGCTTTTATTATAAATTACTTTTTTTATTTATTTGCAAAAAACTGTGGGTGACATTAACATTACTTTCCTAAAGTAACCAAAATAACAAAAAAAACGGAACCGTTTTTAATTTTTTTAGACTTTTTAATTACGTAGTCTTAAAAATATGTTTTTCTGATATTTTTTTTTTTTAATAATATTTTTGCAATTTTAAACTATTAAACCACTTTGTATGTCCTTCCGCGAATTTTATTATAGCTTTGAGCATTTAAGACAAAACAAGTATTTTTACGAAGAATACCTTTGATTGTCAAAAATTTTAATTTAAAAATATATATATTTTTTTAATGGTGTTTTATATACAAAAGCTTCCATAAAAAAATACCCTAAATAATACTTTTAAAAAGTAACAGACACATACAAAAATCGTCAAAAATAAAAGTGTTTTTATTTATTTAATATAATATTATATCACAAAATTAGGAAAATGTAGAATTAAAAATTTCGTTATAAAAATAAAAAGTAATTTTTTAGAATAAAACCACTTTTCCCAAATTAATAAGAACACCTTAATTAAGTGCAGTATATTTAAAAACTTTTTAATCAATTTTTTGATTAGTAATATAATATGTAGGGTGTTGTATTAAAAAAAAAATTATGACTGAATCAAAAACATTAAAATGCCAATATGCCAATAGTTATCTTTAATTTTACACGATGAGAAATAAAAATGTTAAAGGAGCTGTTAATTTATACCTTGACACCTGGTAAATATTTAATAATAATAAGCTGTTAATTATATCTTCTATACCACCTGATTTAATTAATGTTTCTTACAATTTCCTGTTTGCTAAAGAGCACCGACCGCTAAATAATAGACCAAATTTACCCGTATTGTATGTTGCGCAGGCATAGCCATTATATTTCTTACTCCCCTATTAATACCATTAGCTGTATAATGACTGGCCGTAAAATTGACTAGCAATTGGGTAAAAGATAATTTTATTAGGTACTTTAAAAGAAAAATGGAAGTCATTTCAAACTAATTATACTAATACAATATGGCTACCCATAATTTGTTTAGGTCAACTAGAACGTAAAAATTGGCTCTTATTATTTATATGCTTATAATTAACTGGGAATACTACGTTTTAACGAAAAATTTTTTAAATATAAATTAAATTTTTAAGATCTTTTACCCCTTTATTTTAAGTAAGCGTGCATCGATTTTTTTTTTAAATATGTCATTTAAATAAAATAATGACACACGGTAAGATCTAATTAAAAAAATAAAAATAATATGGTAGGGGAACCAAAGAGGAAGATTTTGGAATTAACAGCAGAATAATATACCGGAGAATGCCGGGTAGACGGTTGAGTAACTTCACCAAATATTAGCAGCGTACAGAAGGCCCATTGTAAAAACAAAAATACAGTACATTTCTTTAATGTCCGCCCCTCCCTTTCTTTTTAAACGAATCTATTTGAAAATGTTAAATTTTGGTAGAAAAAATAAATGCATAAATACTATATTTTAAAGTGAAATTGACACACGTAAATTTTAATATGGCGGCTGGGCGCCATCTTAAAAAAAATGGAAAGGGAGATCTTGTGACACATCACTTTAAAGAACTTGACTAGTGCTTTAAAATCCTAGAGTGTAAAATCAATAAATTTACCTAAAACATAATTATACTTTAAAAACTACCCAAATACCTGCTTTAGATGGCCATATTTCCGAAACTAATATAGTAAGATGTACCTTATGTGGTGTTTTCTTAAAGGTCTTTAAAAGATCTTTTAATTGGTGATACCGGTCATATTAAAATGATCCTCACAAGAGTTTTAAGAAAAAACCACATTTAGTATATATATTATATCAGGTATTTAGAGACTTTTTAAAGTACCTCCATTTTTAATTAGGTGAAGTCGCTGACTTAATATTCTAGGGTTATAAAACACTCGTCCGGAGCTTTAAAATAATGTATCATAAGCCACCTCTATCCATTTGGCGCTCAGCCGCTATATGGAAATTAACATTTATCAATTTTATTCTAAAATATGGTATTTATACATCAATTTTATATTCCAAAGTAATTTTAAATTAATTCCTTTAAAAAATAAATGAAGACATTAAGGAAATTCACTGTAAGATATTTAATAACATGCTAAGCAGTGTATATTCCACTAATTACACAATTTAAGAGTGACGTAAAGAAAGCGATAGGCTACAAAGTTGTAAAAAATTTACATTTAAGGCTGCCTTTTTATTTTTATTTGAATAATATAATTTAAAAATAAAAAAAATATATTTTCCGATACGATCCGAACGATTTTCACAAGCCGAAATATTAACAGTGTTTTTATGACATACTTAAAAATGTTTGGCTGCTTCGCCCTTCGATAAAAAGGTTTACATTATATATATATATTTTTTTCTTATCATTCAAGCTTTGCAACTCAATAGGTCTCTATGACGCTCGAGTAAATCTATATTTAGCATCGTGGGCTCCCCTACTATTAGCTAAACGTCAGATAGAGTAAACACAACGTTAGTATTTTGATTCAAAAGTAAGTTAAATTATATTAGGGGTAGGGGTAGCACTTGTCCAAGTTACTGTAAGAAGAAATTGCAAGTAATGCGAAACCAGGTATAGGTTTAAGAGCTCCGCCGCACATTCTTGTGGCTCCCCGTAACTGCTTTTTAAAGCAACTTGTGAATTAATAGGCGTAATATTTTACAATCCTTGGTCAATGTTTTCTGCTCAAAGACCAGGAATTAAAAATTATTTTTATGATGCCGGATCAAATCCAGGTTGTTTAGTTGAGGGGCTTGAATGCTACTACTACACCACACAGGCTCAGGATTTTTAAATTTAAAAACAATACATTTCGTCACCCTAATTGTAAAACCACTTAACTTCAATTTTACTAAAACCTGTGATGCCACCTTTAGCCTTATAAAATATGGCATCAAAATCACATTTTTCATTAATCACTTAATTATAAAACCACCTAACCCCAGTTTTTATTAAACAAAAATGTGATTTTGATGCCATCTTTGGCCTTATTTTATAAGGCACAGTTTATATTAAAACTGTCTTCTATTAGTTAGGCGATTTTACAATTAAGCTGACGATTTATACCTGTGCAAATAAATGATATTTATTTTTTAATTCATTTTTGTAATACTTAAATGAATATCATATATAGAAAAATTGTTAAAATTTTTGACTGTTTTTTTTTAACATATTATATAATGCTTTGAGTTACACTTTATTTATTAATTTATTAATAATTTTTTCCATTTCATTTACAGTAGCACTTGTTTAATTTATTTTAAAAGAAATACCTTAATAAACTTAATTTATTTAAACAAGGATATTCACATTAGCAAAGTACTTGTACCCAAATAAGTTTTACACTACTTAAAATTTTTATGTTTTAAACTATGATCATTCGTCATGTTGATTACAACTTGTCTAGTAAAAATGATTAACAGGACCTTAGTGGAAATCTGAAATATCTTGCTTTTAAAGTTTCTACTTTTGTGATTTATTCAATTTTAGCAAATCTGACAGGTATAACTTTTCAAAAATCAAAATTAGTTTTAAAATTCTCTATAAATATTATTGCTACGGTTTATTTAAAAAAATAAAGAAAAATTGGTAAATTAGGGTCTTGTTTTTAATAATATTTAAAAAAAATATTTTTGGGTGACAAGGCTTTTTAATACAAAAAAAAGAACAAACAAGTAAATAACCGGGTACATATGATTTTTATGGTTTTATTAAAAATAAATATTGCTGCCACCCACCAACTGTACGTATTTTTGTATATATATATATATATATATATATATATATATATATATATATATATATATATATATATATATTTAATTTATTTCCTTTCAAAGAGAGGAAATTTTTTTCTTGGGGATATGGTCAGAAGTAAATAGGTTAAGAGAAAAAAATTATTTTGTAATTTTGTCTTTACGACGTTTCGGCCTGGGTGGGCCTTCATCAGGTACATTTTGACAAACAACTAATATCTAAAATACAAACTTTTTGTTTTTTTTATATTTAATAAATTATGATGAGTTTACCTTAAATGAGGGGCTTCCATTTAAACAAAAACATTCACAACCTGCGGTCGCAACATTTAACATATACCACTTCACATATATGTACAAGAACATCCACAAAATTAAAACAACTAATAACGAAAACAACCACAACGGTTTTGTTTTTATTTTGATAATTTTTTTTTATATATTATGAATACATAGGCATTTTTTAAATTTTGTTTGATATTACTGGTGCCATCTATTTTTTAAAGAAGAGATTTAACTATTTTGGTTTAATATTATTACAGGTAACTGTAATTCTTATATTGATGGGTATTGACAGATTTCTTTGCTCGCAAAACCAAAATACATGTAGAAATTTTTATTATGATTATTATTATTTTACTTTGTAAGTGTGGCCCTCTTGGAGAGGTAGTAAAAAGTAAATCTAAAATTGGTTTGTTCTACGTTTTGGGTGTCTTTAAATTAATTATTAATAAGCTGTTCATACTGCCTACTCAAATTCTTAGTATCTGCCCTAGTGTTAACTGCATTTTTGTTTCTTTGTATATATACCATCTCCAAAAACTCTCTTTTTGGATTTGTTTCTGTTTTGAGAATTTTTGTATTGTCGAAATTAAAAGTATGTTTTTCTTTATAGAATGATTTGTAAGAGCTGTTTTATTGTGTTTGTCGTATTTGTGGCTGTTTAATCTATTTTTCAAATACTGGCTAGTTTGTCCTATGTATACACCATTGCAGGGAATTTCATATATAATGTGGCTTTCTTTGTTTTTATCGATTTTGCTCTTTAATCTGGAGAAATTGTTTTTAGTAAATTGTGGCCTTTATGACAGACGGTAATTTTTTTCTTTTTTAAATAATTTTGAAAATTTTCTGAAAGCTTAGGAATATAGGGTAAAGAGAGATAGTTCTTTTGGTTTCATTTTCTTTAGGTTTTTGTGTTTTATTGGAATTATAATATTTGTGTATTCTTTTTTAAAAATTGAATTTACTAATGTATCTGGATAGTTATTAAGTTTAAGGGCGTTTTTGCTTTAATAATGGATTTTGTTCTAAATTGCGGATCGCTTAATTTTATTGCTCTGTCAGCAAGGCCAATTATCACTGATTTTTTGGGAAATAGGGTGTTGGGAATTGAAATTAAGATATCTTGCTGACCAGGTGTCCTTTGTGTACCATTCTGTTTTTATTGAGGTTTTTAGATTATGTAGTGTTAGGTCTAAAAGTTAATTTGTTTTTGGTGTTCAACTTCTATTGTGAATTGAAATTTTCGTGGTAGCTATTAAATTTTTTAAGACATAATCTATTTTGTCATGTGGTATAACTGTTATGCAATCATCTACGTAGCAAAAAAGAACGGTAAGGTGATATCTAATTTTGGTATTACTGTTTCTTCCAGATCCTCTAGTACTAATTGAGCAATTACAGTTGATATAGAGGAGCCCATGGCGCATTCGTCAATTTGTTTATAAAATTGTTTATTATATAGAAAATACGTAGAATTTAGTGTACGTTCAATAGCTTCTAGGAATTCGTCCATTGGTATATCTGTGTGGGGTTTAATTTTGTTCCATTTTTTTGATAATATCTTTAGCTAATTTTTATAGGGATGTTTGTATACAGCGATATTACGTCTAGAGAGACCAGGTGGTAATTTTCTGGTAGGTGAATGAATCTAATTTTTGTTTAAAATGCCATGAGTCTTTTATGTAGTAAGCGTTTTGATTTACAACATTGATAAAGATATTTTTAAGAAATTTGGATAATTTTTCATAGGGCGACTGAATGCATAAAACGATAGGTCTTAGTGGTATTCCTGGTTTGTGGAGCTTGGGGAGTCCGTAGATTCTTGGTGGTAGGGCATTATGTATTTTAAGTTTTTGGCTGTATTTGGGGATATGAAAGTTTTGTTTTCCCATCGAGTAATTATTTCGTTGTTAGCTTTTTGATATACATTTGTAGGGTCGTTTTGTACTTTTTTATACAATAAAAACAAAATGGTACACAAAGGACACCTGGTCAGCAAGATATCTTAATTTCAATTCCCAACACCCTATTTCCCCAAAAAAAAATCAGTGATAATTGGCCTGGATGACAGAGCAATAAAATTAAGCGATCCGCAATTTAAAACAAAATCCATTATTAAAGCAATAAACGCCCTTAAACTTAATAACTATTCAGATACATTAGTAAATTCAATTTTTAAAAAAGAATACACAAATATTATAATTCCAATAAAACACAAAAACCTAAAGAAAATGAAACCAAAAAAACTATCTCTCTTTACCCTATATTCCTAAGCTTTCCGAAAATTTTTAAAAATTATTTAAAAAAGAAAAAATTACCGTCTGTCATAAAGGCCACAATTTACTAAAAACAATTTCTCCAGATTAAAAAGCAAAATCGATAAAAACAAAAAAGCCACATTATATATGAAATTCCCTGCAATGACTGCAATGGTGTATACATAGGACAAACTAGCCAGTATTTGAAAAATAGATTAAACAGCCACAAATACGACAAACACAATAAAACACCTCTTACAAATCATTCTATAGAGAAAAAACATACTTTTAATTTCGACAATACAAAAATTCTCAAAACAAAAACAAATACAAAAAAAGAGAGTTTTTGGAGATGGTATATATACAAAGAAACAAAAATGCAGTTAACACTAGGGCAGATACTAAGAATTTGAGTTGGCAGTATCAACAGCTAATTAATAATTAATTTAAAGACACCCAAAACGTAGAACAAACCAATTTTAGATTTACTTTTTACTACCTCTCCAAGAGGGCCACACTTACAAAGTAAAATAACAATAATCATAATAAAAATTTCTACATGTATTTTGGTTTTGCGAGCAAAGAAATCTTTCAATACCCATCAATATAAGAATTGCAGTTACCTGTAATAATATTAAACCAAAATAGTTAAATCTCTTTCTTAAAAAATAGATGGCACCAGTAATATCAAACAAAATTTAAATAATGCCTATGGATTCATAATATATAAAAAAAAATATCAAAATAAAAAGAAAACCGTTGTGGTTGTTTTCGTTATTAGTTGTTTTAATTTTGTGGATGTTCTTGTACATATATGTGAAGTGGTATATGTTAAATGTTGCGACCGCAGGTTGTGAATGTTTTTTTGTTTAAATGGAAGCCCCTCATTTAAGGTAAACTCATCATAATTTATTAAATATAAAAAAACAAAAAATTTTTATTTTAGATATTAGTTGTTTGTCAAAATGTACCTGATGAAGGCCCACCCAGGCCGAAACGTCGTAACGACAAAATTACAAAATAATTTTTTTTTCTCTTAACCTATTTACTTCTGACCATATCCCCAAGAAAAAAATTTCCTCTCTTTGAAAGGAAATAAATTAAAAACATAAAGGAAAGGTCAAAGAAACGCAAAAATTAAACTATATATATATATATATATGTATTTTTAATTGGGAGTGTTAAGTCGGTAGAAAATAAATTATTTTTTTATTATATTATATAATGCTTTGAGTTACACTTTATTTAATAAATTGTTAATAATTTCTTTCATTTCCTTTAAAGTAGCACTTGTTTTATTTATTTTAAAAGAAATATCTTAATAAACTTAAATTATTTAAAAAAGGTTATTCGCATTAGCAAAGTACTTTTACCCAAATAAGTTTTTACACAACTTAAAATTTTATGTTTAAAACTATGATCATTCGTCATGTTGGTTACAACTTGTCTAGTAAAAATGATTAACAGGACCTTAGTGGAAATCTGAAATATCTTGCTTTTAAAGTTTCTACTTTTGTGATTTATTGCATTTTAGCAAATCTGACAGGTATAACTTTTCAAAAATCAAAATTAGTTTTAAAATTCTCTATAAATATTATTGCTACTGTTTATTTAAAAAAATAAAGAAAAATTGGTAAATTAGGGTCTTGTTTTAAATATTATTATAAAAAAATATATATTTTTGGCCCCAAGGCTTTTAATACAAAAAAAAGAACAAACAAGTAAATAACCGGGTACATAGGATTTTTATGGTTTTATTAAAAATAAATATTGCTGCCACCCACCAACTGTATGTATTTTTAATTGGGAGTGTTAAGTCGGTAGAAAATATTAGGAACGCATAAATTTTTTTATTTAAACTATTTATTCTATCATTTTTATTATATTAACGCAATAATAAAGTTATTTTCTTACCGTTAAAATAGTTTCAGCAACATGCCGATTTGTTGGAATTACCTATTGCAGGAAATAAGTGCTCGTATGAAAACAATAACCTATAAAAATCTGAAAAGGGGAGAAAACCGTAAGTATCGCAATTATTTTTTTTAATTTATTTGTTTTTAAACAAGGATAAACCAACAGTTTTGTTAAAAGTCAATTGTTTATATTTAACAGGTTTATCGTTGGCGTTCAAGCGGAAACCTTTAAGTCTACTTATGGACACAATGAGAATACCCTCCTCTATAAGTTCATATAGTGTTTTAAGCAAATAATCGTTAAAAAAGGCGCTACTCCTCCATAAGGTCATTTGGTCAATGACCTACGCCTAAAAATTATTTGTTTGAAGCGAAAACATAGTGTGCACTTGAAGATACGGGTATCCTCATTTTGTCAATAAGTGGACTTAAAGGGTTCTACTTGTACGCCGACGATATGGGCTCAACATTATTTAGGAAATTTTACACAGAATCAATATTTTATGGTGGATATATCTACTTAATATACATATATATAAATTTCTGACTGAGAAAAAAAAGATTTAAAATTAAATAAAGTTAAATTTTTAACAATTGCATAAATAAAGCGCATTTTATTAAAATCTGGCAACGGTGCTGATATACCTATTTATTTGGCCATGCCCTAATACTCTTTAAATACTTTTGTATAAATAATTTTGTAAATAGGGCTTTAGCGGTTTTAAAGACATTAAGGCGCTAACGTACTTTTAGCTAGAGGTGTATTGGTCATGTCTAAGCAAATATTAAAAATACGATTTTAAATAATTGGGAACTTACTACGGAACTCGTAGTAGGTTATTTTTAAAAACTAAAAGAGCTAACAAAAATAGTATTTAACAAAAAAATTAAACCTAATAAAGGCCCGGACAATTTATAATAATAAAAATACTAAAAAAACACATAAAATGCGTGTTATACTATTAAACATAAATGTGTTTTTTTGTTTTTTATCTTTGGACAATCCACAAAGGCTAAAAGCCTAAATACTAACGTACCGTGGGTGTCTTAAGCGAGGCAAGAGGAAGTTTGTTAAAAACAGGATTTAAATACTTAAAAATTAGGGGAGGGGAGAGAAAAGACCTACGCAGGTAGTAGGTTCCATATTTTGGAAACTTTAGAGATTAAAAAAACGAACAAAGTTGAAAGTTTGGGGCCTGTCCAGTTGGACCGTATAGGAATGCATACGTGCGGCACCACGAGTTTCTCTGTTGGGAACCGTGTGAGTGAGAAAATTTACTGGACAATTCTTTAAAGCAAAAGTCATGGAAGTACTGGGTCACAGGGAAAAGCCGTTCTGTAAGTAAAGAATAATTATTGAGGCGAACAGCTCTTTTTTAAATAGGGTCAAGAATGCTATGGGTTGTGAAGGGCGCCATGTCCCGGATATAAGAACAATATTCCAAGGGATTTCAAATATAAGACAAGACATATATAAAACGTATATATAAGAAGAAAAAAATACTTGTTGAAAAGAAAAATATATATATTTTTTTAACACTTGTGGCTATGTGTTTATGCCAGTTAAGCTTATTTTTAAATGTGACCCCCACAAGATTAAAGATATATTTTTTCTGCAAAACTTTTTATTTAATTATTAATAAATTGCATTGCCTTACTTATTTTGCTCAATATATTCAAAACTTTTTGTTCCCTACCAAGTTTTGAAAAATGTCACATACTGTTAATACTAAAACAAGGATCCTTTAAATCTTTTTAAAGAAGACAGATTAGAAAGCATAAATAGGCTTTATGCTTCCTAATGCTTGCGTAATTTTTTTACGCACGTAAAACACAATTTTCAATTATATTTGTAAAACCTTAGCTTAAGCTTGACACGACACGCCGTCCTCAACATAAACTCGTAGTAACCAAACAATTCAATTTAAACGGCCTTTTGCAATTTAATTATTTCTGTTTTTTGGTTTTTTCTGTAAATCATTGTTTAATTATTTTTAAAATAGGTCTAAGCCCTCCAGCCTGATAAAAAAAAAATTAAAAAGAAAATAAGAAATTTTGCGGCAACCACTACCCTGCAAAGAGTAAATTTGACCACACGATTACCTTGAGCAACACTACAACACTACGCAAGCAAACATAATTAAAAAAAAACATTGTTGCTAGATTTATTTATACTTTCGCATAAAATACGCCAACACGACCACTTAAGGGTAAATCCGATTAAAAAAAATAAAATAAATACCTAGGTCTTTTACGAAGACCGCGGTTGAGTAGCACCAGTAAAACTCAAGTTAGAGCTATAGTAGATAAACACGTTCAGTCATTTAAAAAAGTTCATAAACAAGTTACCGGTATCAATCTATCACATGTTCACATGTAGGCATAATTTTTGTAGTATAAATGCAAAATAAGCGAGTTTAATGGCAAGAAATGTTAAATAAAAAAAATCTGCACTTGCCTGGTGCTCCCCTGCCCCGGGGATTTTATCCAGGCAGCGCCCATGGCTGAGCCGATTTTAAAAAACAAAGTGGGGTTAAGTAGAGAAACATAGGACCTTTAAAATAAGATGCTACATGACCCCCTTTCTATTTCGAAAAATAAAGTTGCTAGTGCCCCCTTGAGAGTAAGCCACGTAACAGAAAATATGTCCATGCTAAAAAGTAGTAACAGTATCACTCTTTTAAATAAAATTTCACCTGACTTCGATATCCTGTCTTATTTAAAAGTTATGGGAAAGAAAACTTTTAAATTTCGCACTGTATGTACAAATTGGTGCTAACCTTAAACGCTTGTAACTGTAAAACCAAAGGTCGATTTTTAAAAATAAAACGGCGATAAATAGACCCCCTTGACATTTGGCTGGCTACGTGACCAGAGTAATTTTTATGCCAAAAACTAGTTAAAGTTACGCCCTTTTACCCAAATTTAACACGATTTTAATATCTTGCCCTAATTAAAAGATAAGAGGAGGGGAAGAACTTTTATTATCCTTATTGTATAAATATTCTAATAGGATCAGTTTTAGAGTGTCAATGGGTGTTTTTAAGAGTTACATTACATAATTCTATTTAAGAAATACTTTCCTTAACCATATTTATGTAAAATAAACATTCTTTTATGGAAAAACGGTATATTATATTTAAAAAGGGCTAACATTTCCCTTTTAAATAAAATGTTAAGGTAATATCCCTGTAGACTTATTAATTTCCGTATTAAAAATGACCGCCATAAATTTACTGTACATTTGTTGGAGCTTTAAAATATAAAGTAACCTGGCCATTTGCTAGAATCACGTAGAACCAAAAAGGGAAAAACGGATAAAAAACAATAATTCATAAAAATCTGAAAAGGGCGTAGAAACGGGAAACATAAGTACGAACATAATTTATTTTGAGGGCAAATTTTAGCTAAAAGGGTAAAATCACTGACCTGAAAAAAACTATTTTTTAAGTTTCTTATTATATGTTTTTTAACTGTGATTTTTTATAAATAATATTAAAAAGTAGGTTATTCATTTTTATTATATTAAAATTAATATTATTAAAAATTTGGCCTGAAACAAAAAAAGCTAAGATTTAAAAGTAAATAGGGTTGACTAGGTACGATTGTGATAGGGTACGGTTGTGACTGTCGCAATATTAGACAAACTTTAGAAAATACAGGGAATGCGTAAGGTGAAGAGAGAAGCGCCTTGTGGTTTTAAACATGTTTCACAATATTGCAAAAAACGGGCGGCCGTGACATTAGCATTATTACTTTTTAATGGTCAAAAGTATGTATTTTTGTTTATTTTTTTTAGTGATTGTTGTGGTATGTGTACAGACACAATAATAAATGTTTTTTTTTAATATTAGTCAAACATGAGTAATTACAGAGCAATAGCAGTGCTAACTTTGTACGTACATATTTTATATATACATAATTTTTTGCCAAAGAGTGCATTGGGTGCTGTTGTGACACCTTTTAAATATTTTTTTGATTTAAGATTTCAGGAAAACGCGTAAGAAAAGCAAAAAGAGGTTAATGTAAAATGGGAAAATATGAAGGAGCTTATACAGAAGTGAAATGAGAAACGTCATTACGGAGAGTTGCAGAAATAAAATAAGTTATTTGCATATCTTTGTTGCGGTATATTCGAGAACGCGAAAAACCAATTCTTATTTTAATTTATATACTTTGTATGTATCCCAAAACTAAGCTCCTTTAGAATATTGTTCTCATATCCCCCGTCCGCCTTTAACCCTTTGTTCGTTCTTTTACCCTCAGAGTTTTTAGAATGTGAAACCTGCTGCCAGGGGGTCTTTCCTCACCCCCAAATCTTCAAGTATTTTAGTATCATGTCAACAAACTTTCTCGTACCTCACTTAAGACACACACGGTAAGTTAGTATTTAGGCTTTTAGCCTTCGTGAATTTTCCAAAAATAAAAAATAGATTGTATAAAGATAAAAAAAAAGACAAAACGAAAGACAACACGCCATAAGATGAAAAATAGTATTTTTGTCTGAAAATGAATAAATGGCCAGTAGAAAAAATATTTTGAGCAATAAAAGTAATCGATAATCATTTACAACACAGATTCCTGCATTTTCATCACCAGTTGTTCGGGTGTATTTTGACATGCTGAAATGTATCTCAACTCCCTTTATACGTTACCCTTTGTGCCTCCTAAAACGCCAATTTTTTAGGACAACCAATTGCACGGTATACTCCGGATAGAGCCTCCCAAGTTCGCCTTGAAGATCTTGATCCTTGGTTTGTTTTTCATGTTCTTTTTTATGGATGTTAGTTTCCGCAGGGGCGAAGAACTCTATTACATACCTGGTGTGATTTGTCTTATCAAGGAGAGCAATACCTGGTTTATTCGCTTAAATTTAATGCGTGGTTGGGAACGCATACTTTCAGTATAAGCGACGGTTGTCATTTTCCACAACTGTCTTAAGTTCGCCTAGAGCAAACGGCAGTATTGGTGTTTCATCAATGCCGTAGTAATGCCTAAGGTAACAGTAAAGCCCTCGATGCCGATGGATGTAGCTGTAGATTGACAGCATACACTATTATTAATAATCATAAAAATAACAATAATAGTATTTTTATTAATATTTAACCGAAAGCATTTTTTTACAAACTGCGCAAAATTTTTATATCTGCGTTATTAAAATTATTATGAATAAAAAAGCTTAGTGCGCTAAATTTGCCCTTTTTGTTTTATCTAAGCTTAATAATAAAAACATTTTAGGTATTTATAATAATAGATTTTATAAAAAAAATATTATTAAATAATTGAGTTAACTTAGTTAATCACAGTTTGTTACGGTTTTCCACAAAAAAATATTTTTTATTATTATTTAAATCAATGTCAATGTTATAGTGGTTAGGGCGGCATATTGGGTATAGGATTGGGCTTTAATGTATAACATTTTGTTATCCTGAATTTTTTTGTATATTTTACGTTTGTTGTGTAATATAATAAAACAAGTAGGTAAGAGCAAATAATTGTTTTTATGTTGATAACTTTTAACATATATTTGACAACTTATTTAATGAATTACTACTACTGTCTATTTCTTTCTGGTACCGCAGCGACGGTTTTCTATATAAAAGTAATAGATGATAAATATCTTGTAAGTAATATCAAAGTTACCGAAAAATCGTTATTAGGTATATTTATTCTGTTTTTTACCCGCAATAAAACCCTTTAACATTTTCCTTGGTAAATAAAAAAACATTTTTTTTTGCTTAATGTTAAATTTAAAGCAGCGACTGTAACTTTAGTTTTAAAAAATATATATACCAGCACTACTTTTTGGCATAAAACATGAACTGATTATATAAGAATATATAACAGGTTTTTCCTCGCTTTTCAGTAGAGGCACGTAATATTTTGCCCGGAATAATGAAAAATTCCAACGGATATTTTATTATTTTACGTTTTCATTTTTATGTTTTTATGCCACTACATGCTAAGGACTAAGCAATAATTCAAAATATATTTTATGACATTAACTTTATAAATATTTAGTTTGGTGAGATGATATTATTTTTAATACAAAAATATAGTAAAAGTTGTGTGGTGTACAAAGATAAAAATACTGTATGAAAAAATAAATAATAAAAACCTAGGCTAAGATATGTGACAAGAACTTTTTAACATTATTGGAATTGATTAAGCAGATTTTTTAAAGCATATTCTATAGACTTGACCATAACTAGAGAATTCAATACGGTAAAAAAATTAATTTGCCGTAAGCGTTTAGTTTTTATTTTTAATTTTTTTTATCTTTGGACAATCCACGAAGGCTGAGCCTAAATACTAACGTACCGTGGGTGTCTTATACTGATTGTCTGTAATCATTTCTATCAATAACGTTGAAACTATGCCAATTAGCATCAGCACCAACCAATTTTTAGTCTCTAAGGAAATTGAGCAATGCAACCACTCTTCGTATTATTATACTACAAACGAATAGGTGAACATTTTGAGAGCTACAATAACATAGGCTTAGTTTACGTTCTGGCGTCTTGTTGAGATTTCATTTTATTGTATTAAAATAATTTTGACTGGAAGCCTATAATCCTTTGTTTATAGTTTGAAACCTTCTCTGTATTGTAAGTAATTTTATATTAAATATTTTATTAATTTAATGCTTTTAATGTAATCCTAACTTTTATTATATTATGCAAGAATAGAATAGTTCTTCATAGTATTAAAAGTTTTAATTTTTCTAAAATGTTTATTAAAATTTTTAATTCTGGAGAAAAGCTAAATATGATTTTGTTTAAATCAAGTATTTTCCATACATTTGCTATTCCATCTTATTTAACGCAACCAACCAGCCAGGGATTTTCCAGTACAATTAACAAATTTAATGAAAAAATTATTAATTAATATTCTAATTTGCCATTCCCATTTTTGGCTCGATAGCACTAATAACAATTCAGCAAACAGTATTTGACAATGAAACCATTAAATATTTTAGCAGGAAGCTGTGTAGAAATGAAAGTGTTAGGCGGGCAGGAATTTTTACAGGAAAATTTTATCGCATGGTTAAAAATAAAATATTTTTATAGCCACCTTTTATGTTGCCGTTGAGTTTTGATATTACCGGAAGTAATGTAACACAAAATAATAAGGTATGAATAAATTGCGTGCATACCTGTCTGAAAAAAATGGTACGTATAACTACAATATAGAATTATTCGTATCGGTAGCACCGACCAAAGGTCTTTGTTTTTCCATAGATTTAAATATGCTTATAGCGAATATACCCTTTTTTTATTTGGTTAGTTCTGGTTAGTTATTATTTGTTTAACAAGACTTTTATATTCTTAATACTTTGACTTTTCGTTAAATTTAGACAAAAGATTTTAAGGCATTAATCAAGTAAAATTTACAATGTTAAGGGAAAGCATGTATTTACCATAGTATCTACCTATCTTGGGAGCATGCACTGACAAACTTTTAGCTTTTACAAAATAACGAAGGTTTGCCGCTTACGGGCTCTTGAACTATTACAAATTTGACACAAAAGTGAAAAAGTGATTAAAAAAGAAAAAAGTTTAAACATTTTAATATTTAATTTTTGTTTGTGCTATTTTCTAAAATGTTGCAACAAAACAAAAGTATTGCGACCATTTAAGTCTCTAGAGGTGTCGACACCAACCAAAAAATTAAAACACATTTTTTTTTTAATTATAAATTTTGCATATATATATATATATATATTTAAAAGCTATTTTTAATTTAAAACCTTTCTCTATATAATTTTTTTAAGATTGTAACAAAAAAATAGTTCTTTTCTCTTGAGCAAAATTCACATTTTTTGAGATACATCGTATACGAGTACCGCTCGTATAAAATTTTTTTAGGAAAAATTGATCCTCAATTTTTGGTAAAAATTGTAGAAAAAGTTAAAATAATATTTATTTAAACGTGACCTAGGACGCCCGTCAGGATAATACTTACATGTTAAATATGCAAATTTTAAAAGCCTTTATCTCGAAATCTAGTGCCATAAGGCCTAACAAAAAAAATATTTCCAGAGAAGACATTTATGGGTGTGCGTATTTAAAAAATCTAAGAAAAGTGTTTTATTGAGATACCTGGATTTAAAAAAATGACTTCCTGTTCCACCAGGTCTAAGCTTTACAGGGTGTTTAAAAATTAGATGCTAATCTTCTAAAGTAATACTTAGGTAATAAATGGCTTATCTTTTAAGATGCATGATTATAAAGTTAAAAGAAAAGCTTTTTTATCATTCTGTACCTCAAAAGTTAAAGTGCCACTTTTACTTTTATCTTTTGGGGAAAAAATTAACTATTTTTTCGTTGGCTGAAAGAAAAATAAAATAAAAGTACCTGTAGCAATCGTCGCAAATTACCAACCTGACATCTTGTCTGATATTTTGAACATTTTTGAGAAAACCTATACGCAAGAGAAATGTATGGTGGCGTATTTATTTGATTTTTTTTTGTTGACCCATTAGGGCCCGATTGTATAAATTTTATTTAATCTAAAGTTTTAAAACTAGAGTTTAAACTTTAGAAATGCGTTATGCTTGATATGTAGGATATGGTTGAAAAATATGTGGACATTTTTTTACATTTTCTTAAACAAATATACACGTTGTGACACTTTAAAGGGTTCATAAGCAATTTTTGCCAAAGCATGAAAAAAGACCGCCGAAATAAACAACAAAGTGGGATTGATACGTCATCCCATCAGGACATGTTATCATGCCGGTATTTTTTGTCTGAGTTCTATCTGCTAGTATTTATTTTATTTTTTTGTCTTTTGGCTTTTGGCATTAGCCATACAGCCATGCTAGTATTTAACACACATAATTTTACGCGATTTATCGAGCTAATACTACGTGTATATTTTATCCTAGGATATTTAATTACGTTAATAATATTTAACTCAGTCTTTATCATCAGTATAACGTCAAATGTATCAAAAATAAGATTGTTTAATTTATTTGTATTTTTCTTAGGCACTGACTAAACCACCCCCAGAGGTGTTGCTCAATTTTAAGTAGGAAACCGCCGTTCGGTGGTTTTTTATATAACCGTATATGACAACCGCCAAAGATTTATTTTACATATTTAATCGATAGAAGCCGCCGTCCGGCGGTATTGCTTATAAAAACTATTAAAAACCGCCAAATTATAGTTAAAGTCACCACAACTTTATTAATTACTTTTTTATTGTTTAATATTATTTTTATTATTGATCAACAAACAAAAATAAAACTAGAAGACAAGTTTGACACCTACCATGATTTTGTCGAAGCTCTTTATAAGGTAAAAGATATGTATGTACATCTTTTAGAAAAAAAAATGCCAAAAGTATTTCAGCGGCAAGAAAAAAACCTGATGGTTTCATAAAACTAAAACTAACGTATTACCAAGTAAAGTATGCATGCATTGAGAATAAACGTTAAAATTCTCGTAGAAAAAAAAGTTACAATATAAATAATTAATAAACACGGCTATTTCTTTAAGCATATAAGCAAGGTTTAAAAAATGTATTTTCCATATAGATAATTTTTTTTTCATTTTATTTTGAATATTATTTATTATTTTTTTGATAATTTTTTATACATTTTTTCTAATTTTTATTTTTTATCGTTCATAATTTGATTTTCAGAAAAATTATTTTCCACGTTTAAAGAACTTAGTTATATCTAATTGCTGACTTAATGCTGACAATGACGTCTTGATGAGTTATTTCTTGACCTTTTCTGCCTGTTAATATTTTTTAAAAGTGTTTTTTAGTGTTGTAAATTATTGGGTCCATGTGACGAAATAGTTTATGTAATGTGTCTTTTTAATTTTATGCCCTTAATAAACTGGCAATTTAGCCATAAAACGTTAGGATAAATAATACAATAGTGGTTTTAATTGCCTGTCCCCATCCCGCTTTTCTACTTCAATTTGTTTCTCCAAAGCGTGCTATTAACTAAACTACAATATTAAACAATAAAACCGCAAAAAACGAAACGCTTACGGCACGCAAAGTAAATAATTATTAGGGTTAGATTAACTTTAACTATTTTTCGGCGGTTTTTAATTGTTTTTATAAGCAAACCGTTGACAGCGGCTTTTATTGATTAAATTAGTAAAAACCGCCGGTTATACTAAATTATTCATAATTTTCGGCGGATTTCATATAAGTTTATTTAAACGGTTTTCTCTTTATAATTGAGCCAGTGCCTTTATTTTAATTGATATTGTAGTATAAGCAAACCCTTTGCTCTAAAAGTCTAAATTTGTCTTTGAGACTAGTTTTTGCAAGGGACAAACATTTGTAACGATTAAACAAAATATATATTTGAAAAATCCTTTCACCTTAAATACGCAAATAAAACAAAAACAATGGATTAAATTATTTAATCCATGGTTACGTATAAGGTATTTAGGCATTGACGTATCTAATTCGTTTAATTGGGTTTCAGGGCACGTAGTAAACACAACAGAATACTGATGGAAAATTATTTCTATTGGAATCCAATAGCTATTTGAAGAGAATTTTAAGTTAGTAGTTTTCTAACGCATTGCAAATATTTTGCGAAGTTTATTAAGTATTTCTATATATACATTTTATTTAAAAAAAATACCACCATATTGAAACTGGGTGTTAGTGCCTGGGCCAGTAATAAAATATACTTAATGATAAGAACCTAATTAAAACCTTTTAAGGGTGTTTGTTTTTGTCCAGTTCCTCCCAGAATATTCATATCGCCATATATGGAAGCGGCGCTTTAACACAGCGTGTTAATTTTTTGTATGTCGGACTGGGCGAACGCTTCAATTTTTTGCCAGACAAGTTTACTACTTACAATGTTTTTATGCAAGTTTTTATTTCAAGCCTCAATTTTAAATAATAATAATTTTTAATTTATATATTACCTATTTTTTTATTTTAATTTATTAACTTAATTTCAACAACGGTGATAGACTTGCCACCGAAAAGTCGTTTTTAAATTAAATTTTTTTGGGTTTTTTGGAGGTTCTTTTTTATTTTGTTTCTGTCGACCGGCCAGCTTATAGAAGTCAATAGAGCTAAACAGGGTCAGCTCGTATACCCCGGGACCAGGACCAAAGCGGTTCCATTCTTTCGAGATGATCATTGAATAAATAAATTCGTCTAACCAATATAAAGCATATCTTCAATTTAAGTTGTAAGCATTGTACAAAAAATGGTAAAAACTACACTCACGAAACCATAAGGCTCAAACACATGTTTCGGGTATCGGACTAAGCGGGTTTCCTGACTATTACCCTTAGGATTTTTTGGAAAATGTTTAAAAATTGCATGTTAAACATTGTGGTAAACTTGTCTACCAAAAGAGTGTCGATTTTGCGTAGTTTGACACCCGAAACAACAACAACAATTAAATATTTGTCAACACTAATTTCTCAAAAATAAAATTTATAGTATTATTAAAACATTAATAACATAAAACTTTATTTAATATAAAACAAAATGAAAATAAATCCCTTAACAAATAAACTGTTAAAACATTGCAACATTAAAAGCACAAATTTTAGACGGCACTGGGTTGATCATAAGCAAACAAAATAAAGTGCCTTTACCAAGTGTTGCCAATCAAATCCTGTAATATGCCCATCCTCACATCCTTGACCGCGAACCGTCTAAAGTCTGGTTTATGTCATAACCCTCTTCAGTATATTATAAATTAACTCTGTCTATACCTGTTTGCGGTTATTGTGGTGCTTATCTCTAAAGTTTACGCTTATTCTGGACATATGTAAACCTTTCAATCTTTAAGTCATATTATGGTAATGAATATTTGTTTTATCTTTTGGGTCAGTAATGAAATAAACTTTATGATAGGAACTCTTTTAAAAACTTTTTAGTGGGGCTCTTTTTACAGCGTCTACCACGAATATTCATACCGCCTTTTATAAAAATGGCCTTTAACCCAGCCCGTCAATTCTGACCTATTTCCTGTGTCGGACTGGGCGAACGCGTCACATTCCTTTCTGGATAAAAACATTTTATATTAATTATGGTATTTAAACAAAGGTATCGCCATAGGGTATCCTAAAAAATTAGGGTCAAGGCTATATATTAAAAATAACCTTAAATTTTGACACACCTTTTATAATGGCAAACCCTATTTTTTTAAGTACATTCTCAGGCTAGCTGATAAAATATCTATTTTAAAAAATTTAGATTTTACCAAAAAATTGCAATAATTTTTCGGTATTTAAAAAAGTTGCCATGACTTTATTTATAAAATTGAAGTAAAAAAATGTTATACTTTATTACTGTCATATATAGTGAAACAAATGCCAAAATATGGGGTGTGTAATTTTTTTTTTTTTTTAATTTAAATATAGCACTAAAAATATTTTTTTGCCAACCCTGTTGCATTACCTCTGTTTTAATACTATATTTATATAAAATGGTTTTTATCCAGTAAACAGATGGGTGCGGGTGGCTTCTTATTTGGATCTAGACTATCATAAATCAATCGTCCTTTAGACAACTGTATCCAATAGTTGGATTAGAACGTAAATGTATGTATCCGGCCTTAGTTGCGACTAATTTAATCTCTTAATTAATTTAGGGCACTGGCTAATCGGCTGTCGGCGGCATTGCTCAATTATAAAAAAACGCCGTCCTGCCGTTTTATTTATTTAAGTGTATATAAAAGCCGCCAAAAATCTTAATTAATTTGTTATATGCTAGGCTTATTAGAACTAACGAAAACCGCCCAATAATATTTAACCTAACTTTAATAATTTTTAATTGTGCTGTGCCGTAAGCGATGCGTTTTCCTATGGTTTTATTGTTAAATACATGCGCAACCAATAATCAACCCTCGAATCAACCGAACAGTAAATTTAAAGTAAAATTCTAAAATAATTTGTGCAAAATGGTTCTGTAATATGTAATGTTATTAAAAAAAAATGTATATGCATTTTATTAACGAACATGTATTATTACTTTTGTTTATACATGCATTAAATTACCCAATGATTTCACCATTTTATCCATTTAAAGGTAAAACTCAAGCGACATTTTATGTTTAAGCAAATATTACCAGTTGTGGGTATACAAAATAGTTAATAGAAAATAAAAAAAACCTATGTTTTTATATTTTACTTTTAACTAAGGCGTTACAAAAATCATACATACAAAGATATAAGACAAATGTTTTTTTACAATAAAAGTTCTAGAAAGCCCCAAAAATAACTACATATATAAACAAAATTTGATGATAAAGCATCAGCGTAAAAAAACAATAACCTCAAAATCTACATATTAAAACATTAAGAGTGACTAGATTATACCAAAATTGATCCAATAAATTAAAACAAGGTCTCTAAGGTGCAATTTATTGTTGAAAAATTGGGGGTAAAATGATTGTTTTGCATGACCGAAAATAAATTGTAAAACTTAACTAACCAATAGGTTACAGTAAAATATGCCCATTTCAGGGGAATATAACCGGCAGCTTCAAATTTTACTTAAATTTTACATAGGGCTAATAGAAAAATTGGCTTCGTTAATTCACAATTTGTTAAATTAAAGTACAGTTTTAAAGTATATTTTTATTTATTATTATTTGTTTTCTAGGAGATTAAATTTAAATAATAATTTAAATTAATAATTGGCTTTTCTCATTAATCATAATCTAGATAACATTTTAAGAAATTTAAAACTTTTATATATTATGCTGCTCTTACACAATATAATAAAAGTTATGATTACTTTAAAACAAATAATATCTTAACAAGACGCCAGACGGGAACTGGGCCTCTATTCCACTATTCATAAGCGCCTTTTTGTTTGCGTTTTTATTAGTTTTTTCTTTATTTCCTCTAGGCTCTTATGAAAACAAAAGTTCTTCGTTCGTGCATAGCCAACTTCACAAATTGGCGGACAACACTGCATTAAAATATGCGACACATTTGTCAAAGTCAAGTATACTTTTATCTCATTCAAACACATAAATATTAAAACTCCAGCTACACAATTAAGATTTGAACCTAAAGCTAAAAACTAAAAATAAACTGATCCACTAATGGTGTAAATCTAACGGTAGAAACTAGGTGAAATTTGCAAAAAGAGACAACCCACAATACACCAAAGAATTGCCAAAGTAAATAGTGAAACATGTGATTCCAATTTAACCTTTTACTTACAGTTTAAAAAAGTATATTATATTATTTCTATTTTATTATCAATATTAAAAATAATATTTTGTTTGTAAACATAACATGTTGAACATGATGTGGAATAATACCTAGTAACTGTGTTCTTTATCAAGAAGTAAGGTACCAAAAGGTATGTTCAAATAACCCTATAGGTATTTATATTGTTTTGGTTCCAATTTTTTGTTATTTTTAGCTTTTATCAGAGACTGGTAGAAAGAACTAGTCATATAAAACAGCATAATTTGTTACTACAACTAACTAACTACAAATGACACGGCAGGTAACCCTAGAAAGACATGAAATGATTGATCAAACTTAAGACCATGTTCAGATAACAGACAAAGTAAGTCCTATAAAAATAACTTATAACATTTGGGTTAAACACAAATTTTGTTACACTGATTAATAACTTGCTATTTAAGTTAATTTTAACATGAGTGCACTTTTAAAATGGGAGAATAAAAGTAACTGTGAATAAATTTGCATTAAAAGTATACTAATATTTTCCTTAAATCATTACAATTATACATATGGGATACTGTCCAAGTTTCCACGTACTCTCAAGTAATCTTAACTTGTGTATTCATGTCTCTTTTCTTGCTTTTACTAGTTCATTGTCTGAAAATCCCATGTAACCAACTGAAACCAATGATCTTTCACAGGAGCACATTTTCTTTTACTTAATGGCTTTACTCTTTCTATTATAATTTTTATAGGTACCTACAATGTCCCAAGTTAATCCCACAAGTTAAATGTTGCTTATATTTTGTTCTATTTTATAGAAAACCTACATTTGCTTATTTAAACCTGAAATTTGTATGTTTTTATTTTTAAGTGACCAGATTGTAAAAATCATTTGTATTATATGGAACTTAATATGAAGTGTTCGATTTCACTGTTTTTTCAAGCGGGAGAAGTGGGAATTAAGAATATATTCTATATAAACTGGGAATATTTTCAGGAGCCCATGCACCTTTGCTAACCTACTTGTTTATAATGCAAAAATATTCTGGCACAAAAACAATGTTTCTATTTCTTACTATATTGTTACCTTTTTATTGTAAGTTTAATAATTAAAATAAGCGTAAACAATGACAAAATATTATTGATTGTTTTTATTATTTTTTTACAAATTACATAAGCTTTATAATTTATAATGTTAGTCACCTTGGGCTTCATTATTTTATTTATTGATCATTTGATATTATTCTTGAACTATTATGCATCGTTGATGTCTTCTGGCACGGTCCTAAGGTATGTATATGCGTAGTCTTCTAGAATCCCACAAATAAAATTATTATTAAATAAAAATTAAAAAAAGCAAGACAACTGGCAATAAAAGGTTTTGATAATTTACCTTTAATCATATAGTATCAAATGTTTTTTACCATCTTTGCAGTATTTATATCAACTAATAATTGGTATGTACTAACAATTTGGTTGCAATTGTTCCAAAGTGGCAGCAACTACGATCCTCTATTTTTACTATATTCCCCTTCTTTTGCACAAAATTTTGATATAACACTAAATTGACATTATAATACTTTATTTACTTCAGCAAAAATCTTTTTAAAACCTCTTTTAATAGGTTTATGTTTATGTCTTTTTTTTATAAATTAAAAGATTTATTTTAAATTAAGTCACTTGTGACCACATCTGTGACAGCTTAAATGCATGGTTGCGGCATTTAGGGGTAAAAAATGCAATTTGGCAAAACGTAAAGTAAATAAAAACATGTTTTTAAAAGTTGTTTATAAAATATTGTATTCCCATTTAGTGTTATATTAAGAGACTTTGTGCAATGACTGGGAATATAGAAAATGAGGATACTTCATTTTCAATTTTAATGAGGGATATTTTTTAAAACAATAAAAGCCCTGAATGAAACTCTTTCGATTGTGATTAACGCCCCAAAAGCCTCTAAATCAAATTATTTGGTCAAAATCGGAGTTGGTCCCACTTTCGAGACAATTACCCAATTTGCATAAATAACACAAATATTTTTAAATATTAATTCTTTTAAACTAAAAAAATTGACCATAAAATGTTTTTCTAAATATGATTTTTTACTTTAGTTTAATACTTACCTTAAGTGATATTTTAATGTAGTTTACTAACTTCCATTTCCAAGTCTTTGTCCTTATCAATGACCTTTTGTCCTAATCTAACATTCTGTACAAGTACTAACACTCAATAAAAGCCTTTTAGAAAGTATGAATGGAAGGTGTATAAAAATTATATGCAATAACTTGTTAGATAGTTACTTTTCCAAAGCAATAAGTAATTTTCATAATTTTTCTTTTCAATCTATATTTTGACAACTGAAAATATCCATTTTACCCAAATGAGCTTCAGGCCACTGCTTTCACGCACTTCTTGCGCTTTGCGCCGACGGAGCTGCAGGAGACCGCTTGAACCCTTTTTTGTTATAGGTTATGTGATTTAGGAACTATTTTGCTTACAAATGATTTTTCTGGCTGCGGAGGACCATGTTAATTATTTATTTGCTTCTTTGTATTTCAGTTAAACTGTATATTTTGATTTTAATAGCTTAGTTGAACCTGATTTTTCAACTTTAATTTCACTTTAAAGGAATTTTAGGTTATGTAATGACTTTGAATTTTTGTCAGATGTCAGATGGTAATAATAGATTTCTGTTTTAAGTGACCGCCTGTTTTGAAAAACAAGTGAAGGTTATTCGTCTGTTAAAGAAAACAGATGAAGGTTATACGCTCCCGGAACGAATACGTTCCATGAACGAATGAGTTCAATTTAGTGGAATTAAGGCTCCCAATAATGGGAGCCGTCTCTTAAAATGTTAAATAGTTTTACCAAAGATATGGTAAACAGTTCACCTAAAAATTACTGACAAACTTGTTAGAAAAACTAAAAAAGTTTTTTATTAAAAAATGAAATGTCTAATGGACATTTTGGAGTTTTTTTAGTATCTTTTATCAGTTAATTTTTTCAAAAGTAATGTCAAACTATAAAATGTATACCAGACATTTTATTTTTAAATTTATTTTTTTAATAATTTTTGTTTTAAGTTTTTCTAACAAGTTTATCAGTAATTTTTAGGTAAACTGTTTACCACATCTTTGGTAAACTATTTAGCACATTTTTGAGACGCAACCATTGGTCCTGTTTTCGTCTAGCTTCTTGTTAAAATTTTATTTTGTTGGATTAAAATAATTTCAAACGAGAGCTAATGAACCTTTGTTTATAGATTGAATTCTTTGTATTGTAAGTAACCTAATACCAAATATTTCATTATTATTTTTAAGTATTCATAACTCTTAATATATTAATTTTTTTTTAATGTTAAATAAACTTCTTAATTTTATTCTGGAGAAAAGCCAAATAATATGTTGTTTACGTTTTTAAATATAAAATCCCCATAAAAATAATATCTCTTCATAATGTAGATACCTAGCTATCCGACTATTATAGACACAAAACTAAAAAATAAATTAACACTGTTAACTACAACCTTTACTACTTTTATATGCCAGCCTTTTGGCACAACAAATTTTTGAGGTTACAATATTTATTTTATTTATAAAATAATTTTGTCATTTTAACGCTTGAAATAAACTATTGATTCACCACCAGTATTTTGGGTTGCCTGCCAATTACCGACGAAATATCCGGTACGAAGTAGTGTAATATCCGATTGGTCGGGCGTTGACCTTGTACTAGTATACAAAGCGTGTTTGTTTTTCTTCTTTTTGGCTTGGGTCATCTTGCACTTTTATTAAGAAATCCGGTCAATAAAGGAGCTGACGGTGTGAATTTTTCGTTGTTTAAATTAATTATTAGGAAGTTTTCGCATAATAATAGATTTGAACTTTTTGTTTTGTTAGGATCTTGGAAATAATTGCTTGTTATACATTTTTTAGTTTTATGACAAATTGACCGACTGACCGACCTTATGGACGAGCCGCACCTGGTTAAATATTATATATTTTATTGATCAATAAACAAAAATAAAACTTAAAGATACGTTTTACACCTACAAAGATTTTGTCAATGCTCTTAGCAGATATTCTAAAAATAATGTTTTTTTTTTTTTAAGAAAAAAGTAATGCAAAAGTATTTTAGCAGAAAAAAATTAATATTTCATGGAACCAAAACTAAATTATTTCCAATTATAATATGCATGTATTATCCTAGAATAAACTTTAAATCTGCAGAAAAAGAAAAAAACCTTACAAGGTGAAGGAGATTGTTAATAAAAGTCCAAGACAAGAAAATGTCCTTTTATTAGCCTTTAAGATAATAATATGAGGGATATTACATTACCATTTGGCCATAAGAAAGAGAAATAGACCACAAGGTCGAGAAAAACCACAATTGGCGAGCACAAACAAAGACAAAACAATAAATAAAAGTTTATTTTATTACACCATGTTATAAATGTAGTTTTGTTTTTTATACTTATATTTTGGTATTACTTGCTTACTTTCCCAGTAAGTTTTTTACTTTATATCAAATAAAATAAACATATTTTTTTATTTAATTGATTTTCTAATATTTGTATTTGTCATTAAAATTTTATTATCTTTTAAGATATGCAAAATAAAACAATCTTTTTAATTCCAATAAAATCACACTTTTTTCGTAAATATATGCATACTTTAATTGGTAATACTTTGGTTTTGGTATTATAAAACGATCAGTTTTTTTTTCTTTTTGCTAAAATTATTTTGGCTTCTCTTTATTAAAAAAAACATTCTTTTTTAAATACCTAATAAAAGCTTCGACAAAATCTTCGTAGGTGTCAACCGTGTCTCTTAGTGTTATTTTTGTTTATTGATCAACAAAAATTTAAAAAGTTTACCAATAAAAGAGTCAGAACTGACCAGAACTTTAAAATGCCACAAAGAAATTAATAGAAGTAAAATGTATTAGCATTAGGTTTTAGGAATAGTATTTTTTTATAAAAATAGTAAGTTTAAATATCCTTCCCAACTTTGTTAAGTTGGATGGATTTTGTGGCCCGATTTCTGATTAGTTTTTTAATCATATCACCCGTAACTTTGTAATGATGTGTGAAATGTTCTGCTTGACATCACGAACCGTTCATGGCGTATTCTTGTAGACCTCAGATTTAAACTGACCCCACAGAAAATATTTTAAGGGTAAGAGATCGCATGACCTTGACGGCAAGTTTAGATTATCACTTCTCGAAATATCCCGCATTCTGATGAGAAATTTTAATGATATAATTTTTAATGATTTCTACACGTTGTAGAATCGTGTTACTTTTCATAATAATTTGCTAGACATTACTATACACAACTATGACAGTTAGGTGACATCATTTTAACTAATGTTGCTACAGTACCATTTCAAAGTTCTGACGGTCTTATTGGTAAACCCACCACCTTCTAGATGTTTTAAATAATTGTACATTAGCCGTAAGTACAATTCTAACATCTAGAAGGCGATGGGTAAACCCTATATTATTTAACAAGACAACCACAAGGAAACTAATCGCTTGCGGCACAGGAATATGAAGGAATAAATAAATTGGGTTAACTATTATTGAGCGTTTTCCATTAGTTTTTATAAGCATAGCTGCCGGACGGCGGTATCTACCGATAAAATAAGTAAAAACCACCAGTTATAACCACTTAATTTAAATTTTCTGCAATTTGCATATACATAACAAATAAAACCCCCGTACGGTGGTTTTCTTTTATAATTAAGCAAGGCCGCCGGCGATTGTTTGTGCTTTTTTTCATGTTGAGTTTTTTGAGTAAATAAATAGTTGGTTTAAATGTTAAACTCACTAAGTATACTTTTGTTTAAAAGTAGTTTAGCAAACCTAAGTCACTTGCAATAAAACTTTTTACATAAAAACTTAAATTTAGGACTTACATAAAGATTCAGTATAATAGTAAATATAAAAAGACACTTTTTATCACAAGTTTTAAATAAAATCGTTATTATGTCCTAAAATGTTAAATGTTATTAAGTAAGCTTTTCCTTTAAACCGACAAAATACAAACCACTAGTCGGCATGGTCACTTTGCCAAAACCTTGTGGTGATTAGGATTAAAATTAAATCCTAGGTACATAAGGTCTTACCAAAATAATGTATTAATTTTAGAATAATGTTTATCCTTATAAACATTATTCTAAGGCCCAAAGACGAAACGTCAAACCTCATATTCGCTAAATTTTTTTGATGGTGAGAAAAAGTTGCTTAAATACCTTAACGTTTATTTTAAAATATGTTTTAATGTTCTTTAAAGGATAAAACCGTACTGCAAATTGTTCTTGTATTTTTAAAATATCTTGAAACTTATGTTACAGTTTCCGTTCGTTCTCGGTGGTGTTGGAAGGAGCTTATACCGGGCTCTCACGTGGATTCGTGCATGGAGGATGTAGAAGACGTTCTGGTGCCCCGAGGAAGATAGAAAACTCACTGCTAAATTGAAAAGGCATCTTTTTTCTGGAGCTAGGCGCTGTGAGTGAAGATTCCTATAACCTAATGTTTTTCTGTTTGGCGTACTGCACGAGGTATTCTTCAATGGCGGAGAATGGAGGCGGGCGCTGTGGGTGACGTCAGTATTAAAAGAAACCGGTTATGTGCGGTACCAGTAGCAGCTCTTGGGAAGATAACCGCAATTTATGCATTTCATAGCTTCGTTATTGACATGTACTAGGAACTTCTGGGAGCTACAAAGCCCAACTATCCATAAGTTCCAACGACAAAGTCCTTGAAAACTTATAAGCGACATCGCTTATATGATCGGAAGGGAAAGAGCTGTCGATTCACTAGCATGAAAGCCATAAACAAGCAAGCAAGCAAGCAGAAACATATGTTAATGTGTCAATTTTTAAAATGTATTATTATTTTACCCCACTAATGATACTCTTTAACCCATTATTACCCAGAACTATAAACTTTTTATTAGATAATTAAAATATATGTTTTGGGTTCAATGATGCTAAAATATACCCTAAAAAATTTTTTAAAAACATCTTTTATATTATGTAGTTTAAGAGTTAAAAAGTGGGTCGTTAACGACCCCTTGGAATAGGATAATCTTTTTTTTCATTTAATAAAATAAAAGATATTTGAGATTTTAACTTAATTACAGATTATGCAATTTGTGAAAACTCTTTATATGTAGTGAAACTTGACAACTTCTTTAGTCTTTGGTAGTTTTAATATTTACAAAAGAGCATCCTTTATCTGCCTTTTGTCTGTTGTTAGACTATCAAGCTACGTCCTGCCTAAGTAGTACACTACAGCCTTCTATGGTTCAGATACTTTTGACATGGTAACCTTTTTCTTTAAAAGATACTGCAAAATTTTTCTCTTAGAAAAAATTTGTCTTTATCATACCCATCAGCGCGAGTTACATTAGCAACGCACAAATGAATCATCTTATGCAATATTAGAGTTTGCCATTTTGTTCTCCTCGTGGCCATTTTGCAATTGTATATAATATTGTATTTGCAATAGGTTTTAGCTCTGCTTCCATTTTTATATTTTTGACTGAAAATTGGACTATACAGTTTGCCTCTTCATCTTATACCCATAATAGCAATAGCAAACCTACTTTACTTATTACTAGTTTGCTTCATTATAATATTCGTTTATTTTCTTTATTCTTCAAGTTACTTCAGTGATTCCGATTAGTCTTGCATTCGTCTCCTAAGTCACAGTATGTAATTTTAAATTACGACTTCTAGCAGTTTATTAACGGTAATTCCAGAACTTTAAAATAGTAATATTAACGACCGTTAACGACCAGGTATTAGAAAACTGCAATTAATTTACAAATTTTATTATTTAATTCAATATACTGCAAATAAATATTTTAAACGACATATAACAAAAATATAAATATAATTATATTAACAAAATGCTGGAACGGAAAATTTATTAATAATAATGTAAAGGCATTGTCGGTTTATTTATTTTTAACTTTAATTATTTGCGCGTGTGTGCAATCACCAAACGCAAGAAACTAAAAATAGGCAAACCCATGTATTTTTAACTCGCTCGCCCTGTATATATTATAGCACTGATTAGATGACGATTTCAGTTCTGGGTCGTTAACGACCCCTTGGGATTTATTGGGTTAAATTTGTTCGACCCTAAATAAACAGTAATTTTAACGTATTAAAGGCGGTGTCGGATCAACTTTAAGTAATGCAAAATAAATTATTAATATGCCTTAAACATGGCTACTTTATACACTTGCAAAATCCTAAAGCAGTAGTAAACTATTAGCCTAGAAATCTCTTTGAATCTGGCTTTGATCTCGGCGAGATGTATCTTAACGACAGTCGGTTAAAATTTAATGCAAATCCACTTCATTACTATTTCAAACGGTCTTTGAAGATACATAAGAAAGACATTTCGTTTTCTCCAGATCGCCGAATACCAAAGCGTATGATTTACCACTAAAGTGACCTGCAAAAGAGAGAGATTTGAGAAAATTGCCGAAAAAAGTAAAATATTTATTAAGGAGGAATGTTTTTTTATCAAATATTTGACACGCCTTCAACCTCTTAACCACCACCCGAAAATTTTTGGCATTACTACTGCTCCCTTTAGAATTTACAAAACTTCGCAAATTCTAATTTCTTATCCCACCCACCCAATCCCCGCTAGCTGGATATTGTTAAAATACCCCAATTAATAAAAACAATAATTATATTAAACCTAAGATTAAAATATGTATTTAAAACTCTGTATATTTAAACTTTTGGTTCAAGGTTAGTCCGGTAAGACCAATATATTTTAGAGTTGGTAACTTAAAGCGTTTTTCAGAAAGAAATATACCATGTAGTTATGATTTCTTATATTGTAAAATCTACTTACATGTTTCTTATATTATCTTGAATATTGGTACCGGTATTTGGTGCTTACCTGAAATAATAAAAAAAAAAAATTACTTATATCCTGAAAGCTAAAAAATATATATTTATTTGTGCCTACAAAAGCTTATTTTTTTAAATAGAATGTTCTTAAAGAAAAAAGGTTTATAAACGGTTTTTTAGTTTAATAACTAAAAATAAACATAACATATATTTTTCATATTTTTGGTTAAGTACCCGCTGCTATTATATTATATGAAACTATTTGCTTATACCGGCTGTCATACATTGTTGTTAAAAAAATAAAAAGGCAGATTCTACGTTGGAACATAAAGGTTCATATAAACATAGGTCCGCACATTTTTTGTTTCTAAAAAGCAAGACGTTACATTTTTTAAAATACTAAAAAAATTTAAAAACACCTATATGGTAAAAATAGTTAAACTTGATATAAACCTTATTTAAAGTATTTTTGTTATTGTACCACAGCTACTATGAGAAAGTTATAAAACCCTTAAATGTTTCTTTTGTGGTCTTAAACTTTGCAATAAAGTGGATTTAATTTTTTGCCCTCTTAAATTACACATGATAAAAAAATATTAAAAATAAAACCTGTATATTTTAATTGTCTTAATCCTTAATCCTTAATAAAAAAGGTTTACCCATATTTACACACTCAGTGGCGTATCGTTTTTTTTTGCTAAAAATATTTCTTTAGTTGCTGCTCGAGACGCCACTGGACTTATTAAATGTAATTAAGATAGTATTAAATTAATTTAATACATAAGCTTGGCTTTTAATAAAATGGGTACCGTCTAAAATTAAGCCAGCTTTGTTAAGCTCCGCATATAGCGTGAACGTACTAATTCTACCTTAAAGTAGATAAGTTTTTGTTGCTAGGTAAGCCAATTATTAAAAAAACCTAAAAATTTACCCTGCGACAAATATAGGCACCTAAGGTTCAGGTATTTTTTTTTGGTGGACGCTTTTAATGTGTGCGTTATTTATTAATGTTTCTTTCAATTTTGTGTTTTATATTAACAGAAAAAGAAACAGAACCCGAAATGTATCAGTCAAGAAAAAAACTTAATTAGGAGTAACCAAGACAAGAAATCTTATATTAAAAGGCAATTTCTTTTCTTGTATTTAATTAAGAAACCTTGTCTTGACTGTTTTTTGACAACTTTTGTATTTTCTTGTTTAAAGAAATTTTAGAACTCTTTTTATAAATGGTTTTTATAATAGGTCAAGAAATTTTTCGTTTTGAAGTTAAATCAGGATAAGATCTTACATTCTTTTACGTAATTAGCCACCCCCAAACTTAACTCACCAAATAATTATGAAATTAAAAATATACCCAAAAGTAAAAGACTAATATTGTCTTTTGTTAAGGAAAAATAGTTTTATTGAAAAATTATTAATCATAATGTATCAATAGTATACCTCTTTATTAAATTTTTATGACACTAGAGATTATATTAGATATAACATATTTAAGCTAAATGAATATAAAAAATTGTTATCTAAGAAAAATATTTAAAAAAATGGAACTTTAAATCAAATACAATATTTGTCGTACTATTCCTGAGTATTTGATTTAGGATGTAAGTCTTCTTCCCAATTAAGGTGTATTTATGTTGGATCTGCAATGCTTTATATTGGGTACTGTGGTAAGCTGCTTTTGTCGCGATGGTCCTCTTTAATCGTCTGTCGACGCATCTTAAGAAGTATCTCGGAAACAATGCTTGTTGCTGGGAACAAAAGCTTAGAATGTACACGGCTGATCATATTTAAAAAATAAAATAAAAGCCATTTGCATATATGTTTTGTATTTTTAGTTTTACGTCTAGCTTAACAAAGAACAAATGGTGTAATGCCTGACAAGGATACGGATTCAAGTTTTTTTACCTGTCGTAATTCTAACTAAATATTTTGGCCTGCACTATCACTTAAAAGTATATTTATATTGAAACATCTCATTGCAATTGATTATAATCAGCCAAATATTTTTAGCTTTGTGTTTGTATCTAGTAAAAACATTAGTTAATTTATTTTTTAAAGGAACAACTTCAATGCTAGAGTTTTCTGGAAAATCCGTATAATAATATCACCCTCAATTTACTATAATTTAAATCTTTTTTAAGTATATGTTTATTTTTTTGAAATTAACACAGTGTGTCCCAGGATAAGTGTTACAAGAGGACCACGTCCTTTTGGGAAAACTGCTCGCATGGTCCACAACTAATAAATACAAAAGACAGGGCAAGTAACGGAGAGCTATAACTAAAAATCTGAAAAATGCCCAGGAGCTAACTACTTTTATTTTTGAAAATAGATTAAAATTGTGTAGATAAATGTTGCAAAGAAATGAATTTTATGTCAAAATTTGAAGTAAAAGCATGAAAGATAAAAAAATGTAATTGTCAATTTTTGCATTACGCATTATAACCCAAATAATGGGCAAGAGAAAGCAAACATTTAAAAAAATAATTATTTTATATATTTTTTAAAAATTTGCTTTTCTAAGCCAAGTATTTTAAAAACTGTTAATGCATAATGTAAAAATTCCCAAAAATATTTTTTTACTTTAACTTTTAAGCTTTACATTTTGACATAAAATTTAATTCTCTACAACATTTACTTATACAATGTTGTCCCATTTTTAAAATTAAAGGTACTTTACTCCTGGTCATTTTTTATATTTTTAGTTATAACTTGCCCTGTATATTACCAACCGGAGTAAAATTTTGTATTTATCAGTTTTGGACCATGCGACCAGTTTTTCCAGAAGAACTTTTAAACTTAAAAGTTTTTGATCCATTTGTCCTCTTGTACCACCTATCCTGGGACACACTGTATATTGGTATTGTAAAGAGTGACATTTTTGATATAAAATTAATGATGTCAAATACAAATAGGGTTAGATAAATTTGGCCCAGAAATAATAAGCGGGAAAATTTGACGGCCTAAATAAAGCCAAGCTTAGTAGTAACTAAGCCGGGTTTTTAATACGGTGCAAGAGATTTTTGTCTAAAGCCAAGTTTACAGCTAAAGCCGAAAGCTTTACACACAACGGTGCACTCGGCCCTAAATTAAATAAAATAAAACAAAAATAAAATTAATTTTACTCGAAGCTACGTTATTTTTTTGTTTAATGGTATCTTTCTATACATTGTTGAAAAGCCTATAAAAAGGCCTTTTAAAAATGCCAGCCAACTATGGTTTTCATTTTTTAAAAAAATGCAATTGTGTGTCGTTGCTTAAAAACTAAACTATATTAAATATAAAATTACACAATTATATTAGGAAGAAAATTTTCTTCAAGTTTCCCTTTTTTCTATTTCGAATAATAACTGAGTTACAGGGCAAAACAATTTTTTGAAAAATACGTCTTTTTTAAAAATATGTAGTTGTAAGCAATTATTTTTTAGACAAAACAAAAAGTGATTTAAACAAAGCTCTAAAAAATACAATTATTTTTCCCTTTAACCATTACTGTAGCTGCAGCGGTTTCTGAGATCCCTGTGCTAAACATCAATAAGACCCACCCTGTATATTTTTTAAGAGGTTTTAAATATTAATACAAGACCTATATATATGACACTTATAAAAGAAATATAAGACACATATCCGGTTATTTAAATTAAATAAAAAGTACACAGGCAGTTAATAAAATACTTTCCTTAATAAAATGCCTATCGTAAATTGTATAGTGCATCTTCACAATTTTAAACAATACGATACATATGCCCTATGTAATTATTAATATTGCAATTGATTTTTCATTATTTTTAAATAAAAGCAAAACTTAAAAATTAATAAAAATCATAACTACAAGAGCCTTTAAATGTAATTATATCTTTTTTTTAACAAACCCTTTAAAATACATTTTTTGACTTCTGAGATTTTCTTATGGGACTACTTTTGTACGTAAAGTAAAAGTTTACTAATTGGGCAGCTAATACTCAGGTTTAATAGGGTTCCTTAGAAATTAATTTAGAAAATTAAGGCAATTTACGACACAAATATTATATATTTATATTTCGGTTAAAGCAAGACAAATATTTTTTGTCGACAGTAAATTTGTTATTACAAGTACCTGTTAACTTCTTTTAGAATCAGTTTATTTTCTTAAAATAAACAAAGGCATTTGTTTAAAAAAAATATAATTAACTTTAGTCTTACACGTAGTTGTTTTCATTTCAAGTTCCTTACTTCCAAATGACAATTTTTGTAGCACTTCTGGTAAGGTTTATTCAATAGGTGTAAAAATTGAATTACTCTTTCCAACCCCATTTTCTTAAAAACTAATGAAGAGAGGTGTAAGACGTAGCATATGTTTTTTTTTAATTCGTTTATCACTGATTTTTAGAAAATTATATGGGGCGTTTTATTTAATATAGCAAAGTTAAAAGCACTTCCGGTTAAACTATATGTGCTACATAAAATATAAAACATCAAAAATTTATATCTTATTCAACTATACATCCTATTAAAAATTCAAAATTGTGTAACACTTCCCAAGAAAATGACAGGCTTACCAGTATTTTTCTGAGTACCCGGTAAAATCTTTCTCGGTCTTTAGTAATTTATGGTGACAAAAATGGAACTTGACCTAACTCATAATTACCCTCGTTAAATGAATTAACCGAGTACTTTCTGGATTTGTCTTCATATCGTCAGTGCGCAGTTGCGCTGTTGCAAATTATTTTTATCTCTCTTAATAAAACCAGTCTACATATTATGGTAAATGCTTTATTAGTAACAGGGACATAAACACACATTTTTTTAAATTGAATTAAATATTATCATTTACATGCGTTTTACAGCCCCAAAATATTTTCAGCTGACGTGTTGCATTCTGAGGTGAAATGTTAGGAAGACACGTAGGAATTTTAAATATTTCTACTCATTTTATTTCCCAAACTTGTTTTGCGATAAATATTTTTACTGTCTTGTCTCATACTTTTTTTTTTGATCATTAAATGGTTAAAAAAAAACAAGTTACTTTACCTCACTTTGAAGTTTCTACATGCAAAGGTTTTTCGTAACTTCAAACCGCGAATTTTTTATTTATACATATGTTTCATAACTTATTTAACAAACTTTAAGGACTGATTTTACAATAAAATATAGAAAAAAAACGGTATAAACTTAATCGTCGTAAGGGCCTTAATTTTTTAAGTACAGGGTGTTAACAATTAAAAAAATATATTGTTTTCTTTTATACTTTTTACCAATTATGATGGTATTTAATAATTTGCGGTATCCTTTCGATACATCAAAAGACATTTTTGACATACAAGAAATTTTTTTTATCACTGTCGTTCATGAATAGTTTAAGGTGGTATATATTTAAAAAGATGGTACCCCACTACATTTTTCTAAAATAAAAGGATTTTTTAAAATTTTGATTTATTTTAAACAAATCTAATTTTGTAACTTTTTTATTTCAAGCACGGTTTTCGCGTAGAAAATGGGAACGATTTTACGGCAAGGTCATATCCCTACCTTATTAAAAAATAAATAAATAAGGTAATTTTTTACTGAGGGACTTGTTGATATTAGCAATAGGAAATCACCATGCCAAGAACTGGTTTTAATTTTTTTAAGCGAAAACTTGATTCTGTACTCAACATTATATACATATTAAAATTATTTTTAGTATTTAAGCAATGTGTTTTATTCCAATGAAAAAAAATATACATAATATTATAAATTACAGAGGACTAGATAGTAGATGTACGGTAAAAAGTCATTAAATACCAATAAAGAAAATAATTCAAATAAAAGCTTATAGGCCAAATTGGTTTTTTAGTCACCCTTAGAGTTATTATTATTTATTATAAATAGGGCAAAAAAAGTATATGGTGATTTAAAAAGGGAAATTATGTAAAAATTTATCATAGTTTTAGGCTTCAGTAACTTCGTAAAAATTTATTTACAAAAATATTTACCCAATAAAAAGTAAAGATTTTAAACCTTACTTCACTGAAGCTAATATTTTTAGTCAAGCTATAAAAAAGTTAATTTAATAAGCTTAAACATTGGCAAACTTGCAGCTTTGCTCTGGCTTAATGAAAATAATATTTTTTTTAATTGTATTGTCAAACATTAAGGTTTTACAGTTAACGGATATATGGAAAAAGTTAGGCATTTAAATCAATCATCATTTCAATTTTTTTTTGTATTGTCATAATTTATTTATTTATTGCATTCTTTACAAACACCAGAAAATAGTGTAAACATGTAAGAATAAAAGATTTAAGAACGCTTTCTTTGAACTCTATCTAAATTTTTATAAAGCTGATGCAAAAAAAATGCTTGGGCGGCATTATTTTTTTTAGCTTCAGTGATTTTTAAGTAAACCCACCTAAATAAAATATGAATCTTTTAAGCATCGATATACCTAGAAAATTAATTTTAGAAAAATATTTTGGTTCTCTGCTTTTACAAAAACTTATATTTGTGGTTTAATTGATATAACTTAGTATTTAAAATGAATTATAAACAAAAAAATAATATTTTTATTTTTCTCTCTCTTTAAAGGGTTAATTTTTCACCCCATGTTTATACCACAAACCACTCCAAATTGTGAACAAGAAATCATTTGCTTAAAAATTTCGCATCTGATTTGAAACACCATGTATATTATTAAAGTATTATATTAAATAGATAAGTTTAATTTAAATTAAGTCATTGGACTAAAATACAAATTAAAGTTTTATTTTACTTTGCCTACAAAATTTAAGATAGCAAAAATTAATTCCAAATGTGTAAGAGGAAAACTATTAACATGATTTAGACTTCCCAAAGACCCCCGTTATTTTCTATTTATGAGACGCTGCTTTCCTCCTTGGAATGTTTATTTTAATGGAATGCAAGACCTTATTTTCGCAAATACTGTGTAATCTTACCCCAAGGTATAGTCGAAAACCAAAAAAAAATATATTTACTTAAAATATAAGCAATATTATACTTTTGTAATAATGGTAAATTAACTATCAAATATTTAATATAATTATTATTTTTGCTTTTTTCCTTTTTGTGACAGCTCACGAAGGCTTTATACCTAAGTACCACATGTACAGTGTACAGTGTACCGTTGATGTCGGGTTATTAAATGTTCAAGCATTGAATCATGTAGTTTTTGCATTTTACAGCACCTTTTAGACAACGCGGTAGTGAAGATATGCTGTATGTTGGTAAGGCGGAATAATTTATTGGATAGTCTTTTCGTTGGGTACACGCCAAAAACTGGAAAGAATGGGACCGCTTCGGTCCTGGTCCCGGGGTATACAAGCTGACCCGGTTCAGCCTCATTGACCCCTATAAACCGACTGGTCGCCTAAAATAAAATAATGAAAAACCCCCGAAAAGCCCAAAAAATCTAATTAAGAAACACCGTTCTCAAGTTAAAATTAGGTTAAAAAAAATAAAAATAAAAAATTAACTGATATTTAAATTAAAAATGACCAATTTCTCAAAGCTGTGTTAAAACCATACTAACTATTTTATAAAACACTTAAAATGACTATCATTTATTATTTGTTTTTATGATTTGCCTATTTTAATAGGTTAAGAATAATTGAAAGGTACAGAGTGAAAAACACCTGACTGACCTACACTAACCATTCGCTCCATTTGAAGGTGTACAATTCAAATCTGATTTCGGTTTTGGTGAAAACCCCACCAGTGCATTAAAAGTATGGTAAAAATATTTTGCGCATGTTAGAACACCCTGTAGTTGCTTTATGTCTCGCGCCAACCAACGGTTCGGTTTTTTTTTTGGTCATTGAAACTTTCTATATGCCTATAATCTAATTGTAGTATTGGCAAATCAGTAATCCTTGACAGTTCAATTTCGCAATTAAGGTTAAAGGTAAAACATTTTAAAGTTCATGGTATGGATGGCGCATTAAGGAGGATTTGTGGAGTCTTATAAATATAAATTGGTAAAAGTAATCATAATAATAAATATTACCAATTTATAAATTGACAATACGCGTGTTTATTGTTCCTTAGATGTGATAGAGTCTTAAAGTAAGGCAAAAACAAATGTAAAAGTTTGTGTTAGTGTTTACAATTTGCATTTATTTTAATTTTTAAAACTCTGAACAGCTAACAAAGGTGACACTTATCCTAAAATATTTTAATTTAAAGGTTTGGAGATTGATAGTCTCTAAACGTCCTAACTTTTGAGATACATAGTGTTAAAATTTCAAAATAAAAATATATTTTTTAAATCCTTACTATTCTTTGACAATTTTCTTCTAATTTGGCATTAATATTATTGGCATTCAGGGAGATATTTCCTTCTAAAAAAACGGCACGCCATGACTGTTTAAATATGTGTAAAATTTTGTGCTCTTTAGATCAAGCAAATAAAAAAATACCTTTTTTTAATTTCTTTTGAATCTTTTGGTTTAAGAGAAAGAAAATAAAACTCACCTAATTGCATATTTTTAGACAACAGAAAGAAGAAGCATTGCGGGATCTTTTCTTTAAAGAATTATGTTTTATAATATTTCATTAGCAATTATGTAACAAAAATAATAGATGCTTATATCCAGTATACCAGTTTTTACTAAAATAAGTTGTTTTTAATATTTTTAGTTTTTAAAGTGTTACCACCCTGTATCTCAAAAGTTAACACGTTTAGGGCATATGTCGATAAAAAGTTTTTTTTTTTCAGATGAGTACAAGGAGTCCAAGAATATCTACCTTAATATTAGAATGTGTTTAAGGGACACCCTGTATTTTTTTTTGATATCTTCTTTGATTTAAAAAATATGGCCATTGTAAGCTCTAAAAACCCACCCTGTATTTGAATCTAGATACCCATTTTTATTAGCTTATGGATCAAAATTTACACTGTGCTCTATAATCTGAATAGCGTATAATAGGCTATTTTTAAAAACCCATTACGTTTGGTGATGAAAATGGTGAATAAATTTAGAAAGGGAAAATATGATGCTGTATATTTAAAACCCACATATTATTTGCGTAATTTTTCCTATCTGTTTACAAAAGCTACATTTGATGAGTGTGGGGTGTTTGCTAATTTACTTTCATGAATAAAATTAATGGCTGTAAAAATTCGCCCCAATTTATCGGCACAAAAGCAATAAAGAAGGGATATTAAACCACACAACCCTGGTAATATATGCGCATATGCCACATTCCACATTACCGCACATAAAATCAAAAGCATAAATTTTATGTTTGTGATTATCACCTTTACATAGAAATTTTAAAAGAGGCAAGCACGTAATAAAGATCCATACATTGTTACTGCTTATATCCCGTGCAAGTTTGCTTAAAATCTTGTCCATAAAATATCCTGCCATTTAATTTACTGCTGATAGAACTGTGCCTTATATGTATGGTAGCTTTTAGATCTTAGTTGCTCATAAAACAGCTTATTCGACAGGCATGTAAAGAACTTTCTAAACTGGCTTTAAAAATTAACCACAGGAACCACTTTTTGGGGGTAAGGGGTAGCTCCTAAATTATTTATTTGCGATCCAAAATAAGACGCAAAGTATTGCAATTCGGTTAATTACTTTTTGTAAAAAAGTTTTTTTTTAATTTTTTAAATGGGTTTAAAATTCATATAAGGTAAAACTTCAAATGATTTTTTTAATTTAAAAAAGAGAAGGCCTCTAAATCAGCGGCGGCTAGTAATGAACAATTTGGTAACCATAGGTAAAAACCAATGTTTAAAATTTTATTTAAGCCCCTTGTTATAAGTTGTTAATCCATTTTTAGTGACCATTTGTTAAATAGTAAAGCAAATACCGCAATATTGTGATTTTATAGACTGTAATAATCAACAATTTAAAAAAGTGCATATTTAACAATGGTGTGGGTAGGTCAAAATAAGAAACCACTGTACAGGGTGTCCGGATTTCGTTGCAATTCCAAGGTATCTTGATTTTTATTAGAGATAGAGGTTTTTACGAACTGTTTCTTCTTTTAGTAAAACAAGGGATAAAATTAAAATATTTATTTTCATAACGTAGAAAGTAAAAACCGATTTTAGAAAATAGATTTAAGAAACTATTTTTACGTAGAATCAAGTAGTAGATTTAGATTTTTTATTTTATAGTTTTTCGAGATATGAACAAAACATATTGTTTGATTACTTAGGGCCACTTCAAGTCACTGGGGCAAAATATACCATATGGAACTATCTTTTTGGACCATAAGACCGGGGGACAAAAAAGTCTCTTTTAATTTCACTACAGTAACTATTTGACTAACTTAATTTAGTACAGGCATCCCCGAACCAGGGGAAGCCCATACGTGCTTAACTAAAACTTCAACTTTTACTTGACTTCACTTCTACTACCTACTTCTTAGCACGTATAAGATCTTGCTTGTTTGGTTCGAGGTCTAAGCTTTGACATTATTTCATATTGTTATGTTTTACCTAAAGATGTGTTTTTTCTATTATTAAAATAAATAATTAAATATTAAAATCATTAAAACTTACCTACCTTCCTATACTGGGTGTTTTTCTTATAAAAACACCCTGCTCATTTCTTATTCAATAAATTAATAGAGGATGACAGATTTTTAAAAATATGTAATACCCATTAGTTTTTGCTTATTTTTAGACCTCTAAATTTTTGTTTTAAATTTAAAAATTGGATTTGGCATAGTAGGCCATAATATAGTCTTTTAGGTAAAAAGGAAATTTACCCCTAGTTCAGAAATGGTTTAAATTGTACAGCAAAATTTATGTTTTAATTTTTTACTTATATATTTTGTCCCACCCAGCACCCCTATGCACACCTCGGTTCTGCAAGTTAGTTCACTTATTAATTAATTAAAACTAAATATTTTGGATCAGCGCCACTGTATTTATACTCAAAACAGTGTCTAATATTAGTATGTATACCTAGTTATTAGAAAACCATTTGTTTTAAAATAAAATATATATATATATATATATATATATATATATATATATATATATATATATATATATATATATATATATATATATAAATACAAATACCCTAAAATTTTTAATTTCCATAATAATGTTGGTAACAGTTTTATACACGGTTTTCCACTATTTTGTCTAAAATGAAATGTTTATTTTTAAATCATAAATACATATTTATTTAAGACACGTTCTTAAATATAAACGCAGCAAAAACTACCTAAAATGGTCAGTTTTAGTTTATTAATAGGTAAACACACTTTGATGAACCGACGGTTAAATAGGGATGCTGGGCAAGGTAAAAATAGTGTAAACTAAGATTTTGCTAAAAATATAAATAAATGATTAACTTAGGGGTAACTCTAACCTTTGATCTTGGATCTTTTATCATGACTCACTACAACAAAATTCAATTTTAAAATAAAAAAACATTTATTTAGTGTCTAAAAATAAAAAAATAACTAAAGAGTTTTATATATTTTTAAAAAGCTTTAATTCTCTATATTTTATTAAATAACAAAAATCAAGGTGTTTCAAAAAAAAAAAAATTGGTTTATATAACAAAAAACAGAAAGTAGCAACGGTTTGCAAAAATCGTAAGTTTTTATCCCTAATAATAACCAAAATACCTTTTTAACTGCAACGAAATCCGGACACCCTGTACACACAAAAAAGAAAATTATAATAATAAGATACTAATGTAAAAACTTAGTATTTATGGTATAATAAAGCATTTTTTAAGGTGCCTATTACATATATAAACACAACAAATTATTTGTTTTTTTGCTGCATTTGGAGATAGGCTGCACTTTTGCCTCCTTTTACTTTGTCAAGTCGGAGCATATTCCTAATAGCAGTTCTTATTTGCTTCAAAAATGTTTTAGATAATTATGGTGAAAGTTATACTCTTTACAGGTAGAGATAATCTCGCCAAATATTCACTGTACAAAATCTACGCACCAAAAACATTAAGCTGCAATTTGAAACGTTTTCATTTTTCTTATCTTCAGTATTTTGGAAAAAAAGGGGTGAAAAATATGAAAATTGTGAAAAATCATTTTTTTTACTTTAAGCCCAAATTTTCCCTGAAATTAGGTATTTAAAATTGGTTAAACTTTTAAACATATTATTGAGGCATGTATAATAGAAAGCATACCAAAGGGTAAAGGTCAATTTTAATTAGGGGTAGTTAATGGGATGGGTTATTAAATTATTTTTCGCAAAAGAATTGATATATAATTTTTATCATACCATAATTTTCATGCTAAAAACATTTTTTATAAATAAAAAGAGATTCATAAAGGTTTCCATAAAATATGGCATTTTTCGGTTATTTGTCTTTAAATCTATCAATCTTTACAATTAAGAAAAATAGCTTACTCATTAACACGCTTCATATCTTAGTTCGTATTGGTAGCTAAGAAATTATAATAAAAACAATTTTGTTTGTATTTTTAAAAACCTACTACATTTAGTTTTTAGTTTTTTTTTAATAGAATGCATAATTTTCGAGATATTACTTACAAAAATTCCATTAAAAATGACGATTTTTTGCAAAAAAATTATTACTTTCAATCGCAAACAACTTAAAAAAGTATTAGCTTTCGAACAAAAAAAATATGTAAAAAAAAACGTTTATAAAATGTGATAACCCCATAGGAGAAAGGAGGATTTGGGGCCCTTTCAGTCAATATAGGTTTTGCGTTCTGGGCTATACCCAACCTTCCCCTCTTAAAAATTTTAAGCATGCAGGACGGAAAAATTAATTAACAGGTAAAAATGCTTTCTATCCTGTACTCTATCGTTAATAATCAATAGAGATAAACTTTTATACAAAAGTTCCAGTTATCTGCGTTATTACTACATAACTCAATAAAGCAACATACATTTTCTTAATACTAAAAAGCGTATCGAACTCTACATTGTCATTATTTCATTTATTTACTACGACAGTTTATGGCAGCATACTATCCCTGTAGTGTATAAACACTTGATAGAGAGAGTAAAGAGATATAGGTCATTTACTGAGAACAAAGCAGTTTCTGTCATAGGACATTAATTTACATTGTTGCTTTTTTTTCAGAAACTATATGATTTTGTTGAAAAATTGCGTTGTGTTGTTTTTATTTTTTTTTGTACCTTGTATAAAGAATTAACATTTTCTTTTGATAATTTTCGTTTACAATAAATATAATTGATAAAATATCTGATTGGTCTAAATTTTCATCATTTCTGAATTTTAGCTTTCGTAAGTAAAATACAGCTGCCCTAAATTGCTGTTGTTACTTTTTGTAAAGCATTCCTCCATATATTTATAGAGTGCTTTACAGTTATGCCAACTTGATCCACATGTTTGTTATAATAAGATTTTTTATGCCTAAAATATTATGTATGGAGTTGAAAATAGAGTGATAGGGTGGTAACCTTAATACTTGATGCCCATATCGTTTAGCCAACATATCTATAACATATCTTGAAGGTGGTATATTTTTCTGTACCTTTTCAAACAGTTGAGCTTTAAATATTTCACTATCGAATTCAAAATTATTATATTTCGAAATTATTCCTCGACTCTATTTAAATATCTTTCCTTTTGGATGCTATAGTTGGTACTTTATTTTTAAAAGAACTGTGGTATAACGCATTGTTCATAATAATTACTGACGGTTCACTAATTTTTTAGCAGTTGGTTTTTAAACTACAACAAAAATTGTTTTTATTAATTTCACCATGATAGTCTCCATGATTTAATGATGATGAAAATAGCAACCTGGCTCCTTCAATAGAGCCATTTATATTTCCAGCATGTAGGACAATGTACCTTAAAATAAAAAATTCTAAAATCTGGGTACCAAGTACATAAAAATTTCTAAAATAATTTAAAATTAAGATATTAAAGGTAAATCATACTAAGTGCTTCAAACTAAGGTACCTTTTTCCTTTCACTTTAATACCTTTCACAGATTTTACGTTGTTGCCTTGCCATGATCTACTTATTGTACTATCTTAAAATATCCACGTTTCATTTAAAATAATAAACTGGAACAAGTTTGACTTCATTTTTTTTTAAGCAATATATTTAAGTTCAAATAAACCTTTTCGTAAATCATCTTTTTGCCATTTAAATCCTATTTTTTCAGTGGCTTCCACAACGACACTTTGCTACCCATAAATAAACATCGATTTTGAAATATGGTACATGTTCTTCTGCAATTAAAATATATATATAATTTTTAATACAAGTCTTCGTTTTTAGTAGGCACTAAAAAATTTGATAGCAAAATCACCTACTTCTAAGCAGCAGTCTACCTGTCTCAAGATATTTATCGATACTCGTTATTTAAAATTGGATTACTTACTTTGTTTATACATGTCATATATCACTTTACGGATTGCCGCTTGGGTGGATGAACTCAATGTGGTAACAGGTTTCTTGTGAGAACGATTTTTCTTTGGAGGTTTAGATATATTACCAGCTTTAGTTTGTGCAGATTACCTTTTACTGTTGACAAGTTTAGCTTTACAGCATTAGCCACAGGCTGTTTTAGAAAATATACAAAATCATATTTGATTTTAAAAATATTAGGTATTTAATATATTACCTCTTTCACACATTGCAAAGGAAGTAACGGAGCTCCAGGGTCCCGTTCGGCATCAAAATATTCCATTAAGGAAATGACAAAATTCTATGAATTCTCGTAACATCTATCTATCTATCTATCTATGTAACGGAATCTTTGAGCCTAATTTTTACCAACTTCCAGCGATTCAATTTCTTTGAAACTTTGCACAAGTATCAAGGACCGATGACAATGCAATAATTTAAAAACAGTATCCCGTTATCCTGATTAGCACCGCCAGGATAAATAAATTCCTTTTTTTTTAATTATGGCGAATGCGCAGGAGCAATTGATGCATAACTTGCTGCGTTTTTAATTGACTCTTTTCAATTTCATAATAAAGGTGTAAAAATACATAGACAGATCTTATGTGTCTCTTGACAAAATGGCGAAGGAATTTTTAGTGAATAAACTGGAGCATTTATTTTAAAAAACTAATTGATATATCGAACTAAAAAATGAAAAATAAATAATAGTTTAAAAAACTAAAAAACACGCTTTTATATGCAACTGAACTAAAAATTAGAAAATAATTTTTCATTACAAAGAGTTTGTCACTTCAGAATAAAAGCGTGGGGTGCTTAATATATTAAATGTTATAATTATTCTATTTGCAAATATCTATGAGGGAAAAGTTATGAAAAATAGTAAAATGCACCCCACGCTTTTACTCTGAAGTGACAAACTCTTTGTAATGAAAAATTATTTTCTAATTTTTAGTTCGGTTGCATATAAAAGCGTGTTTTTTAGTTTTTTAAACTTTATATTTGGTTGTCGCCTAACAGAGGTAAGTAACAGTACAACTTTCTTGATATCAAATAGGCTCATTGAAGGAATTGGTGTAGGTTTTATTTAATTAAACCTATCCTTTTAAAAAAACAGAACTGAAAAAAATATTTACCTGTTTTTATTACATTATAATGCAATATTAAAAATACCCATAATAAAAATTTAAAAATTCTTGTAATTTTAAATAATTTTAGTGTGATTCCACCACCCTTATTTTTATATATTAAAAAAATCTTTTTATAAGAAGTAACGCTGTTGGTTGCCGAAACTAACAATTAAAGCGTTATTAACGAGTTGTAAAAAATTGCGACTAACGAGAATTAACCTAACAAATGCGAAGAATTGCACGGTTAATTCTAGCAAAAATGAAGTTAGTTGCTGCTGACATAAGGTTAAAAAAGTCGGCCATTAGAGAGTTATAACCTGTAATCTTATTAACAAAATAAAGCTTGCTACGAGCATATTATCGCAAGCAAATAAAAAAATAACCTTTGTTTTAATGACTAAGGAAGTGATTTCTTTGATTCCCACCCCCCTGTTTATTTTTAAACAGAAATTATTAGAAAAATATAATATGACATGGCCACATGTTAATGAGTTTTATCTGTTAATTTTTACTTTAAAACCTTAGTTATTTTAAATAAATGCACTGTATAATAAAAATTGTCCATTAAACGTATGCTTGTCTCTGTATGGTTGTCGCCACTTCAAACACGAATATATGCGTACATACTGTCGAAAGCTTGTTGAATCTCGGTCTTGTCACTGTTTCATCGACCCATGTCCGGGGTGCCTAAGGTTACCTTGAATAAAGAGACAATTAAGTTCCAAATTAAAATACTAACAATAGTTTAGGTAGTATAAACGCGTGCTACAAAAATAAACATATTTAAAGAAAAAATCTAGAATTTATTATGTATAAAATAACTGAAAAAGCGTTGCAATCCCAACTAAAAAATAAATAAGGACGCGGTAATAAATGAAATTTATAGCGTTACTGCATTAGTATTAAATTGTAACAAATAGCCTCGTTTGCTAATGCAGAAGAGTGTGCAGGTCATAAATCTATAAATAGCTGGATTTTAGTATCTTTATATCAGCGCATATAAATTTAAAAATAATTTATATAAATATACAACCCAAATTAAAGTATAAAAGTTTACAAAATAAATAAAACAGAGTTAAAAGTATTCTAACAAGAATACATAGAGTACAGGTTGTTTTTAAACAAATGCAATACATTTTAAGTGTTACAATGAATGACAGCCTTAGTAGAATTTCCTAGTTCAAGTTGATGGGTGGAGGCTCAAGATTTAAAGAAAACCTTCACATTGGTTTAATTTTGGGGAAGTTTCTATCTTAAGTAAACAAACATTTAAAAAAAAAAGATTGTTTGATGAGATGATTTGTATTAAGAAGGAAAAAATTCTATTAACAAAAGAACAGACATAGATAACTTAAATTCTTGTTACTTTAGTATAATAGACAAGATCCCTTGATAAGGAAGTAAATAATTATGTTTATTTAATTTTTTTCTTCACAGAACTGTTTTGGAGTCTAGTTATAATAACGTCATTGTTTAAATTTTTAAACTTATTATTAAGTTAATTAGTTAAAATTATTTTAACTTTATGTTGTGTCCACTGTTTTTGTGTCTATAAAGAAATGGTCCCTTGTGAGTTTTTAAATATATTTTTAACACGGAAAATCAATTCTAATGTAAGTCTCTTTTTTGCTTATTTGATAGTTTTCTTTGGTGCTTGACGTTTTTAACGTGTTTTGATACCTTAATTGTAATGTATAATTTATTGTCAATTGTCATAACCATTTAAAAAAAAAATTAAATTCTGAATTCTTTAATTTTAACATTTTAGTTATAAATACAACTATTAGGTTGAGACCTATTCTAAAACTATTCTCTCTTTTTTTGTAAAAAAGGTTTTTTAGTCCTTTTTTTGTTATTTAAACAAAAATAATATATTCAATATTTTATACCTAATGTTATAAATAAAAATAATGTCTTTTTAGTGCCCTGAAGAAGGAAATAAATTTTCCAGAAACGTCGGCCTAAGTAGAAAACGTATTTTTTTTAAATCTTGAGCCTCCACCCATCTTTGTTCGCGGGTCTAGTAATGAACCGATTCTGAGCTCAGAACCGAACTGGTTTAGAATTGTTTAAAGCGCATGTCTAGTTATTTATTAGTTCGGAATTTTTATTTACCGCGAACGATTTTCTATACAGCTGAGGATGTATTCCTAACCTAGCCTTTTGGTTGAGGATTTTCATGAGTTAAATTAGATACTATACAAAAAAATTAAATTCAAACAAAAGGTAAATTGTTATACTGTCCAATGCCACTCTGAGGTCTCTCTGCGGAAGACAAGAGATTCCCTACCTCCTCTCGTTTTTAACATAAGTATGTGTATTTAACTAAGGATAAAATTCAAACAACAAGAAATGGTAAAATCTTGTAATATTGTCTATATTTTTTAATTAAATCTTTATTTATTTTATTGCATACATACATTCATACGGAATACAATTAAAAATCCTTTGTTTATATACGGTCAGAATCACAAAAATATAAAAAAATATTCACACAGGTATATTAACCCACATTAAAATTGGCAGAAACAAATAAACTGTAATACAACGGTTTATTTCTGTACCACAAAAGCAGAAAACAACTGACCATGTCGACAATGCGCATGAAATTCCGAACTGAACTTTTGGTTCAACAAAAATCCCGGACTGCTAATCAGGTTACGAACCGGTAACGAACTGATTCCATTGTAACCCGCGAACACAGAACTGTTACTAAAAATTCAAGATTTTACTAACCGCGAACGCTGCTTTTTCACTGCGCATGCGAATAGTCCCAGAACCGGTTCAGAATCGAACCCGCGAACAAAGCTCGTAGATACAGGATGTTGATTTTTTGGGTATTTTTTTCTTAATAACTTTTTTCTCTGTGTACTTTTACCAAATTTTGCATACATGTCACTAATAATTCTTTGTATTTACCTTATTAAATTGACGCCAGTAGTCAATGCCAAAGAGCCTAAACTGTCCTTTACTTTAGAAAAATGATTTAAAACAATTTTGTTTCAATCTCTTTACATATTTGGGTAAAAAATGAATAAAGAGCATGAAAATATCTTTAAAAAACGACTTTAAACATTTACGTAAGTTTAACTAGAAATTCTGATTTTCAAAACTCACAAACTAAACCCTAAAAAACGCTGTTTATGGGTAATTTGTTATTGATATGTATGCAAAATTTCATGAAAAGCAGTACACTTTTAAAAAAGTATTAAAAAAAATGAAAAAAATTCTGCAACATCCTGTATATCCGTTAATTTTGAGTTTTCAAAAACTTGTATGGAAGTGTTTTCCATAAATTTTTCGTGCAGAATCGCTCACAGAAGTCCTGACACGTAATTTTCGGACACTTTTATTTACCAACACTTGGTAGTTTTAACAAAATACCCTTTTGTTTTACAGGTAAAGAAATAAAAAAATTGCGATATTTTGTCCCTAAGGTTAACTTTTGACTCCATGTTTATAAAGCTATTATAAATTAAAAATATGAATGCTCTTATTGTTAAAGCGGATTTATTTCAATGTATTTTTTTGTTGGGTACACGCCAAAAATTTATCTGGAAATAATAAAACCGCTTTGGTTGTGATCAGGGGTATAGCGAGCTGACTCTGGTTAGCTCTTTGACCCCTATGAACTGGCCGTTCGCCTAGAACAAAGCAGCATGAAAGCCATTGTAAGAGGTAAAAAACATGACAAAAAAAAAAAAGGAAAATAAATTCCAGGCGGTTTGTGGTCGGGAAGAGAGAGAGGGGAGTTTAAGGAGGAAAATGTGTTTTATCGATTTCCGGCAAAACTACAAGTTCTACTAAAAAGTTAAAAGGCAGTTTTGTAGATAGTAAAAAGATCTACAACTTTCGCATTAACGTATTTTTTAAATACTTTAAAATTATATAAAAATTTTGAATTACCAAGCTTTTGGTTTTAAATTTTAAGTTGTACACCTTTTTATTGTCTACAACCTTGTTATTTAACTTTTTTCTTGGGACTTGTAGTTTTGCCCGAAATAAAGAAAAACTGTATTTTACACTTCAACCCCCGTCACCCTCTCTTCCCGACCTTAAATCGCCTGGAATTTATTTATTTTTCTTAATTTTGATATATTCTTCACTTTCTTTTTGGGTTTTATTCTACTATATATTTTTTCACTTTCTCCGTTTTTTATAGGCTTCGGCACTAGTCTATCAAGGTGTCGGACATCGGTATACCTAAATATAAAAAGTTTTTTCCTAATTTTTTAATATTATCGTCAAAAGTTGATCGGCAA